>CM029647.1:26887188-27289688 GCA_017311315.1 Dendrocalamus latiflorus | reverse complement strand
TTACCTCAATGTGGATTAGGGGAAACCGGCAAGTTTTCGAACACTACGATAAAACATCGTGTGTCATTATGGTTTGTTATTTTGTGCTTAATTTACATTCAAGCAACTTATATTTGTTGAATTAATTAAGAGTGCTTGTCATTCTGTGATTGCTTATCTTGAGTTAGAATTGCATTGTTGATGCACTTAGTCAAACTTAGATAATTTAGACCTTACTTGTGCAAAACCAAATAGTTTACA
Organism: Dendrocalamus latiflorus; assembly: GCA_017311315.1. Classification (NCBI taxonomy): domain Eukaryota; kingdom Viridiplantae; phylum Streptophyta; class Magnoliopsida; order Poales; family Poaceae; genus Dendrocalamus; species Dendrocalamus latiflorus. Next base: position 27,289,448 of record CM029647.1, on the reverse strand, counting down.
CTTACGCATTACAAATTTGGTAGTAGCCTAAAAGAATTTTTAAAACCATCTATTCATCCCCTCTAATCGGTCTCCCCGATTTTACAAGCACAATGAGGGGCGGTGGCGGCTAGGGTTCCATGTGGTCGCCTCTCTCTCTCTCTCTTTCTATCACTCATTTTTAGCTGAGCGAGACGCTACTTCTCCCGCCCAGACACCTCCCTGCAGCGCCACTTCTCCCGCCTGGACACCCCCTGCCAGCTGGCCAAGGTGTCCACCAGCCCATTCGCCGTGGACGTCGTGAATTCCTAGGCACTCGCCTAGATGGCCAAGGTGAGGCAAACCTCTGCGGTGACCCCCCAGACCGCCACGATGCCTAGGTGACACTAAGGCGACGTCTTGGCGATGCTGTGACAACCATAGTCCTGCTTGCTTGAAATTTCACTTGACTGACAAATATTATGACATTGTACTTAGTAAAATTCAATAGGCTAATGATTTACCAGTGGTGGCCCTGTAGCTCATGGCACATTTTTCTAATTGCTCAATCTAATATGATGCTTGCTTGGAGTTTATCTTCGACCTGAATTTTGAGAAAAATACAGTTCTTATTAATGTTTGTATACAGTTGGTGGTGGTAGTGCTATCACCAGAAGAGATTTCATTCATTTACTTGAGGAGTACAAGCCATCTTTGCAGTGGGGTGAGAAAGGTTCAGAGCATTTTTTCATCTATTCAGATGAAGGTGTGAGACATGCTGTATTTTACCTGACGCTGATATCTCTTTCTGTATGTTTGGATGAAGCACAAGATTGGGGAACAGGGCTTTCAATTTGGGAAATTGGACAAGGTTTGGAGTTTGGACTACTTTTTTATGCTCTCTAGGAATATCTCATTTATGCCTCTGTTATTTGTGGATCAATGTCAGTTAAACAACTACTTCTGTGAACAACTACTTCTGTGAAGTATTACAAAGACACTGTATGGCTTTTGGTATTGTATTATCTGATAACGGATCACATCCTTCGTGGGCAATTTTGCCATACATCGAGTTTTCTCTTTGGTGAACATACAAGTGTAGTTACAGCAATAAACTAAGTTCATTATTTTTACAATGTACAGCAATAAACTAAGTTCATTATTTTTACAATGTACTATACATCTTCCTACCACATGATGGGCATTTCCTCGTATTTCTTGTACTTTTTTTTTGAACTTTTCTGTTGCACAATTTGCACCAAGTGATAACCAGATGTACATCACATGTTACAAAATGATCATGGTTGACTTTAGTAACTGCATTTGGTAGTACCAAATCCACGTCATTCCTTAAGTAAGTTTTATGATGTTATTTGGGTTTGTCATTGATATGCTTGAATATGTAATTTGACAGTGGAGTTTTACACCTGTATGACAACACATGATGTGCATTTTTATGTAACACATTCACATTTTGTACACCAAACATATAGTTATTTAATCGTGCAATCTCTATTTTTGTGGGCCATTCACGACTTTATAGTCACTACGATGATTTAACCTGTGATTAATTCTAATACATAAAAAAGAGTAATAAATAATCCTGGAATAAACAGTTTCGTAATTTTGTTTATTCAGTTTGTTCTTCCTTTTACATCAGGCTTTTCTTACCTAACCCATGCTTGGTACAAAACAAGTTATTTTTAGAATTGTTCAGAAAATAGGAGTTAAATCAGCACAAGTTTCTTAGGGACATGAAAATGCAGATTATACATCAATGTAGTTTATTGCATGCAACTTTTTTATTATCATTTTTCCTGGTGCTTTTTTGCCCAAAACATCTCTATTTCTTCTGCTGTCCTTCCAGGGATTCTTCCAGCTATAAGTTCCCACCTACATAATTCCATCATAAGAGCAGCACAATTAGGGAACTGCAAATACTGTTATTTGCTTGGAACTGATAGACTTATGAATTTCATGAGTTTGTCAAATGATTTTCTTCATTTTCACTCGATACACATTATACATATGTACAAGGGTAGGAGGGTACCTGTTCCTGACAAGCCTGTGCATTCTGAAAACAAGATCTTCCTCGTCTTCTGTGAAATCAACAAATTTCTTTGCGGTGCTATTAACTTCTGCAAACATTACAAAAGGAAAAAACTTGGTCATGAAAGTAAGCAAAAGAACCTAGTAGCTAACCACATAGAATTATTTTACAAATGCCAATTTTGTGTTCACCACTGGAATTTGCAATGTTCCTTGGAGGGAGTTTATCCATATGCTGGAAGGGACCAAAGCTGAACTCTGCCCTCTTCATTAGGTTGCTCTAAGCCTCTAACTCTCCGTTTGTAGTAAGTAACGGATTATCCTGTATACCTGTACAGTTTTTTTGTGCAATTTCTGCAGTTACAAGTGCGTTGCTTCTTTGTTGGTATACTCTGTAACTGTTACTGCCTGCCTTCTATTTTTCTCTTTTTTCTCGATATGGAAATAAAGCATCAAGATGTAGAATATGTAGGTTTAAGGTCACTAAAATTAACAAAATGATACTAGAAAACTGATATCCCCCGTTTCTGCACCCTTCTTCAGCTGTCCCTTTTTGAACACAATGATATGAACTAAAAAGCTGTAGTTAAGAGAAGGGAGAGTGAACAAGGCTAAAAGGGAACAAACAAGAGAAGCAGGATAGTGGTGAACCTTTTGTTTCATGGCCATCGCTGGTTTTGGAATTTTTTCCCAAGCTTCCGCTGCTCATGTCCGTTAGAGGAGAAAATATCTCTGAAATGGTGATGTTAGATTTTGAGGGAGCTCAGAGCCTCAGACCCTTGTTATGACCTTATTTTCTGTGACACACTGCCAAGGATAAAATATGATCGAATCTCCGGTTTTTAAAGAGATGGAGTTGGTAGTCACCTTTCTGTCGTACTGACTGGGCCTGCCATATGCCATTAACTTTTCCCGCTCTCAAATCATCTGGCTGAGAAGATCATACCATTTCAAGTGTAGACAAGTAAATGGTTGTGAGAAAGCAACTTGCTCAATCGAGCTCCTTCATTTTCTATGGAGTGACATGGTGCTCAAGCATTAATACAGCAAAAAGACAAAAACCTTGTTTTTTTTTGTTCCCCTAGTCTACCATTTGTTCTCCCATTTTTGTGTATTGGAATTTTATCTCATGTTTTTGCTCCTGCTCTGCAGACCCAAAGTTCTTTCTAGCTATCAGTTTTCTTTTGTTTTCTTTATGCTGTCTATCAGAAATACTAATTTTTCTATATAACCAGATTTTCTAGATTGCTATCATGACCACCGTACCAAGTTTCACCGTATTCTATTCCAGATTCCCCTGGTTCTTATTCTTCTGATCTCGTCCATAGTAAGAAAAAATAAAATGTTTTGAATGTAACTTTAAATGTGCAAAAATTATTTCTACAAAAATATTAATTATATCCTATGTAGACCCAGGTGGCATGCGCAGGTCACCCCATGCCTTGCATTTGATCCACCTAGGGAGAGCAGTTATCTTATTTTCCTGTATATTACCTATGGGTATTTCCAATCACTTTGTCAAATCACATTTTTGTCAATTATAACATAAACTGTCCAAAGGAAGTGGAGTAATAGTTGTAGCTCTTGTGTATGCCTCTACCGATATACCATGCCCAAAGATTGCATTTTGTTAGACCATATGGTTAAGTCTAGGATATTTTGGTGATGAATAATTGACAATGGTTAATCTATTATGACGAATAATTTGTGATTTTGTTTAGCGTTGCATGCGAGTTGTGTCGCGTGTGTGCGGACTGATGTTGGTCAAGTTGAGACGAACTTGTGCCAGAAAAATATTCTTTGGTCTTTGCATGTGCAGGTTGAGCATGGAGACGATCATGGTCGGTGACGAGGTGGACCGGGATTAGGATGGGGAGATTCGAGGTTCGGATGGTCAAGGAGGTCACGAGATGGTCGGGCTCATGTTTAGGGCGTATGGAGATCAAAGGTGGATGATACGTGGAGAAGCTACGGGAGGTGCGGTTCTGGAGGCTTTGACACGTGACGCGTTAGAAAAGTCGGGAGTGTGAAAAACCCGTGTTAGGAAGGGTTTCGGGTCCCTTGAAAATTAGTGGGCCAAAAGCGTAGTTAAGGTAAAAAGGCCCAGTTTTAGTTAGATGAGTTGGATTAGAATTCTAAGTAGAGGTTGAATAGGATTCTGAGTTGGATTAAGATTCTAAGTTGAGATTGAATAGGATTCGTAGTTGGCTATATAAAAAGAACGGAGCGCAAGGAGAAAAAGTGAACCGAGAGCCGGAGAGACGGAAAAAAGAGTACGCGTTTTGGGACAGCGCGGGACGCGTGAGAAAAAATCGTGCGGCGGCGCTGTATTGGAGCGAACAAAAAAAGGGGTTACGGCGGCTGCATGCTTGTGCACGAGATGATCTGATGGATGAACAGTTTTCGTGTTTTTGAATAAAAGTTTGTGAGTTTTTAATTCGCATCTATTATCCTTTTTCTTGTTTTTTATTCCTATAGATTCTCCATGTGTTGATCTATGTCTAGGTATTTTTGTTGCTTACATACATGAATTAGTTTGAATTAAAAATCGATTGCTAGATTGGAAGAAAATCATCGTTTTTCTGTTCGGTCGCAATGCTATCTAGTCGCTACAGTAACTGTTACAGTGTTGCTACAATATCACTACAGTGCTTTGCTACAGTACGATGCTACACTAATTTGCTACAGTAAGCTACAGTATTGCTACAGTAAAATCAGAAAAATTCTGTTTTTTGTTTTTGTTATTTCTGGTTTTTGCAGATTATACAATTAAAAAGGCAGAAAATTTAAAATTAAAAAAAGTTTCCGCTATGTGTTGCAATCATTCACCCCCCTCTGATTGCTATCAACGATCCTGCAAGTGGTATTAGAGCAGGTTTATTTTTCTAATCGATCTTAACCAGTGATTAGAAAACATGTCGACGTATAGATATTCCACAAAACCTTGTGTTTTCGATGGTGTTGATTTTCAGTATTGGAAAGCGAAGATGGAGGCATATATTCAAGCTCAAGGCTTTGCAATATGGGAGAAGGTCTACAAGCCTTATCAAGTGCCCAAGAATGATATTGTGTCAGCTGCAAATATAACACAAGCGGAGGCAAATAGCATGGCAAGGAACCGGATAATTAAAGGACTAAGAAAGAGTGATTTTGATCGTGTTGTGCATCTTAAATCCGCATATGAGGTGTGGAAAGCATTATGTGATTATCATGAGGGTTCATCTACTATTAAAGAGGTACGTCAAGATATGTACAAAAAGGATTACATGCGTTTTGAGATGAAACCTTGTGAATCAATAGATGATTTTTTTGCCCGCTTTAATAAAATTCTTAGTAACCTACGTGCTATTAATGTTACTTATACTGATGCTGAAAATGCACGTCAATTACTTGGAGCATTAGATATGTCTATATGAGAGATGAATGTTACATCCATTAGAGAATCTACTGTCATGATTACACTTACATTATATGTACTTTATTCTAAATTGAAAACTCATGAATTAGATGTTTTTGCTAGAAAATATAATGGTAATAGATCAATTGCTTTAGCTTCACAATATAACAAGTCTAATTATGATAATTCTTCTACTAGCTATGCTTTGTCTTCTTTGTCTTCACTAACCGATGAACAGCTAGAGCAACTTCCGGAAGATGATTTGGCACTCCTCTCTACACGCTTCACAAGAGCTTTGCAGAATGTAAGATTAAGAAAGAGAGAAAATTTTGGTCCTCAAAGGTGCTATGTGTGTGGTGATCTCAATCATATTTGTCCTAAATGTCCAAGTTTCTAGCAAGTTTTTGCAAGGGAAGAGAATAAGAAGGAAGAAGAGATGGAGAAAGAAAAAAAGGAAGAATAAAAAGAAGGGCTATATGAATCGCAAGGTGGTGCATCGTGTTCTTTCGGCTCTTGGGCAAATTAATTTGAGTGATGTGGACACGGACAGCGAGGATGATACTCCCAAAGGTAAGAAAGATTTTATTGGGTTGTGTCTAATGGTAAGTAGCAAAAGCTCCATAGACAATGATGATCTTGACATCGACAACTACAATGATGTAGAACCTTCTTATGATGATTTAGCTAAAGCTGTTGCTAAACTTGGTACTTTGCTAGAAAAGAAAGATAAAAAGATTAAGAAATACGATACTTTAATTGAATCTGTAAATTCTGAAATTGCAAGACTTAGAGTTTTAATTCCTGATGATGAATCTTGTGAGTCTTGTCAAATTTTACATTCTGAGTTAGAGAATACTAGGTCACTTAATGCTTTAAATATGGATCAACTTAGAGATGTAACTGCTAAATTTGATGAATTAAGATTAGCACATGACTCTTGTGATGAAAAATTGAAATGTGCTAATGATGAAATTGGAAAGCTTAAGTTTAGTTCTTCTTCATGTTTAGAATCAAGTATTTTAAATGCTCAATCTAAAGGTTGCTCTAAATGTGATTTGCTAGAAGCTAGACTTAGTTCATCTCAGGAAACAATTCAACATATGCTTTATCATGATATATCTTCTTACTCTAACTGTCCTAAGCTAAACACTGAAATAGAAGCTTTGACTAGACAGCTTAATGATTTTGTTGAAAAAAAAGAAAGATTGGCTCAGTCTAATGCTTCTAAAAATCTTGTGAATGAACCTGTTAAATGCACAACTTGTACCACTCTAGCTAAAAAGAATGAGTACCTTAAAGACACTTTAGAGAGATTTTATTTTGGCAAGAAAATTTTGAATATGATTCTAGACAAGTCAAAAACAAGTACGAAAAATCGTGGTATAGGATTTAATTTTGTTGAGCATACCAAGAATAATCTTCATAAGGTTAAACAAACCGCGTTTAAATTTGCTGGCTTTATGCAAAGTTCATTGAATAATAATGTAGGTGCTAACTCATCATCTCAAAAGAATTATGGTTATGTTAAATTTCATTGTACCTACTGTGGAAAAGATGGACACTTGAATGAATTTTGCTTTAGACGTGCTAAGAAAGAGAGGAAGGAAAGATTGGATGCTTTAAACAAAAACATGCAATGTCTTTTGTTCCTAAAACTAATGTGAAAGCCATGTTTTTTGAGAACTTTCATGATGGCTTTAGATCTGCTTCACATGCTAGATTGGGATTTAATTCAAATAATTCACGTTATTTTCGGCATTTTGATCATCCACATGCACATGATTTTGGTTCTAGCTTTGTTGCTCCTGTTCATCGAGTGTCTCAGTACTAGATTCCTAGATCTTATTTTACTAACCCAGTACTGTGAGATCGATGTTTCCTATGATGTAAGAACAGCTGATAGGGATGGAGAACATGAGCCAGATTGGGTTTTGGTCTTTTATATCATTACTTGATTGGAACAATTGATGGTTCTTCACTCTCTTTGATGGCTTTCAAGAGATTTAATTTTTTGAGAGACCATGTGGAAAAGGTGATGTTGTCTTACGTCTTGTTAAATTCTCAAGTTGCTGATATGCACACGAAATCGCTTGATACTTCTCGTTTTCCTCATTTGCGAAGTGAGTTGGGCGTATTACATCTTATGAGATTATTCTAAGGGGGAGCTTGTGGTTTAAAAATTTCAGAAGTTTTGTTTATTATCCTTGTCAAATAAATCAATAAGTCTAAGCTATTGAAATTAAATGAGTTGTAGAGCTCTCTTTATCATATTTACTTATATGTTGTGTAGCTTTGATCATAACTGATTATAATTAATTTGCAATACTTGAACTACAATATGACATGGCGGAATACTTTGACTACATTGATTATAGATAGTACTGTATGATGTTCATTGAAAAGGATTAGCTTGATTGTGAGTCTTATTTTAAATCTTGGCTATGAGGCTTGCATGTTTCATATGGCAATCTTTTTATGATCACTCAATTTGGCATGTTATTAAAAAATGAGCAATAGAGAAAATTGAAAAGATGTATGCTTCAAGCATGCCATGGTATAAAAAAAAGAAAAAGGCACAAAAAGTGCACAATGAAAAGAAGTATGCTTCAAGCATGCCACCATCTAAAATAAGTATGCTACAAGCATTTCATTATAAAAAGAAGTATGCTACAAGCATGCCACATGCCTATGAATTGAGTGTCGAGCAATAGGTTGTTATATGAGACTACTAGCTCGTCTTGATTTAAAATTTGCTTCAATTTTAGGCTTTGACTTTTTGTTGTGATATCTCATTGTGCTCTCTATAATTGGTTTGGTCATTATTAAGATGCCTGTTATTGATATAAATTGCTTAATCATATTGAAAATTTTGTTTTGATATTGCTATATGATATATGACTTTATATGATCTAGATAGCTCTACTCAAAAAATGGCTTGGTTAAATTATTAAATCAATTCAAAATGACTTGGATAATCTACAAAGTTTCTAGAATTTTACTCTCATTGCTCTTTCTTAGAATTATTCTTTCTTTGAATTTTTTGATGATTACATTGCCAAAGGGGAGAGATTTGGTGTGTTTTATGAGAAATTGCCTCTCTTGTGTGGAGGGGGAGAGTTTTTAGAGAGATTTGGCTTGTGGCTTAAAATGTTTTTTCGGCTTCAGTTCTTCACTTATATCTATTTGAAGCTAATTCATCATACAATTTTGTGGTATTGTCAATGTATTCATCAAAGGGGAGATTGTTAGACCATATGGTTAAGTCTAGGATATTTTGGTGATGAATAATTGACAATGGTTAATTTATTATGATGAATAATTGGTGATTTTGTTTAGCGTTGTTATGCGAGTTGTGTCGCGTGTGTGCGGACTGATGTTGGTCAAGTTGAGACGAACTTGTGCCGAAAAAAATATTCTTTGGTCTTTGCATGTGCAGGTTGAGCATGGAGACGATCATGGTCGGTGACGAGGTGGACCGGAACTAGGATGGGGAGATCCGAGGTTCGGATGGTCAAGGAGGTTACGAGATGGTCGGGCTCATGCTTAGGGCGCATGGAGATCAAAGGTGGATGATACGTGGAGAAGCTACGGGAGGTGCGGTCCTGGAGGCTTCGACACGTGACACGTTAGAAAAGTCGAAAGTGTGAAAAACCCGTGTTAGGAAGGGTTTCGGGTCTCTTGAAAATTAGTGGGCCAAAAGCCTAGTTGAGGTAAAAAGGCTTAGTTTTACTTAGATGAGTTGGATTAAGATTCTAAGTTGAGATTGAATAGGATTCGTAGTTGGCTATGTAAAAAGAACGGAGCGCAAGGAGAAAAAGTAAACCGAGAGCCGGAGAGACGGAAAAAAGAGTACGCTTTTTGGGATGGCGCGGGACGCGTGAGAAAAAAGGCGTGCGGCGGCGCTGTATTGGAGCGAACAAAAAAGGGGTTACAGCGGTTGCATGCTTGTGCACGAGATGATCTGATGGATGAACAGTTTTCGTGTTTTTGAATAAAAGTTTGTGAGTTTTTAATTCGCATCTATTATCCTTTTTCTTGTTTTTTTTATTTCTATAGATTCTCCATGTGTTGATCTATGTCTAGGTATTTTTGTTGCTTACATACATGAATTAGTTTGAATTAAAAATCGATTGCTAGATTGGAAGAAAATTGTCGTTTTTCTGTTCGATGGCAATGTTATCTAGTCGCTACAGTAACTGCTACAGTATCAATACAGTACTTTTCTATAGTACATTACTACAGTAATTTGCTGCAGTAAGCTACAGTAAAATCAGAAAAAAAAATCTGTTTTTTGTTTTTGTTATTTCTAGTTTTTTGCAGATTATACAATTAAAAAGGCAGAAATTTTAAAATTAAAAAAGGTTTCCGCTGTGTGTTGCAAGCATTCACCCCCTCTGATTGCTATCAACGATCCTACACATTTGGAGAGAGGAAATTAAGGGCGAGGATATAGAAGCTAAGAGGAAAAATAAAGATTTTATTTAAAATTATAATCACCAACATGCGGGCTAGCATGTTAACGACCTTTTTTTAAGCCTTTTCATGTTTAAATAAATAGACCCTTGTTAAATGCCATGTCAACATGAGTGGACCTTCCCATCTCCCTACCTAGTACCTAAACCTGTGCATTTTACATAAATTCTCTTTTGTTATGCATGTAAAGAAGCTCAAAAGGTCTAGCTCTGCAGCTTGCTGCCATTTGTTGGTCACGGCAGAAGCTTTGCTTTTGATTCATGCAGTTTGGCCAGGAGGCAGTTCCAATACAACAGACTTTCTCTTTTGTTTTGATTCCTCTTTTGCTTTTGGTGTTCGGCCAACAGACAAACAGCTAGCAGCTCACTTTTCAGCACTGTCTCGGCAGCAGTATTTCTCTGCCATGGCAGCGATTCTTGCTGATTTCTGTGCCATGGCAGCAATTTCTCATCTATTTCTTTGCCGTGGCAGCATTTCTCTATGATGACAAAGTATTTCGTTTGGCAAGATTTCCGCTGTTTCCTTTGCCGTGGCAAGTCTTCTCTGTTTGTTTCTCTGCCGTGACAGCGTTTTGAGCTGTTACTCTGCCGTGGCAATATTTTACTGCAGTTTCTTTGCTGATCTGCTTTCTCTAGTCTGCCTCCTCGTCTTATGATTTGATGTTTTGGTCTCCGGTGAACTTTAATTTTATTTCTTTATAGTATCAATTGCTATCGGAGAAAGTTTTAAGTGGGTACTTTTGGGGGTCGATTTTTAAGGGCACCATTCACCCCCCTCTGTTGCCGTTTCCGATCTAACAAATTGAAAGGAGCTCACCCTACCCTGTAAGGTCAAAAGTCCATGAAAAACTGGTGAACATTATCCGGATCAAGTGGAAGTTGAAGATCCTGTACACGAACTGCGAAAATCTACAAGGAAGCGGAATCCCAATCCTAGGTATGCTAATGCTGCCCTTATTAATGAGGCTATACCTATTGAGCCATCTTCTTATGATGAAGTAGCACAAAGCCCTGAGTGGCGAAAGGCTATAGAGAAAGAGGTTAAGGCACTAAAAGAAAGTCAAACATGGGACTTAGTGCCAATACCAAAGGATGTGAAGCCAATATCCTGTAAATAGGTTTATAAAGCTTGACTTGTTGCTCGGGGATTTTCTCAACAATATAGGTTGGACTATGAAGAAACATTCAAACCAGTGGCAAATATCACAACTGTTCGAGTCTTACTTGCTTTAGCTGCTAGCAAGTCTTAGAAGTTATAGCAGATGGATGTCAAGAATGCCTTCCAACATGAAGAGCTTGACAAGGATATTTATATAGAACAACCAAAATGTTTTGAGAGTAAGACTCAACCAGAGTATGTCTGCAAATTGAAGAGTGCGCTCTATGGTTTGAAGCAGGCTCCAAGAGCTTGGTACGGGAAAATTGGTGAGTTTCTTGTACAAAGTGGATTTAAAGTTGCTCCATCAGATTCTAGTTTGTTTGTGAAGGCCAAAGAAGGTAGACTAGCAATAGTTCTAGTCTACGTTGATATTTAATCATCACAGGAGATAATTACGAGGAGATACAAAGGGTAAAAGAAAATCTCTCGGTTAGATTTCAAATGAAAGAGCTTGGAGAGTTGAAGCACTTTCTTGGACTTGAGGTGAAGCATACAAAGGAAGGGTTATTTTTAGGTTAATAAAAAATATGCATGGGACCTTCTTCAAAGGTATGGAATGGTTGATTGCAAGCCTATTTCTACTCCTATGAATCCTAATATGAAGCTACAAGAAGAAGGAAAGGATCTAGAGGGTGTACCATGTATCGACAGCTGGTTGGGAGTCTTATCTATCTCACACTTAGTCGTCCAGATATTTCCTATGCTATTGGAATAGTGAGTCGGTATATGACCAAGCCAAAGAAGCCTCACCTCAGTGCAATTAGACACATTCTTAGGTATGTCAAAGGCACCATTAATTATGATATTTTATATAATAAAACAAAAGGATACCAAGTGACTGGATACTGTGACGCTGACTATACCGGAGATTGCGACACATGTCGATCAATAATCGGATATTTTTTCAATCTTGGATCAGGAGCTGTATCTTGGTGCAGTAAGAGGCAGTCTACCGTGGCATTATCAAGCACTGAAGCAGAATATTGATCAGCAGCAATAGCGTCACAAGAAAGCACTTGACTTAAGCAACTGATGAAGGATCTCTACCAACCAAGTCGTTAATAGTTTAGACATTAAGATTCGAAGGTTTGAAATAATAAAAATTAATTTGATTATTTATTTATTTTACTTTTCGGTAAAATGATCAGATTATGACTATTGATAACATCACTCTTGTAGTCGTAACTCTCAATGATATAGAATTTAAACCATGATTCTAGTTGTGAATAAGATACATTTATTAATCAAATTAGATACCAAATGATTAAATAAACACTCATATCACTCTTGGAATACACAGTAATCAGTAAATTGGAAAAAAATATGTTTTTGGTAGAATCAGGTGGGATATTAAATTCTATAATTTAATCCGAGAATACTATCCTATCAGAGTATGTCCAATCTGATTCAGCATCATGATTCTGACAACCTTGGCTGTGATAACATCATTTATCATTGTCAGGCATCCTCCTACTGTTTGCACTGTTACACATACCGGTGCCTCGGTCTGGTAACCTTGCAGGCACAACTATTACATTTATGTGTTCTTCCTGCGTCTGCGTATTGCATGTACTTGTATTTGCATGCAAGTTGGCCTTGCGCAACTACGTAATTCTCTTTTGTTACAGTGGATGATCCATGCAATCCGTAGTTGACCCAACATTCCCAATACGGACATAATTTGAGATAATGAAAAGGCCTTGTGCATCATCCTGTACATGCTTGGAGCTTCGGTGGGCTGTTCCTTTTACGTTTTCAATATGTTGCAGATTACACCCAAAATACAACCTCATCTGAATGAAGTAGCTTATGCTCCATACATGTGGGTATTGGTTCCTTTTGTAGTGGTAAAAATATTATGTTGAACCTGAGCCTTTTTGCCGCATAATATATCTCTTGACTAGATGTGGTGCCGCTTGATTGGACTGAAATAAGTTGATTTATAGCTGAAATTGTACTGTAACTGCTGAAATTACATTGTAACTGATGGTGTCTTATTTGGTGTAACTAAATTTAAAAAAAATAAAAATAGAAAAAATATGTTATCTCATCACGGATAATGCAAACGAATACGGGAAAAAAGAACCGGCAAAAAAGCTTAAAAAACCAAAAAACCAGAAAAAACGAAATTTACCGAATAGTAAAAAATAAGTCAGAAGTTAGAAGCTCAAGCTGAAATGAGGTGAACCTAACTGGATGCTAGATGCGGCAAGTGTGCCAACTGCCATGTGCTGGTTGGTTTTTTTTTTGAAACATGGTGCTAGTTGGGCTATGCCTCTAGTTACTCAGATTATAGCACTCAGTTAACTTACTGCATGTCTGCATAGGTTCACTGAGTAAATAAATTTCTTTAACCCTTTTTCGTATGGCTAGGCCTGGGATATTGGCACCACATGACCTTCTATCCAATGGAGGACCTCAAGGTAAGATTTGGTTGAAGTCAAGTTGATGTGAAGAGTCATTTCAGTACTGATATTTCCCTCCATTTTGAACACCAAATTAATAGCTTTCGTTGCAAGTTACTGTCAAGTGTCAAGCCGATGTGTTTGCCGATATTAAGATAGGGCACTGGCTGGTCTCGTCTTCATCTAGTTTGGTGCTAACCTGTTGCTGTCCAGCATGGTACGGTCATTTCTGCTTGTCTAGGTATGCGCGGCACGGCCATGTGATTTACATGTGATCTACACGTGAACAGTGGGGACCTGATACTGAAATCAGGCTGCAATGTTGCATCATTCGCTTAGCCTTCGTTTTTACCAAGGTTAGGTACAGAGTAACACAAGCCGTCCCGGTCTGGTTGTCACTGTTCTGTACGATCAATGGCACTAGTCGTCAAATTAGGTACTCGTTTTTCCTTTGAAACCAGCTCTTCTCATGTCGAGTGCTCTGTATGGTCGTGTACTCATGTTCACGGTAACGTATCAAAGGCCCTATTCTGCTTTCAATGATACGCGCACATCAGCGTTTCTTGAAAAGACATGCTGGAAATTTCAAACCAATTGTTATTTGTTACACGACAGATATCTATCCAACAGAAGCCTGAACTTGTGGCTGTGGCTGGAGTCAGGCCCCCCATAGCTTATCCAGAACGTTGTGTGGCTTCCAATACAGAAGACTGAACTTTTTCTGGACACCAGAAGCGGTCACTGAAGTGCTTGAAAGTTACAGCACAGTTACATCGTCCATCAGACAAGGATAGGAACAGTTAAGATCCAATTCAAAATAGCTTTTGGTTTTAGATTTCTATCTTTCAGAAACCGAAAGCTGTTTTAAATGCATGGCTTCTTAACATGACTTTTTTTTTCTTTTTTCCTTTACTTATATGTAGAGATATAATGTTTTTATTTTCCCTCTTTTTCTTTATTTTTTTAATTGAATACCTTAGCCAAAAACTAATGGCCACTACAGTGTCTATTTTAGCCAAATTCCAACAGCTATAGTAAAAAACATTAAGCAAAAACTGTTTTGAACAGGGCCAAATCATCCTTGACGAGGGGCTAACTTTGACAAGATCAAACCAACCATTACACTGATTATACCTTTCACACAAGGTAACAGGAAGAGACACTGCAGAATTCTGACATAAGGGTAGCAACACCCATTGTTCTATCTGCATGATGGGGAGCTAAAAATATCTTCGTAGCATCTAGTCATGTAATCCATTGCAGTCAAGCACAGCCTGTTCATGCCAAACTCCATTCAAGTTGGCCTGCCATAGGTTAACCATGCCATCACCTCCGGTCGAAGCAAGCGTCATACCGCCAATGTCCCATTCCGGTTTATTTTTCACTATTTATAAATTTCGTCTTTTTTTGAACTTTTGGTTTTTTATTGAGCTTTTTTGCCGGTTCTTTTTTTCCCATATTTGTTTGTATTACATGTAATGGGCTAACATATTTTTTTATATTTTTTAATTTTTTTAAATTTAATTATGCTAAATAAGTCTCTGTCAGCTACAATGTTTTTTCAGCCAGCTACAGTGTTTTTCAGCCATAAGCCACCCAAAAAAAGCCTAAATGAGCACCACCTAGTCGGATGTGAAGAATAGAATGTAAAATGCCAGTGTACTGAATAATAACAGAAATGCAGCTTAACATGGTGAAACCTACAGCAACTGATGAGAAGGATGAAAGAACTACAAGTGAAACAAGCAACTATGCGAAAGTTATACTAATTATTGTTTATTTCTACCTTGAAGTATGCGAGAGTTATACTAGTGATATATATTCCTCTATTACTGTATTTGTAAATTATGCAACTTCGGGAATTATAAACACCATATTGTCCAGAAAGCATACGACAATATAAGAAATATCTAATGTGTGAAGAAAAGGCAAGCTTGCTTCTCGTCTCGTACCTCGCCATCATGGCCGGAAAGTACAGGAACATTTTCTGCTGACATTTCGCCATCAGATTCAGGGTTCAAGCCTATATGCCATATTGCAATTCCTTTGCAGGTTGCAACTGCTATGATCTCATATGATCTGAAATACAGCGCATGAAAATTATTAGCAGAGCATAGCAATATGGCAAAACAAACTGAAATACAACGCATGAAAATTATTAGCAGAGCATAGCAATATGGCAAAACAAACTAACTGCTAGGACAGAATAGAGAACAAAAAGACTAAAAATGCATCTGGGTATGATGCTCTACCAGGGCACTGAAACACAAATGTGGTCATGACGGCCCCAGTTGCCATACTTTTTCCAAGTCCACCCCAAGACCACCCAACCATCAATTAACCTTAGGTATGAGATTGTTTATAGTCTAGCAACCATGCTGTACTTGATCTCTCCTGCTCTCCTCTAAAACCTCAACAGTTTGAAATCCCACGACCTATCCTTTTGCCTGTCGCCCTGATTACCAGAGTAATGTACAGAAGCAGAGGACAAGATGCGGAACACTAAACTGAATGAAGCAAGTCTAAGACAAACACAATATGTTAATCATGCTAAAAAAGGATTGAAAAAATGGTTGGCCAAAAGAACAGGAAAGGTACTGAATTATTGATCTTCTATGTAGTGTGTAATAGGATGGAGATGTCAAATTTTACTTGTATATTCCATTCCATCTTTGAACAGAATAATTACATAGCGGAAACAACAGTTCCACCACAGGTGGACCATTTTTAACTTGAAGAAGATTGTTATTTGGCATAGGAAGTTAGCAACCAAATGATGTTAATATCAGCAATTCAGCAGTGAACATCAAATATTCCAAATGCGACAAATATGGCAGCATAAAGGCTTGTCATGCTTGCTCAGAAGGGGCTAACCAGCCAATGTTCGGAGCCCATGCTACAGCATGTACTCTATCCCCCTTATCCTCCAGTGAACCGAGCTCAACAAGTGGAAGCCAGCGCTGGTGAGCTTCTTCAAACTCCCAAATCTGTTCACCATTTCATTATGTTATAATATTGTTATAGATAAATACCACATACCAGTTCATGAACTAGGGAAAACAAAAACAAAAAGAAAACCTGATCTCATTAACGCAAAGCGCAAGCTACATCATGCGAGGATTCAGTTAGGCTTTTATGGACTTAGATCCACACTGATAGCCCCAATAAAAGTTTTTTCTTATTTTTCTCCAAATGCGAGAAAATATAAGGTAATTTTGAGCAAATGAAGCAAGCTTTAATATGGGAAGGAGCTCTAGGCAAGAGGCTAACTAGTTTCTGTTTTATTTATTCTACAAAAACAGATGTTTTCCTGAAGACCCCTCTCAGTCACTGACCAATTGTGATAGGAGGTTATTATGTCCTGCTGCTGGTATGAAGTGGCAGAAGATTCTACACGGAAAACTGCTCTATTAAACACGAACCTTGCAAGAGTTGAAATTTGGAGAATCTGAATTGAAACCAATAGCAAAACTAGCCTGCTGGCTTTCACCTCTTCTTGGACTCCATGCAAATGATGCAGAAATGCATGCTGCCTTCCCAAATCTAGAAACTGGATCGGTAATGTTCTGGAACTCTGCCTGAAATTATATTCGGAATCAGAATCACTTTATTTTGCTAAACAGAACATCAGATGACTATAGCACATTGAATCAAGGAAGACATGGGTTCGCTAGTTTAGATTAGCAAGACATTCTGTTGCAGTAGAAAGGAACTAAAATAAAATGATTGAGAACATTGCCAAATGTGAACACAAATTAGATAAACCTGAAGCTGCAACTTGTCTAATTCCAACGAATCCAAGAGCTCATAGACCTTCACTTGGCCATCTGCGTATGCACTAACCTATGGAGACCAACAAGAGTTACTACCAGTGAATGAGAGACGTGACATATGAAGAGTCAATACCAATGCAAAAACTATAGAAAATATAAATGAAAATTGTAGCATAATCAAACAACACAACACCTTTACACAGGACAGTTTAATTGCAAGAATATGAATTGGTCGTTGGTTTGCTGCCGATTGGCAGTATCTAGTTAATATTTCTCAACTTCTGTTCTGCTTAAACTTTTGTGTGTTCATTAATATATCGTCCATTGAGGTGTTGACTTTGTAAACTGTATTTTCTTTCAATTTAGGAGGTGTAGACAGAGTACTCTCTGTAACCATCTAATGTAGGACTGTTTTCCCATTTTATAATTGAAACTGGGGTATGTCCTTTCTACAAAATAAATAAATAAATAAATATAAAAAATGGTTGGCGTCGAAATGTAAAATATGTGGAAATTTGAGTTGCAAACATAACATCAGGTGTTAGAACTCACCATTTTCAGACTTCACAGAATTCATCCAAACTGTACATTTAGTATGTGAGAATTGCCACCCAAGACTTCACATTTCCTCCAGGTTGGAAGTTGATCATCTGTCAGTGGAAAATTTCTTAGTAAGGGTTTTACCTACCAAGTTCCATTACAATGAAATAAAAGGGAATGCAATATGATGAGAAATCAAACAATCGGCCAGCACAACAGCCAGTAAGAAAAAAAAGGAGTTATGACAAGTGTACTATACATTTACTTTACTAAGTATAGATATAAAATGAAGCAGAATGCAGCCTTGATATATAAGGAGTCCAGAGTTAACAAAGACAATCAAGCTTAAAGGTTGTTTTAATGATTATCTTGAGACAGGTTTTGGTAAATCGTGTTTTGATAAGAGTATTTGGCGAAACTGATTTTTATTTTGTTATTTGCCAGTATTTCATTAATTAAATAATTTGTTTGACACAAACTAGGTTTAACATTTCTTGTTTGAGTTTTCTTCAAAACATGTATATAAGTGGATTTTGGTAAAACCCACTGTTTGAGCTTTAGGACAACTTGATATTATATTGGTTTAGAGAGAAAAAAACAAACATTGTTTTTTGGTGGTTGCACTCCAAATCTGATATAACTAAGTCACATCCTTTAAATATTCAAGATCCAAATAGCCCCTAAAGTAGTATAAACTATAAAGGGCAGTTTGGCATTCTGCTATGCTGCACTGTGCTACCAACTCTAGTAAAATATTTCTGTCACAGTTAAAAACAGGTTTCAAATTAGTTGTTATAGAAAAAATATTGTAACTAAAGTTCTTTAAATCTACCGCAATACTGAACAGACCATAAATCATGGAAATAGCAGGATGGCAACAATAAGCCACCCTATTTTAGTGGTATTACAGCGGCGGTGGCAGATAGCCGTTAGTCTTGCTACGACTATATGGTCGTAAGTTCTTCTATGACCATATAGCCGTTAGTCTTGCTACGACTACATGGTCGTAAGTTCTCCTACGACATAATCATAAGCTGTCATGCGACCTCCTTATGGTCGTGGACCTTCCTACGACTAACTTATCTCCGACCAACTACATCGTTGATTCATCTGATAAGGCGATTAGAACGTGCATTTATCCAATAACCGCACACAATCTCTCTCTGGCAACAACCGTCACACAGTGAACGACCACTACATCTCTCTGACAATAACTTTCGTCAGACGGTTATCATCCAAAGCGTTAAGGCGTCTTCTAGCGCGGGACAACGACCGTCACTTCACCAGATATATAAAGGTTGACGTTGGAGAGAGAAGGGGGATGGGCCTGATCCAAGCAGGAGATAGTGTAGACTCTTTTTCGCATTACACAGTTGTAACCATTTCTTGTGATTAGTAATCACACATGATGTAGGGTTATTATTCTCCCAGGAGAAGGCCTGAACCTGGATAAAAATTCCCGTGTCCATTTTTCATACGATCCTAGTGGAGTCTTTTAAGAAAATCCCCGAATCCAAACAAATTATACATAAGATCGGTATTAAAACACCAACAGCAGTAAAATGGAATTTTGGAATAGATTTAGGTTGGTTTTTAAGGCCAGATGGTGAAACCTTATGGTTGCAGGAGATGCCGATTGGCCCCAGATGGTCTGGTATCTCAATGAAATGCCCATTTTGATAACTGAACTAGGTTCTGACGGCAAGCTAGTTTTCAATTTCTTCTTTTGTTTGATCTTTTTCAGTGTCTCACTACTACAAAAGAGGCTATACTAGACGGCTACATCACAGACGGTTTGACAAAACCGTCTTTTATTGACACTAACACAAACGGTTTTAATTTGGACACCGTCTGTGTTAGTGGTCGAGTATCACAGACGGTCCTTACCAATGAACCGTCTGTGATACTTTAGTATCATAGGCGGTTTAAAATAAAAAACCGTCTGTGATAATATGAAATTATCACAGACGGTTTTTTATTAAAAACCGTCTGTGTTGTGCAGACTATCACAACCGGTTGTTGTTAAGAACCGTCTGGGAATGTTCACAGACGGTTTTTTACAAGAACCGGCTGTGATGTCCCTTTGTCTGTCATATTCTAGATCAGAGGTTAATATATAAGTACACATTGCTTCTAATAACTTAACTACAGAACTACTGAGACAAGAGGTCACAAATTAAAGGCAAATTTATTAATTTCAATTAGAGAAAAATTCATTACATAAGTCGCACAGGTAAAGAGTTTCCCAGATTGTAATCTTTTGGGCTTCGTACGCTTCTTCTTCGACTTTGGGACTTGGAGGATCAGCCGCTGAATTCTCGAACGCTGTTAAGATTGCCCTTGTCCTCTGCACTTCCTCGTGCAGCCTGGGCAAATGATCAGCAGCATCCATCATGTCGTACAGGATAGCATTAAAACATTCCTCACAATCTGCCGTTTTTGCATGAGCGGCAAGGCTATTCATCAGTCTGTGCAATGCGAGTAGAGCTTCTTCCGCATTGCGCACATTGTGGAGAAGAACCAGGGTGAGAGCTGTTTCCCTTTCTTGAGCGGCAACGAGACGCCTCCGTCGACGGCGGAGGATCAGGTCAAGCTGACGGATGCAAGAAAGTCGGGGAAGGAGTGCAGGGCGGGTGCGGAGAAGCTGCTCCAGATGCAAATTGCTGGCCGCCTGTGTAAGGTTCCGGCCGAACAATTCGTGATGAACAGATGAGAGGAAGGAGATGATCACAAGAATAGTAGAAGGCGCCATATTGTACGTACGTAGAAGAGACCTGGATTAGGCGCGCATATTTAACCTTTAGCACAGACGGTTCGTATACCCAAACATTAATGATATAGATGCTTCGTATAACGATCGAGAGACGTTAATTAGACGATCGAAACCCGAAGCGTTCTGGCAATCGAAACACGAAGCGTTCTGGCAATAGAAACACGCGCGAAGCGTTATGACAGACGGTTTTACTGGCAACCGTCTGTGATATTTTCATAGACGGTTACTAACCGTCTGTGAACTTTCACAGACGGTTCTTAATACGAACTGTCTATATCAATCGAGATAACACAGACGGGTCCTGTTAAGAACCGTCTGTGAAAAGCCAGATAACACAGACGGTTCCTGTTAAGAACCGTCTGTAATAATCCCATGTCACTGATAATTGGTGTGTAATAATCACATGTCACCAATAATTGGCGTATACACAGGATTTCGATCTCACCCGTCTATTCTCTCCACATCGAATGGCTGGCACCAGTTCCTCCCACGGCCAGGCCCTTATTAATAACTCCCCATCAACCTTTCCACCGGTACTAGTCACGCGTGAGTTCATCCACTAGCTAGCTTCCTGCATGCATCTCCCCTCCGCTGTGAGCTAGCACCTCCATCGCGGCACGACCGGTTCATACTAAACAACACACTCTTGCCGTAAGTGTGTCTTGTTTAGTGTGAACCGTCGTGCCACGAAGGGTTTGTTAGCTTGTTATCCTGTAATAGATCGATCTGAATGTGTTGTTGAGTTTTTGTGCTTGCCTCTGTATTTGCATGTTCCTCGACCAGCTCAACCAAGAATCTTGAAATGTCTTTTCTTTGCACTATTGTAATAAAATTGCCTTGAATTTTGTCGGGAAAGATGAACTGTTTCGTCAGGGCATGACTGCCAACTCGAAGCATATATAGCATAGCATCCGAGGCACATCCGAGGCCTGCAGCTGTGTCTTGAGGAATGCCAAGAGCTGGTCTTCAGATGTGGCAGCCACACTGGTCTTCAGATGTGGCAGCCACATCTGAAGACCAGCTCTTGGCATTCCTCAAGACACAGCAGCAGGCCTCGGATGTGCCTCGAATGCTATGCTATATATGCTTCGAGTTGGCAGTCATGCCCTGACGAAACAGTTCATCCCCGTGTAACTATCACAGACGGTTTGTAATGTAAACCGTCTGTGAAGGACTATCACAGACGGTTCTATACACGAACCGTCTGTGATACGCATAAATCACAGACGGTTGATATTTAGAACCGTCTGTGATATTATGTACATCACAGACGGTTCGTGTTACGAACCGTCTGTGATAATGAGACTATCACAGACGGTTATTGATGCGAACCGTCTATGATAGGCAGAAATCACAGACCGTTTGTAGTTGGAACCGTCTGTGATATTCTGCGTAGTATTAATTACTTGGCGTACTTGCTTGAAGGATGTCGACACCGATCTGTCTTCATTGCGCTGCATCGGTGGAGCAAGGCGGCCGGCTTTAGGGAGTTGGGGGTGAAAAAATATCACCGTCTTCTTATTGATCTGATCAGAGGTTAGCATACTCAATTACTTAACATTCTTAGTGATCTGATTAGAGATTAGTATTCAATTACTTAACATTCTTAGTGATCTGATCAGAGGTTAGTAGTAGAGGTAATAATCATTTTTGACACCCATTTTTCACTTGTGTAGCGTAGATGGACCGAAGCTGGATGTATATTGAGAACCGTGTGAGTGAAGAGTACATTACTGGCGTGTCTGCCTTTAAAAGGGCGGCCGAGCTGGATATGTTGAAGAAGGGGATGAAATATATGTATTGCCCATGTATTGATTGTGATAATCTCAAGATGTTTAGCAACTCAGCGCAGATTGAAGCTCACTTGATTTGAAGGGGTTTCAGAAAAGGGTACAAATGTTGGACCAGTCACGGTGAAGAGAAGAGTACACAAGAAGGTAGTTATGACATAGTCGAGGGAGGCAACGATATGCCAGTTGTGGACTGTTCTTTCGATCATGAGGAAAGGTCGCAGGATGACAATCTGGATCATGAGGATAGGTCGCAGGATGACAATCTGGATCATGAGGATAGGTTGCAGGATGATAATCTGGATCAGATGTTACGTGATGCAGAAGGGAACTATAGTGAGAGAGAGTTTGGTAAATTCGAGGGCTTGATGGAGGACTCGGAGAAACCTTTGTTCCCGGGCTGCAAGCCGCAATACACGAGGTTGTCATCAGTTCTAGAACTGCTAAAATTGAAGGCAAGCAATGGTTGGTCCGACAAGAGTTTCACGGCATTATTAGGTCTCCTAGTGGACATGCTTCCAACGGGAAATGTGTTGCCGAGAACCACCTACCAAGCCAAGAAGATTCTTTGTCCATTAGGAATGGAAGTAGAAAGAATACATGCATGTCGGAATGATTGTATCCTGTACCGTAAAGAGTATGCTAGCTTACATGTTTGTCCGGTGTGCAAAGCATCCCGATACAAACGTAAAAATGACTCTGATGATGGGAAGGGCATCGAGGTGAAGCAAGGACCTCCTGCTAAGGTGATGTGGTATCTTCCTGTAATCCCCCATTTGAAGCGTTTATTTGCAAACCGCAAGGATGCAAGATTGATGCGTTGGCACTGCGAGCAGCGTAAGAAAGACGGAATGATAAGACATGTTGCTGATTCTGCCCAGTGGAGGAACATCGATAGGATGTTTGTAGATTTCGGTGTGGAACCGAGAAATATAAGGTTTGGGTTGAGTACAGATGGAATGAATCCTTTTGGTAACATGAGCAGTCGACATAGCACCTGGCCCGTGACTCTGTGCATGTACAACCTTCCTCCTTGGCTGTGTATGAAGCGGAAATATATTTTGATGTCACTACTTATCCAAGGGCCGAAGCAACCTGGCAACGATATTGATGTGTTCCTAGCCCCATTGGTGGAAGATCTTGCAACACTGTGGAATGAAGGGGTACATGTATGGGATGCGGACAAACGAGAGAACTTCACTCTACGGGCCATGTTGTTCTGCACCATTAATGATTTTCCTGCCCTTGGTAACCTGTCAGGGTTTAGTATAAAAGGAGCCAAAGCGTGTCCGCACTGCTTAGATTATACGGAGAGTGTGTGGTTGAACAACTCCCGAAAAACTGTGTACATGCGTCACCGTAGGTTCCTTCCAAAATATCACCCATACCGCAAGATGAAGAAACAATTTGACGGAAAAAAAGAGGATGACTCAGTACCAAGACCTTTTAGCGGGAAAGAGGTGTATGATATGGTCAAGGATATAAATGTTGTGTTTGGAAAGGGACGTAAATTGAGGAAGAACATGTGGAAAAAGAGGTCAATATTTTGGGACTTGCCTTATTGGGAGCACTTAGAAGTTCGCAATTGCATCGATGTCATGCACGTAGAGAAGAATGTATGTGACAGTTTGATTGGTCTCTTACTGAACATTCCTGACAAAACAAAGGATGGTGTTAACGTAAGGCGTGACTTGGTCGCTATGAACATCAGGACCGAGTTAGCACCGATAAAGGCCGGACGTACCTTCCCCCAGCATGTTACACTCTGTCTAAGTCCGAGAGAACTGAATTGTGCCAGTCCTTAAATGGTGTGAAAGTTCCATCCGGTCACTCGACAAGCATGAAGAAACTTGTTTCCATGGAACATTTGAAATTAATTGGCATGAAGTCTCACGACTGTCATGTGCTAATGACTCAAATGCTACCTGTTGCAATTAGAAGTATTTTGCCGAACAAGGTTCGAGTGACAATCATAAGGCTATGTTATTTCTTCAACGCAATTGCTCAGAAGGTCATTGATCCGGATGGACTAGATGCTCTGCAAACCGAGGTGGTGACTATGTCATCTAGAGATGTATTTCCCTCCATCATTTTTTGATATCATGGTCCATCTCATTGTCCACCTTGTGAAAGAGATAAAAATATGTGGCCCCGTATTTCTACGTCATATGTACCCTTTCGAGAGGTACATGGGAATTCTGAAGTCCTATGTACGCAATCGATCTCGACCGGAGGGTAGCATCATCGAAGGTTATACAACAGAAGAGGTCATTGAATTCTGCATCGGCTACATGGCTCAGGTAGAGCCGATAGGTGTACCTCTATCTCGTCACGAGGGGAGGCTAGAGGATATCGGGACTATCGGGAGGAAAGCAATAACTCCAGATCAAAATACGTATACTCAAGCCCATTTCATGGTTTTACAACACATGACTAAAGTGACCCCATATATTGAAGAGCACAAGGACATGCTACGTCAGGAGAATGCAGGCCAGTCAGAAGTTTGGACCACGAGACAACACAACCGTCAGTTCAACGAATGGTTCAAGGCGCAATTGACTAGGAGGTCGTCAAGTGAAACACTACAATGGTTGGCAAAAGGGCCAAAATTTACAATTGTGACATGGCAAGCATACGACATTAATGGCTACACATTTTATACAACAGATCAAGATAGAAAGAGCACAGTACAGAACTCAAGTGTCCGCATAGATGCCTATGATGCGCACAGCAGTATCGCTGGCCCAAGCTCGTACTACGGGCTTGTAGAGGAGATTTGGGAGCTTGACTACGTAATTTTCAAAATTCCTCTATTTCGGTGCCGTTGGGTCCAACTTCCACGGGGTGTAAAGGTTGACAAGTACGGCGTCACTACCGTGGACCTCGAATGTGTAGGATACAAAGATGAACCATTCGTACTCGCGAGGCAAGTTGTTCAAGTATTTTATGTAACCGACCCGGCAAATAAGAAGCGCCATGTAGTTCTTCAGGGAAAAAGAAGGATTGTCGGGGTTGAGAATGTTGTGGATGAGGAAGAGTACAATCAATTTGATGATTTGCCTCCATTCGGACAAGGCATCAGGCTCGAGGAAGAACAAGGCGATGAACCAAGCTATATGCGTGTCGATCATCGTGAAGGGCTTTATTTAAAATGATATAGCCAAAGTGTAATAAATGATATTGGTTATGCTTGTGTTTTTCATAAATGTATGTATGTTCCATTGTAATTGTAAAATGACTAAGGAACTAAGAAATAGTTATATCTATGGTTATGCTTGCGTTTTTCATAAATGTATCTATGTTCCATTGTAATTGTAAAATGACATAGGAACTGTTGATAATCAAATTTGGCTTGGAACTACAATCATCGTAAACCCAAAAGCAGGTTGACAAGGGAAGGTTGTGCCTATATCATGGTCGTGAGTAGTTACGACCACGGCAAAGCAAGTTGGAAGCCAGCTAGACCGGTTACGACCACGTTGGCCGTAGTCGAAGGCAGTTATGACCACGTTGGCGGCCGTTACGACCACGGCAAAGCAAGTCGGAAGCCAGCTGGGCCGGTTACGACCACGTTGGCCGTAGTCGAAGGCAGTTACGACCACGTTGGCGGTCGTTACGACCACGGCAAAGCAAGTCGGGAGCCAGCTGGACCGGTTACGACCACGTTGGCCGTGGTCGAAGGCAGTCTACGACCACGTTGGAGGCTACGACCACGGTGGGATATACGACCACGTTGAGGTATACGACCACGTTGGAGTTTTCGACCACGTTGGAAGCTACGACCACGGTGGAGTCTACGACTACGTTGGAGGCTACGACCACGGTGAGGTCTACGACCACGGTGGAATCTATGATCACGTTGAAGGTCACGATCACGTTGGAGTCTATGACCACGTAGAAGCCTACGACTGCATTGGAGGCTACGACGAACACGATTGGCCACGATCAGAAGCCTGGTTCACAGTCGACGACATCAAGGTTGATAGTCGGCAGTCGAACTTACGACCACGATGAGAAGTCGGTGGCTTACGATCACGTTATAACGAGAAGCGGTAACAACTCCAACCACATTGAAGGAAATGAACGTAATCAAAAGGGTGGTTCGACTACAGAAAATTGACGATCGCCAGCATCAATGCGTGCTCATTGAAGGTTTCGATCACGGTATTTTGAGCGGCTGAAGGAAAGACAGCGCAGCGATGCAATGAAGCGGTCGTAGACTGCTACAGTAAGTCTACGATCACGAAGGAAAATTGATTGGTAAAGCAATAGAAGGATCGGAACTGGTCGTAAGCATCCAGAACCGGTCATAGATAGTTCTAACCAGTCGTAAACGATTCTAACCAGTCGTAAACGACCCTGGGAAGTCGTAAGAGACACTGACCGGTTATCGTAAAGGGTTCAACCACGCAGAGAAGGCCACGGTCGCGGTGAAGGCGGTCGTAAGGAGCAGCAATCAAATCGAGAAGGCCAGCACGTGCCAAAGGCGATTCCGACCATGTTAAAGGAAGTGAGCATGATAAAAGGGATGTTTTTGGAGTGGTCGTACGGCATCAAGAGCACTCGGGATCGGTCGTAGGCAGCGCCGGCCGGCCATAAACGATCTTGGGAAGTCATGACACGCGCGGGCAACAGTTTGGAAAGGATCAGGAAACAATCTTGAAGCGATCTCTGCCGCGTGGTAAAATTGCAACCGAATAAATTAAGATAAGTTTTATTCGGTCTGGACTCTGATTCGATTCATATAATTGTTGTTTCCAAAAGAAGCTAGGACCAGCTTCCCCCTATATATATGTATGTAGGGTTTACGGCCGATTGACAACACACAATCGAAACTCATCTACTATATTATTTTGCAATCTATTATTTTCCTCTGCCCTATTTTGCTTCTTGTTCTTCGTCGTCGTTTACTCCCTTGCGATAACGAATCACAAGGTCCTAGGGGCGATCAGGCCGACCTAGGACAACCCATCGCCGCCGCTCGCCCTGACAGGGTCCCTCCCGGGCGCATGGGGTGTCGGGTCTCAAGAGCTCTCGCCGGCGTGTCCTGCGTATCGCGCTCCCGGCAAGACTCCTCGGGCGACGTGTCCTGCGTATCGCGCTCGACGCCGGGGGCACACGGTGACGTGTTCGTGTGCGAACACACTTTTGGCGACTCCGCTGGGGAAAGATCAAGGAAAATTGACGTCGCCAATCACCATGACTGGCAGCAGCAAAATCCCAATGCCCGGGGAGGTTAACACCGATAATGTCGTCAAGCCCGGCTAGATGAATTATCGGAAGAGCATCGCCAAGCTTTTGAGGCATACAAGGAAAAGCGCGAGGAGGAGGATTTACGAGCGTTCCTTGCAAAATTCAAGAAGGATCGTCAAGGCAACATAACCCCACTCGGCGACATCACGTTCCCTCCTCCGCATTACTCGGAAAAGGTGGAACCCCTTGTAAGTGCCGCATCAACCCTTTCATCTGTTGCTACCAATTCATCTAGTGTTACAATGGAGCAAGTTCAGCACATGCTTAATGAGAACACTAGAGAGATCTTTGATTATATGCATCAGATGGCAAACATTAAGAAAATAAATAGTGCGGCCATGGGTACAAGTCAGGTTGGCACTTTTTCTAGCGTAGAACTTTCTAAGCCGACAGCGCCTATTAATTCATCGGCAAGTAGTGGAGTACCAAGTATACAACCCCAATGTGGCATGCCGTTGAGTTTCTTTTCCGGATAGCAAACTAAACCTGGAGGTGAACTAATGGTAGCGCCCACGTATCCTAATCATATCATGAGCCTACCACCTTTGGGAACATCAACATCAGGCGATATAAGTATGCCAAGGTCCTTGCCATATTCTGTTATACCGCCGATGCCGCCTCCACTGCCTACCATGGTGACCAACACCCCTATAGCTCCTTTGCAGTCACCCATCGCAGCTTCGGCCAATATGGACGAAGCATTGGCAAAAATTAGAGATGATGTGCGCAGGATGTTTGTTGAGTCTTTCGGCATTGAGCCGAGAGTTAGAGCACGCACTTATCAGAAACCATATCCATCTCATTTTGATACTATTGCTTATCCCCAAGGTTATAAGCTTCCTGAGTTTGTTAAATTTGATGGTGGGGACAGCAAAACTACATGGGAGCACGTTAGCCAATATCTCGCCCAGTTGGCAGCAGCGGGTAATATAGATGAACTTAAAGTTCGTTTGTTTTCTTTGTCTTTAACTGGCACGGCTTTTTCATGGTTTTCTGCTTTACCCCCCGGTTCTATCATTACATGGTCGCAGCTTGAGCAAAAATTTCATGATCATTTTTTATAGCGGTGACGCTGAGTTTAAGTTATCACATCTTACATCGGTTAGGCAAAAAAATGATGAATCGGTTTTCGATTATGTCAAAAGGTTTAGAGATGTTAAAAACCGGTGCTATAGTCTTGTGATAAGTGAAAGGGACTTGGCTGATCTTGTGTTTAGCGGTTTGAGAACTCACATTAAAGAAAAGTTGGAAAGTTATGAGTTTTTAACCGTTAACCAAGTATTGCAGCGAGCTTTGGCTAAAGAAAGCCAGAGTAAAGATATCAAAGAAAACCATAAGACTAAAGCTGACCTTCCTCGCATGAACGTCGTTGATTATTCTTCCGATCAGGATGATGAAATTGATGTCTATGCTGCTGAATTTGTTTGGCCCTCAAAGGCCAAACCATATGCATGTAATGCTCTTAAGCCAATTCGCAAAAATCGTGAAGAGGAGATGAAGTTTACTTTTGATGTTACAAAATGTGATAGAATTTTTGATGCTTTGCTGAATGATAAGGTCATTAAAATTTCTCATACTTTACCGCCGTTTGAAGAGCTGAAGCGATGAGCTTTTTGCAAATATCATAATTCTTTTTCTCATGCCACTAATGATTGTAATGTTTTTCGGCGACAGATCCAATCGGCTATCAATGATGGACGATTGAGTTTTGCCAAAATGCAAGTGGACAAGTCTCCCTTCCCCATGAACACGATGGATATGGAGGGCAGGAAAGTGTTGCTTCGGCCTGAACATGCCGAATCAACAAAAGGAAAGCCAGGTGTTGTTATCGGTGAGCCTAGAGTGATACATGCCGATGACAAGGTCTCAGGAAGAGAGGTTGTACTGGAGAAGGCCCCAAATGGAAAGGAAACATTGAAGATCACTGTGAGCACTTCTGTACCTGGGGGGCAAGTGCAACATGAGGCTTGCAGTAAGTTTATCAAGCCCAAAAATCCAGAGGTTGGCAAGTGGAAGATAAACAAAGCAAAAGTACAACGGAAGCGCATCAAGCCAACATTCGATATGCTGCTGTCCAAATATGCTAACCAAGCGGCCACTTCTAGCTCTAATCGACCATCACAATTGAAGCGTCCAAGATCACCTCCGAGGCATCAAATACAACGTCAGTTTCGTCCGTATGAGCCATGGGCGCCTACGCAATGGATGACACCTTTTTCCTACACACCATACAATATGAATAGAGGGTGGGCGCAGCCTCCAATGGTGCCCTATGCTTTTCACCCTGGGTGGACAGCACCTAGAAGATCAGTTTTTGAGAGGCTAACCCACTCTACAAAAAGTTGTTTGGGCGGTGGTACTGGTCGACCATCCAATGCCTCTACAACGAAGAAGATTATGAAGCAAGAGTGGTGTGCTAAGTCGCCAAGCGCTGAAAATTCAGAACCCAACAAGCAAGAAAGCAGGACTGCCAGTGCTGCAGAAGTATCAACCAAAGATCTCGCTAATGATCATGAAGCCAGCAGCAGTAGCGCGAAGGGAAGAGACCCCAAGTATACCCGGCCGAGGTGGTGCCCTTCAGGCCTGACCAAAGCTCAGAAAAGAAGGTTGCAGCGTATGCGAAATCAGCAGAAGATCGAAGACGCAGCAGAAGCACAGAGAGATGAATTTTTCAATAAAAGTCGGCCCATGAAGCATGTATGGAGGCCTAAACCAGTGGATGGGATTACAGATACTACTACCGCAACAGCACATACATCACCTAAAGAGCATGAGCAGGTATGTACATTGGGAGATGATGAGGAGATGTTAGATTTTGAGCCCACACCAGCTAGAGAAGGTATGGATATCAATATGGTTTACTATCTACCTGCTGAATTTCGTGCTGTTGATGAAGAAGGAGACATAACCCAGCTGGACTTTGGTCCTAAAAATGCCATCTTCGAGAAGCCTAAAGAGCCGGTGAAGCATTTGAAGCCGCTGTACATCAAGGGCCACATTAACGGGTCACCGATTGCTAGGATGCTTGTTGATGGTGGTGCTGTCGTCAACCTCATGCCGTATTCAGTCTTTAAAAAATTGGGGCTGCAGGATGATGATTTGAAGAAGACGAACATGGTGCTGAATGGTTTTGAAGGGAAAGAAAAGACGGAAGCCAAAGGAGTTATCTATGTCGAGCTCACGGTTGGGAGCAAAACTTTGGCCACAGCATTCTTTGTTGCTGAAGTGCAAGGTAATTACAATGTGATTTTAGGTCGAGACTGGGTACATGCTAATCAGTGTGTGCCATCCACCATGCACCAATTTTTGATTCAATGGGTTGAGGACGAAGTGGAGATCATCTACGCTGACACATCGGTTTGTGTCGCTTTGGCCGATGCTATAGTGGATTGGCAGCACTCTGAAGCTACTTGTTTGTCAGGGCGTGGTGATCTTCCAGAGTTTGATTTCCTTAGCGCTACAAGGAATGGTTTTGTACCTGTCATGATAAAGCCGATTGGTGGTGATCGGCTCCAAAATATGATGTGATTAAATGAACCCCAGCTTAGATTGGTTGCAACAACGTCTCAAAGATTATCGGTCTCAAGAGAACGATATGTATGAATCTATAGAAGAGCTAGAAAATTTTGATAAGTTGGGACAAGGTTTCATATCAGCCGACCCATTGGAGGAGATATACATCGGTAATGGGTCAATTCCCAGGCCTACATTTATAAATAAAAATCTGAGAGCCGATTATAAGCTAAAATTAATCGAGCTTTTAAAAGAATACGTCGACATTTTTGCTTGGGAATACCATGAGATGCCTGGTCTGAGCAGAGAGTTGGTAGAACATC
Organism: Dendrocalamus latiflorus; assembly: GCA_017311315.1. Lineage (NCBI taxonomy): Eukaryota > Viridiplantae > Streptophyta > Magnoliopsida > Poales > Poaceae > Dendrocalamus > Dendrocalamus latiflorus. Next base: position 27,258,043 of record CM029647.1, on the reverse strand, counting down.
AGCTACCTATTAAGAAAGGTTTTAGACCTTTCAAACAGCAAGCTAGGAGGTTTAATCCCAAGATGTATGATCGGATTAAGGAGGAAATCGATCGGCTACTTAAAGCTAATTTTATTAGACCTTGCAGGTATGCTGACTGGATTTCCAATATTGTGCCCGTCGAAAAGAAAGGGTCCGGCAAGTTAAGGGTATGTATTGATTTCAGAGATTTGAACAGAGCTACACCAAAAGATGAGTATCCTATGCCAATAGCCGACATGCTTATTAATGCTGCTTCTGGACATAAGGTCATTAGTTTTCTTGATGGCAATGCGGGGTATAATCAGATTTTTATGGCCGAAGAGGACATTTCCAAAACAGCTTTTCGTTGCCCTGGTTTTCTTGGTTTATTTGAATGGGTAGTAATGACCTTTGGATTGAAAAATGCTGGTGCCACATACCAAAGAGCTATGAATTTAATTTTTCATGATCTTCTTGGGGTCATGTTAGAAGTTTATATTGATGATATTGTCGTCAAATCGGATGCCATTGAACCACATTTGGCCGATTTGCGCTTGGCTTTTGATAGAATGAGAAAATATGGTTTGAAGATGAATCCTCTGAAATGTGCTTTTGGTGTATCGGCTGGGAAGTTTTTAGGTTTTATTATTCATGAACATGGCATAGAGATAGATCCCAAGAAAATTGAAGCAATCCAGAAGGTACAGGTTCCTGTGTGCAAGAAAGATATACAGAAATTCCTTGGCAAAGTTAATTATTTGAGGAGATTTATTGCTAACTTGTCTGGGAAAGTGGACGCTTTTACGCCTATCCTTCGGTTGAAGAACGATGCTGGTTTTACTTGGGGGGCAAAACAGCTAGAAGCATTTGAAAAGATCAAGCAGTATTTAGTTACTCCACCGGTGTTAAAAGCGCCCCGGCAAGGAGAGCCTTTCAGGCTTTATATTGCAGCGGAAGAAGGAGTAATTGGTGTTGTTTTAACACAAGAAACTGAAGGAAAAGAACATGTTATTACATACTTGAGCCGGCGTTTATTGGATCCAGAGACAAGGTACACTTTTATTGAAAAATTATGCCTTTCGCTATATTATGCTTGCACAAAATTAAGACATTATTTGTTGTCTAGTGCTTGCATAGTCGCATGTCAAACCGATGTCATTAAATATATGTTGCATAGACCAATTCTGAGTGGTAGGATTGGTAAGTGGGCTTATGCTTTGATTGAATATGATTTGGCTTACGAAGCTTTGAAATCTATGAAGGGCCAAATTGTTGCTGACTTTATTGTTGAACATCGGATTGATGATAGGCATCATATTGATATTGACCTGGTTTCTTTAGTACCATGGAGATTATATTTTGATGGTTCAGTTTGTAACAATGGCCAAGGTGTTGGTGTTGTTTATATTTCTCCATATGGGGCTGTTTTTGAGGCCTCTTGTCGTTTAGAGTTCTTTTGCACAAACAATCAAGCCGAATATGAAGCTTTGATATTCGGGCTGCAGCTTTTACTTGCTATAGGTGCTACACATATTGAGGTTTTCGGTGATTCGTTGCTAGTAGTGCGGCAAGTTTCCAAGGTTTTTCAATGTTTCGACGAGTCGCTTAATGTTTATCTTGATAAATGTTTAGATATCATTGCTGCCTTTGATTTCTTTAGTATTGCTCATATATCTAGACATGAAAATTGGAGAGCAAATGAGTTAGCACAGCAAGCATCTGGCTACCATATTTCTCGTGGTATGTTCCACCTTTCTCACCAGCCGATGTCTTGTCTTGCTAACATAGATGAGACCGAACCGCAACTCACCGATTCGGCCACTAATTTAAAATCTGATGCAGGTGAGGGTACAGATTGGAGAAAACCAATCATTAATTACTTGCAAGACCCTAGCAAGAGGGTAAATAGGACGGTTCGACGGATGGCTTTCAAATATGGTTTAATTGATAACAATCTTTATCGTCGTACTGTTGATGGTATTCTTCTGAAGTGCTTGGATGAGGATCAAGCAAGAGTTGCTATGGGAGAGGTACATGAAGGTATATGCGGTACACATCAGTCGGCACACAAGATGAAGTGGTTGCTAAGACGTGCTGGTTTCTATTGGCCGACAATGATTAATAATTGCTTCAGATACTACAGAGGGTGTGCAGCATGCCAAAAGTTCGGTAACATTCAGCTAGCTCCTGCTGCTATGTTGCACCCTATTGTCAAACCGTGGCCGTTCAGAGGATGGGGATTAGACTTCATCGGGCAAATACACCCTCCGTCGTCAAAAGGACATCGGTTTGTGCTAGTTGCTACTGATTATTTCACTAAGTGGTCTGAAGCAGTACCTCTCAAGAATATGACACATGTGGAAGTGATTCAATTCATAACTGAGCATATTATTCACCGGTTCGGCATTCCTCAAACATTAACTTCAGATCAAGGTTCCTCTTTTATATCGACTCAAGTCCGAGATTTTGCTGAATTATATAAGATAAAGTTGCTCAATTCGTCTCCATATTATGCCCAAGCCAATGGACAAGCAGAGTCTACAAATAAAATATTGATCAAGCTCATCAAGAAAAGGATTGAAGATAATCCTAGAAGGTGGCATGAAGTGCTATCCGAGGCTCTTTGGGCGCATCGAATCTCAAGGCATGGAGCAACCAAAGTAACTTCATACGAACTTGTATATGGACAAGAGGCTGTTTTACCCGTAGAGGTAAATTTGGATGCATTGAGATTAGCTAAGCAAAATGAGTTGTCGGCAGTGGATTATCATAATTTAATGATGGACAACATTGATGAAGTCACTGATAAGAGATTAGAAGCATTAAAAGCCATTGAGAAAGATAAGATACGGGTGGCAAAGGCATACAACAAGAAAGTCAAGTTGAAGAGCTTTCAAGTTGGTGATCTAGTGTGGAAAGTGATTTTACCAATTGGCTCGAAAGATAATAAGTTCGGGAAGTGGTCTCCAAGTTGGGAAGGTCCTTTAAAGATTGCAAGAGTGGTTCCCGGTAACTCATATTTGGTCGAATCATTGCAAGGTACGTTGCTGCCCCGTGCTCTCAATGGGAGATACTTGAAGAAGTTTCATCCAAGTGTGTGGCAGGAAGCTTGAACATGTATGGCCGATACTTGTTTATCGCCCTTAGACTTTATAACATGGCCGATAATAACTTATCGCCCTTAGACATATAAACATGGCCAATGGATGTGTTGACATTGACCTTGTTGGTCGAGCAAGTAATCCTTATTTTTTGGCACACAATTGTTGCCAAAAAACAGGGGGGCATATGTTGATAATCAAATTTGGCTTGGAACTACAATCATCGTAAAACCAAAAGCAGGTTGACAAGGGAAGGTTGTGCCTATATCATGGTCGTGAGTAGTTACGACCACGGCAAAGCAAGTTGGAAGCCAGCTAGACCGGTTACGACCACGTTGGCCGTAGTCGAAGGCAGTTATGACCACGTTGGCGGCCGTTACGACCACGGCAAAGCAAGTCGGAAGCCAGCTGGGCCGGTTACGACCACGTTGGCCGTAGTCGAAGGCAGTTACGACCACGTTGGCGGTCGTTACGACCACGGCAAAGCAAGTCGGGAGCCAGCTGGACCGGTTACGACCACGTTGGCCGTGGTCGAAGGCAGTCTACGACCACGTTGGAGGCTACGACCACGGTGGGATATACGACCACGTTGAGGTATACGACCACGTTGGAGTTTTCGACCACGTTGGAAGCTACGACCACGGTGGAGTCTACGACTACGTTGGAGGCTACGACCACGGTGAGGTCTACGACCACGGTGGAATCTACGATCACGTTGAAGGTCACGATCACGTTGGAGTCTATGACCACGTAGAAGCCTACGACTACATTGGAGGCTACGACGAACACGATTGGCCACGATCAGAAGCCTGGTTCACAGTCGACGACATCAAGGTTGATAGTCGGCAGTCGAACTTACGACCACGATGAGAAGTCGGTGGCTTACGATCACGTTATAACGAGAAGCGGTAACAACTCCAACCACATTGAAGGAAATGAACGTAATCAAAAGGGTGGTTCGACTACAGAAAATTGACGATCGCCAGCATCAATGCGTGCTCATTGAAGGTTTCGATCACGGTATTTTGAGCGGCTGAAGGAAAGACAGCGCAGCGATGCAATGAAGCGGTCGTAGACTGCTACAGTAAGTCTACGATCACGAAGGAAAATTGATTGGTAAAGCAATAGAAGGATCGGAACTGGTCGTAAGCATCCAGAACCGGTCATAGATAGTTCTAACCAGTCGTAAACGATTCTAACCAGTCGTAAACGACCCTGGGAAGTCGTAAGAGACACTGACCGGTTATCGTAAAGGGTTCAACCACGCAGAGAAGGCCACGGTCGCGGTGAAGGCGGTCGTAAGGAGCAGCAATCAAATCGAGAAGGCCAGCACGTGCCAAAGGCGATTCCGACCATGTTAAAGGAAGTGAGCATGATAAAAGGGATGTTTTTGGAGTGGTCATACGGCATCAAGAGCACTCGGGATCGGTCGTAGGCAGCGCCGGCCGGCCATAAACGATCTTGGGAAGTCATGACACGCGCGGGCAACAGTTTGGAAAGGATCAGGAAACAATCTTGAAGCGATCTCTGCCGCGTGGTAAAATTGCAACCGAATAAATTAAGATAAGTTTTATTCGGTCTGGACTCTGATTCGATTCATATAATTGTTGTTTCCAAAAGAAGCTTGGACCAGCTTCCCCCTATATATATGTATGTAGGGTTTACGGCCGATTGACAACACACAATCGAAACTCATCTACTATATTATTTTGCAATCTATTATTTTCCTCTGCCCTATTTTGCTTCTTGTTCTTCGTCGTCGTTTACTCCCTTGCGATAACGAATCACAAGGTCCTAGGGGCGGTCAGGCCGACCTAGGACAACCCATCGCCGCCGCTCGCCCTGACGGGGTCCCTCCCGGGTGCGTGGGGTGTCGGGTCTCAAGAGCTCTCGCCGGCGTGTCCTGCGTATCGCGCTCCCGGCAAGACTCCTCCGGCGACGTGTCCTGCGTATCGCGCTCGATGCCGGGGGCACACGGTGACGTGTTCGTGTGCGAACAGGAACCTAGCTAGCTACCGGTATTTATAGTGAAATATCACAGGCGGTTTATCAAAAGAAACCGTCTGTGATAAAACATCACAGACGGTTCTATAGATATAACCGTCTGTGATAATATAAATATCACAGACGGTTATATATATAGAACCGTCTGTGATAATATTGATATCACAGACGGTTATATTGATAGAACCGTCTGTGATAAGTGCATATCACAGGCGGTTATATTGATAGAACCGTCTGTGATAGCTCATCTTTAAATACCCGCAGCTAGGTCTGCGGAGTCCGCTCTGGCGCAGTCTCTTGTCTCCACCCTGCAGCGCCCCTGCTAGCTAGGTTTTGCTCCCTCCCGACGTCGCCGCTCCCTCCCGACGCCGCCAGTCCCTCCCGACGCCGCTCCCTCCCGACGCCGCCGCTCCCTCCCGACGCCGCCGTTCCCTCCCGACGCCGCTCCCTCCCGATGCCGGTCCCTCCCGACGCCGCTCCCTCCCGACGCCGCTCCCTCCCGACGCCGCCGATCCCTCCCGACGCCGCTCCCTCCCGACGCCGCCGCTCCTTCCCGACGCCGCTCCCTCCCGACGCCGCCGGTCACTCCCGACGCCGCTTATTTTATGTTATATGCTTCACATGAATTTTATGTTATATGCTTCACATGTTATATGCTTCACATGAATTTTATGTTATATGCTCCACATGAATTTTATGTTATATGCTTCACATGTTATATGCTTCACATGAATTTTATGTTATATGCTTCACATGAATTTTATGTTATATGCTTCATATGAATTTTATGTTATATGCTTCACATGTTATATGCTCAACATGTTAGCTTTATGATATATGCTTCACATGTATTTTATGTAGCATATAATATATGCTGCAGGTATTTAGCTCACTGTAGGCACTTCATAGAACCTTGTAACAATAATATATGCTGCACTTGTTAGCTGCAAGGTCTATTTAGAAGGCCCATAGCTCACTGCAATTAGTTAATCGTTAGAACTTTGTCAAAGAGCATAAAGCAAGTGACACACTCCAGTGTATCTTGTTCAATGAACTTGATGCACTGGTTTGTGTCACTTGATTCATAGAACTTTGACAAGCTGGGTCCATAGCTCACTGCAGTTAGTTTTTTCTTAGAAGAGAGATGGCGTCCACACAGTCTTCGTCGTCGTCATCTGGGTCTCACGCTCCCAAGATTGCGAAAAGTAAACGTGGCCGAGGAGTATCGAAAAGGCCAGAGGCCCGAATGACCATCACGGTGGTCTCTCCGAATGGGACTCCTCTGGAACCGTCGAAAGCAGTGTCATCATTTCGGACTACCTGCGGGATAATTGGAAGGCAACGGGTCCCCATCACCATAGCAAGCTGGAAAGATTTGACAAAGGATCACAAAAATCAGCTATGGGAGGAACTTACAAATTCCTTCGAGTTCCCAGCAGAAGCACAAGGACTCGTGCAACGGCAGGCGCTCCTCGCGATGGGAAAAGCATGGAAGAATTTTAAGAGCATTCTTGTGACGAAGTACGTGGCCGAGGATGTCACGCCCTTCACGAAGTATCCTTTCGTGTCGCCGGAAACATGGGAGGCCTTTGTGCAGATGAAGACGACGCCTGAATTTGTACAACAAAGTGCGGCGCACAAGGATCTCCAGTCACAAAACACGCACCCTCACAGACTCGGCACTGCTGGGTACGCGGGTAAAATCCCGCAATGGAGGATGCAGGATGCGGTCGCAATCCGATCGGAGGCCTCTCCGCCATTTGCCGGGATCGCAAACGAGCGCGCTCGAAACTGGTTAAGAGCGAGGTCATCAACCACATCTTCGGGTGTCTCTTTCAAAAACCCCGCAGATGAGGAAGTGTCCCAACGCATGGTAAAATATGTTAAACAACATAGTTGTTAACACCTCTTGAACTTCATGGGTTCAAAAATAACATGATTAATTGCCTCTTGCAGCAATCATTGACTACCGAATCTTCTCGTGGCTCCTTTGAAGAATATAGGGAGATAGATTTACTATCACAGGCCTTGGGAAACAAGGAGCACCCAGGTCGCACACGAGGCATGGGGGTTTATGTACCTTGGAGGCAAGGATTTTCAGATTACTCCGAGACATATAGGAGTAGGAAGAGATCCAAGGCGTACCGCAGCGAACAAATAAAACAGGAGCTTCGTGCTCAACTTGAGGAACAACTATCTGCCTCACTTCAAGAGCAGACTGCCTCACTTCGAGGAGAGATAGATTCGTTGCGGGAAGAACTGAGACAAGTCCGCAACCATTCGCAACCCACTCCTAGTACTGCGGTACCCAGTCCCCCTCAACGTCGCAGTAGCTGCGCGTCCACACCAATTTCTGAACATAGCGACGACCACTTACGTATTGATGACATTCAGGTAATGTACCTCTTTAGAATGGTACATAGATCTCTCTGGTGGACGCCTTAACTCAGCTCTTGTATCGTTATGTAGGAGCCCATCCCTTGCAGCCTCAGAGTCAGGCTTGTTGGCTCTATTCCCGTTGACGCTGGGCACGACATGGTGTATCCATTGCTGCCAGGGACGCTGGTGCACGGTGTACAAGTAGACACCGATTTCATAAAGGTCCAGGTGGACATGATTAATGATATTTTTAAGTCCGTCCCTCTTGAGAAGCCCCCAACAAAGAGATTAAGACATTAGGGGATGCCGTCCACACATTCATTCAGTGGCCCAAGAGGGACATCGTCCTCGACATGTCCGTGCCACAATCTTCACATCCAGTGGCCCAAGAGGGACGTCGCCCTGGACCTGGCACATCGGCTCCGGTGGCTCCACCTCCACCTCCAAATCCAGTAAAGTCTGTTGCATCGGCTCCCGTCGAGACGCCACCGAGAACATATCATAAGCGAGGCTCCAAGGCCTCCAAGGCTCATGCGAAGAAAATTAAGCTGGGTCCCGTGCCATGGAAGTTTATTCTAGGAGTGTCGTTGGTGCCCGATTCACAATTACGCCAACTTGGTATGATTTGCAATACATTGCATGCCTGGTACATGGAGAAGTCCAACATGAAGCCAAACCGGCAGAGTGCATTCACTGTGAAATATAATGAGACGCATTTCCTCCATTACTTGGGCTACATCGCCGTGACATTCGAAGATTTATTCTTACTATTCAATCTCGACGAACTCGACACCTCACTTCTACGATGCTGGACACTATAAATGTACTGTACAATGAAGTTCTACATTCACGTTATACAGATAAATGTCATTACTCTTTCTTTATGTATAGATACATGATCCAACAAGCCTGGAAATCGCGACGACCGGTGGGTTTCCTCGACCCTCACTTGGTCTCCGAGCAATCTATCAACGCAGATGCATCCTTCGTGGAAGGTTACATAACGAGGGGATTGATTGCTCACACCGACAAGGAGTACGTCATGGTACCCTTCAACCAAGGGTAAGTGCTTCACTAGTTGCCACACATATGTTTCATTTGTACTTTACATGCAGCATGAACTTAGGATTAATCACTGTGGCGACACATATGACTAGGAATCACTGGATTTTAATTGTGATTGTACCAAAGTGGAGCAAGGTAATATACCTTGATTCCCTCCTTAGGAGCAACCACGACTTCAGTCGTGTGCAAGAAGTACTTAACAGGTAAACTCATTTCCTCCATACATAACTCTATTGTAATATTTCTTTTGTTTGCCACGGCCGAGGCTAAGTTTTTTGAATCACGTAGGGCGTTTGCCGAATATGTTTCCCAAGGAGGAACACACGACAAATCCAGTGACACGCTACGACACAACACGCGATTTCCGGTACCCGCTACAACACAATAATCCTATATCATACTTTGTAATAATGCCTCTAGAATTGACAATACCGATGTATGTAATTCTATTTTTGCAGTGCCACCAGCAGCTACAGGGCAACGTATGTGGATTCTACGTTTGCCGCCATATGATGGAAATCATGGGTACTAAGATCAATGATCCAGAGGTTTGTCAGGTCCTTCCAATAATTATTATTTTCTGATTATATTACACACACATGCTAATTAATGACTTAACATTGCTCCTAGCGACAGCGGGTGAACTTCGACGGAAGTGCATATGATCTTGACAATCTCGTCGATATTCGTGCAATCATCTCCCAATTCTTGCTAGCAGAGGTCATAAATAAGAGGGGAGAGTTCCACGCCGGCGATGATGATAATTAGATGTTGAAACATTGGATTCAACTGTACAAATCAAACAATTCCTTCAATTGAATACATTTGTCAGATTTTGTGTAACAATTTTCATTCTATATATGTGATATTGTTACATTCATCTGTGTATCGAATTTTGTTGTAATTTACTATGAGTTGCAATTAACTTATATCTGTCATTTATCTGTAATCTGCTTGCTTTCAGAGGGCATGGCTAGCATATCCTGAGGCTAGCCAAGAAACAGCATATAAAATGGATGATGCACTTAGTATCACAGACGGTTCATTGTTAAAAACCGTCTGTGATACCATATCACAGACGGTTTCAAAGAGTGCCGTATGTGGTGTGACTGCTATCACAGACGGCTTTACTACTGACCGTCTGTGATATACACAATATCACAGACGGTTAGTAATACAAACCGTCTGTGATATTGTGCATATCACAGACGGTCTTGATTACTAACCGTCTGTGATAGGCGAGTATCACAGACGGTTTGTATACACTATATCACAGACGGTCTGTGATATACACTATATCACAGACGGTTTGTATTACAAACCGTCTGTGATATTGTGTATATCACAGACGGTCTTGATTACTAACCGTCTGTGATAGGCGAGTATCACCGACGGTTGTTTATAAAAAACCGTCTGTGATACTCGCCTATCACAGACGGTTAGTAATCAAGACCGTCTGTAATGTTTTTATCACAGACGGCTCGGGAACCGTCTGTGATAACCACCAACTATCACTGACACCTAAACACTGACGGTTCAGGAACCGTCTGTGATGACGGTTCCGAACCGTCTGTGATAGGGCTGTCTGTAGCAGTGTCTTCATATTTACTTTTCTCGCAATTAATACTACAGGGTGTTCTGTAATTTCTAGTGAATTGCAATTATGTAAAAAAACGATCTCAATTGTAATTTAAATTATATGTTCATTGGATGTATGGAATTGGATGTAATAATATTGAATTTTGATGTATGTTGAAATTTGTGTAACTTCACTTTATCATCTTTTAATCAGTTAAATTGTTTTACAATTTGCATTGATGTTGTTAATTACGCGGTTAATTACGGTTGACAATGCGAGGTTAGTAGCTAAGACTAGTTTAAATATGTGGGCATTACATAGTCATATTCAACATACAAATACAACTATATCTTTAATCGTCGATATGATATTTTTTATAGCAAATGGATCTCTAACTTGAAATATAAATATATGCATTACATAATACAACTATATCTTTAATCGTCGATATAATATTTTTTATACCAAATACATCTCTAACTTGAAATATAAATATATGCATTACATTATCTAGTAGTGCAATTGTATGGACAATTTGTCTAGTTTTGAATTGCGTTGAACACCACAGGTTCATGGAACACCTTCCCTTGTGAAAAATATCAATGGGTTTGCTCCTTGAAAATTGCATCATCTTTTGTTAACTCTTAAGTCATTTTTCTTGGCCTTCAGATTAGCTTTGAGATGTAGGCGTGTGATTCTATATTGATTGAACAGTTTAAAAATATGATTTAAGTGACCTTAAAAATAGACATCGCCAGATATCAAACACTACAAAAATATGCAATGGCAAATACAACAGGATATGCATGCGTGGCAAATGTATGCAACATGCAAAATCACACAAATTACCCGACAAAACTCTATAGGACTTATAGGAGAGAATAAGTTGAACAACCTTTAAATCACGACACATAGCAGCACAAATCTCGATGCTATCAGCAAGCAAATCATGTTCGTCCATCACTTTGCCGATCACTAGTAGAGGACAGATGTTTTGTGACGGCCGGTAATTTTCTTGACGGTTTTTGGCCATCACGTCGACATGGGATTTGAGAAGTGATGTGTTTGAGGATAGTCAGCTTTAATTCTTGCTTCAATACCTATCATAATTTGGAAGGAGTCTACTAATATAACTTGATAAAAGGCCAGACGTCAAAGAGACTTTAGTACCACATTACCAGACTTCGAACAAGCCAAGTCTGCTCTACGAGTTCTTCACACACTCCTCACTCCATACGCGCCAAGCCCTTTGCCCTTCCACTTGCTAACCACCGCTGCAAGCGCCACGCGCGACGGCCCATCCGGCGCCGCCGCCTTCTCCGCTGCCATCTGCATCTCTTTCGCCTTCTTCCTTGCTGCCTCCCCCTTCTCCCCGACCATCAGTTCCTTCACAACAGCCGCCACCTCCTCCCGAGGCACCACGCCGTCCCCCCTCGCCATCGGCCGCAGCGCCATCCCGACTTTCTCCTCGAGCAACACCGCGTTCATCCTCTGCTCCGCGAACAGTGGCCACGCTATCATCGGCACGCCAGCCGCGGCGCTCTCTAGTGTGGAGTTCCACCCGCAGTGCGACAGGAACCCTCCGACGGCGGGGTGGTACAGGATCTCCACTTGCGGCGCCCATAGCGGTACGGCTAGCCCCGTGCCGTTTGTCCTCTCGACGAACCCTTCCGGGAGATAGCTCAAAGGGTCTTCGCCGTGGTTGTCGGACCCAAAATAGCCCGCGCTGCGGTCTCCGTCGCTGGGGAAGTGTACCACCCACAGGAACCTCTGTCCACTCGCCTCCAGGCCCGCGGCAAGCTCGGTGGTTTGCTTCACGGACAGCGTGCCGCCGCTGCCGAAGCACACGTACAACACTGAGCCGGCCGGATGGTCGTCCAACCACCGTAAGCAGCCGTGCTCGTTAGCCTTGTCGGAGCACTGCCGGATAAAGGGGCCCACTGGGTAAACGGGAGGATAGACGCCTTTGTCCGATAACTCTTGGAACGCGCTTATGGTCTCGTGCTCCATGCCGTCGAATGTGTTGACGATGAAGCCGTCGGCGAGGACGTAGTCTCGCGTCAACTCGACCATGAGGTTGTACGCGGGGTTGGATCGGTCCTGTATGGTGTCGAGGAGGTCGGCGCCGCGCAGCGGCACGCACCCAGGCAGGCGGACCGGCTCCGGGAGGTCACGGTACTCGCAGGTGGTGGTGCTGTCGATCTCCGGGAGGTGGAGCATCGAGGCAAGCGCCATGAGACTGGGCAGGAAGACAATATACGGCGGCACGCCGAGCTCAGCGGCGATGGGGAGGGCCGACGAGCAGAACAAATCGGCCACGAACGCCACGACGTCGTGACCGCGCTCGCTGACGATGGTGGCGAGGAGAGAGCGGAGGTGTGGCAGGACCCTGTTGACGATGGTGAGGATGCGGGTCTCGATGCGGGCGTCGGCAGGGAGGTCGTCGAGGGGCACGTCTGGGAGTTTGGCCGTGGAGATAGAGGCCGGTAGTGAAGCGAGGACGGAGGAGACGAGGAGTACGTGGGCGATGAGAGGTTGGAGTAGGTGATGATCGTGGCGGTGAAGCCGTGGAGCTCGGCGAGGCGCCTCGCGAGCTCGGCCACGGGGCGGACATGCCCGGCCCCAGGGCCGGTGAGCAGGACGACGTGTGGAGGCTGGGTCGTCGCTGCCATGATGATAGTACAAACCCAGCAAGTTCGTTCAGCTAGCGTACTGCGCGCGTACGTGTGTAGTTGCAGTCTGTTTACCTTTGCTTGTGTGTCTGGGCGGCGGTTGCACACAGGATTTATAGGCAGACCGACTTCATCAGTTGCTTTGCAGTTTTGGATGTGGTGCATCTGGGCGCATGCATCTCGAAACCCAAACCCTAACTCGACGCCTCCGTTGAAGAAGCCGGAGACGGCGACGGTAACAAGACAAATTGACGCATATATGGAGTGGAGCGCAGGGATATGTCGGAGTACGTATATTACTGAAACTTCGTCGCCACCGGAGCTAGCTCCCCAAGATAAAGGTGAACCGCCAGGTTAGCAGGGGTGAAGTGTCTTAGGTCTGCCGCGGCCAGTGTGCTATCTGAAGCTAAGAGCTGAGTAACTGTTTTTTTTCTATCTACGTTTTTCTGCGACCCATTGCGCGCTGTGCAAAGTTTGCATGTACGCAGGTGGCCGGTTCGTCTCATTGGAGGGGTATGTGCATGCCCTCAATTCTTGTCGACGCCCTCTCGTTCAGTTCAGATGAACGAAAGCGAGCTCGCTGCTGGCTAGCTAGCTTGCTCTAAAAAAGACTACTACAATGACACCAAGAGGTCAGTCAAGCTTTGTGAAGCATAAAGCCTCTCGAAAATGGAACATGTTATTTCCCATAGGGACATATAGGGTCATAAAGTGCGGTTATTCTTCGCAAAATAAAATAGAATAAAAATAAAAAGTAGAAGTGCAAGCGATTACTATTATAAAAGAGGCTAAACTGCACGTTTACATCATAAACGGTTCCTAGGAACCATCTGTGCTGTAAGTATCACAGACGATTTATACGAATAACTGTCTGTGGTATTTTCACAGACGGTTATTTATATGAACCGTCTGTGATAATACAAGACATCACAGATGGTTCTTATCAAGAACCGTCTATGAATCTGTGATAATGGCAGACATCACATATGGTTTTTTATTTAAACCGTCTGTGATACTTCACAGACGGTTTGTATTAAAAACTATCTGTGATAATGAAGTTATCATAGACGGTTTATATTAAAAACCGTTTGTGATATGTTTCCCACCTCGTAATCCCCAAAATTTCATAATCTCCCGCCTGAGTCCGAGTAGGATTCAGTTTTGAGACACCTTTAGTAAAACGGGCATAACTTTTGCATACGGTATCCGTTTTTGACGTTCTTGTACTCGTTGGAAAGTTAACGACGAGCCCGATCCATAAAAAATGACAAGTCACCTTCTAAGACCCTCGAAATCGGCCATTTTTAGCCCTAAATTTGCATTGCAGGTTTTTTATTTCTGTTTTTGCCAAAATTTTCAATCTTTCCTTCAGAATTTGGGTTTTGTCTCAACTGCAAAATTGTAGATCTCGTCGAAACCTTACAAACGAGTATATATAAATCATATAAAACTTTGCTATTTTATCTTTTCAGACTAGCTATTTATATTGTACCAATATATTGTCTTTGTGATGCCATTATCACCGACTGTTTTTGTTATAAACCGTTTATGATATCTTTTGTTATCATAGACGGTTTTTGTTATGAATCATCTGTAATGTCTATATCATAGACGGTTTGTAATCCGAACCGTCTGTAATATCACGCCATATCACCGATCCGCGGCATATCCCCTAGGATCCCGATCTCACCCGTCCATTCTTTCCGTATCGAACGGCAGGCACCGTTCTCCTTCCCACCTCTCACCCCCTTATTAACCCCCTCTCCCTACTTGAAGAACCAATACCATCGATACTACTCCAACTCGTTTGTGCGCAGTAAGAGTGGGAAGGGGTTCAGCAAGAACGACTGAAATTTCGCTCGAAGCAAGATGGAAAGGAAGAAGGCAATGGCAAATATGCACTATTCTAGGTAGCCAGCATATAATCTGTTGATTTTGTCATAGAAGCTGAAAATGTTATTCGTTGCCTTTTTGTTTCTGCTACTTGAAAATTTTCTCGCACCACTTGTTTTAGATTGTAGTTTAATGAAGGATATATAAATCTAGCTTATATTAGCCTGAAGTTTCTTGTAGTGTAAGCATTTTTCTGAATTTGTAGATGTGAAGCTTATCTTTGTAAAATTGTAAGTGTCCTTTTGTGTATGCAGTGCTATAGGTAACCTACTCGATATCTTGTGATGTTGTAATGGTGGATTCTAATATTAATAAAAATAGAATGTATTGCTGTGTTTGTTGCTGTATTTGCTTGTTTTTAAATGATATAGTTAACATTTCCTGAGACTAGCCCAAAAATAGAAAAAAATTAGTTATAGAACGAACTATCACAGACAATTTTGTGGTATAAACCATCTGTGAAGAATTATCACGACGACTCGAATCAGAAATCGTCTGTGATGGGGAAATATCACAGACGGTTTTATATACCAACCGTCTGTGATACTCACATATCACAGATAGTGATAGCTAGAACCGCATGTGGTGTGTGAGTATCATAGATGGTTGGTAGTTAGAACCGTCTATGATAATGTTCTTCACAGACGGTTCTAGTTATAAACCGTCTGTGATGTATTTATTATAGACGGCTCACAAACCGTCTGTGATAATCTCTGATTATCACTGACACATAAATTCAGACAGTTCAAAAACCGTCTGTGATAACTCTTTTTGTAGTAGTGAATTGTTGTATATTGATCGCTGCAGCAAGCATGCATGTTGAATTGTGTGCCTCACACCAAGCACCACAAATTGCATGCTGCACAACAGCACAAAAGGACCACAAAATTTGCTATCGATGATGCCTTTAAATTTAGGGCGGGTTAGTTTTGGCTTATATGGTTTATGCGTGTATTGTCTACAGTAACTAGCTTTTAAACGGTATATTTTTTTGAAAGCGTAGTCAATAGGAGAATTATAGTAAAAAGTGTACTGAGTTCAGTTGTACCGGCTAAAATCGTATACGATTATTTTTCTGTACGTACTGCCTCTTACGAGCAACCATCATTTAAATATTTAAGCTATAAATTATAAACCATCGGTTTAAAAGTACCCACTCTTAATTTATTGGATGGCATCTTCTTTCATTAGTCCAACTGTAAAGCTGCATGCATCGTGTTCTGTTTGGTGCATTTTCAGTCCGGACACTGATTCGATCGATCTCAAGAACCCAATTCCACGTCCATCCGGTTGGTGATCATTGGAACTAACATCTTAGCATGATACCAGTGGAAGTCCCAGACAGATGGAGAAATCTAGCTTGTGTCGTTCCTCCATTAAATTCCATTTTGCATGTGATCTCTATGTACAAACAATTAGTAGCGGATCGAGCTATGTACGCTGTGGGGTTATTTTTGAAAAATGTTATTGTACTTCTGGGATTTGCACAAATTTACAAAAGTGCCACCAACAAAACATAGAAACAATATACTATTGTTCGCTCGAGGAAAAAACATATAATTCATCGTCACTTTCCATTAATATTTCAGATGGGACACATTGTAGACTTGGGCATAAATTCCACGACTTCTGCAGCATAAAGGATAAAAGATGTAGCTGGGATCGATTCGGCCACAAAGGTACGTACCAGTCCCTCTCACTGTTGTGCACACTGTTTTTTTTTTTGAAAAAAAGAAATATCTACGAATATATGCTAAACTAGCTGCAAGGTGCAAATTACGCGGCTAGCTTATCTAATTCAAGGTTAAATCTTCTTGTGCAAAATTTAACATATACAAACTTGAGATCAGGGTATTTTATTTTATTTGGATTAAGTGTTAGATTTTTTTAACAAAAAAAATTAGGCGGCTTTCACATGCACTGAAACAACAGAAAGCACGGACGTGCTCTTCTGATGCTTTGTACTAAAAAAGACAGGAGCACTACCTTAAATTAAAAGCCGGAAAGCAAGTTTATGTACAGGGGAGGAATAGTAGACCCGGGAGGGTCGCAACCAGAAAGGAAGAAATAGAATTAAGGAGTTACAGAGGAAGGTAAGAGCTTCGCTAGCCTGTTAGCTCCAGCTAAAAATCCAAGAATGAGCCTCTTTCTTTAATTTGGCGAAAAGGGAAGTAGGGGAGGATGCTACGGAACAAAAAATACGAGAATTTCGTTCTTTTCAGATCTCCCAATTGACTAGCATCATTACCGAAGCCAAGGGTTTGCGTGGCACGTCTGGCTTTAGAATGGCGAACACCCACCAGTGACGAGTAGAGGTGGTCATGTGCCAAGATACCAGGTCTAAGGAATCCGAGGTGGATCCATTGGCCGATTAGGGTCCAAATTCTTTTGGTGTATCGGCATTCGGCGAAGAGATAGATGGTTATTTCCGGGTGAATCCTGCAAAGTGGGCAATATGATTAGTTCAGCCATCCTCTCAGGGAGAGGCAGTTAGCAGTCCATAGCCTGTTCTGCAGCCAGCCACACGAAGGTTTTGCATTTTGGGGGCCCAAGTCTTCCAGACCAGAGGATTCATGGAGGTGTGTATTGTGCCGAAGAGCTATGCTTTGTATGCTGAGGACACAGTGTAGTTTCCATGCGGAGTGAATGTCCAAGTTATAGTATCGTCCACCCTGTCCTAAATGTTCAAAGAAGATATGTGGCCCCAGAAGGCAACGAGTTCTTGAATTTGCTATGAAATTGGGCCATCCAGCCAATTGAGGTCTTGTAGCTATTTTTTCGGTTAAGGCCACATGTAGGGAGCGGTTCTTTCTTTTGGAGGTAGCAAAAAGATGCGGGGTTATGTCACATAGACATCTCCCCTAAGCCCAAGTGGAGTTCTAGAAGTTCGCTAGTTTCCCATCACCGATTGTAATGGTGGTGGGTGCCGCAAAGAAAAGACTATCATGCTCATCGCAAGGGGTTTGCATTCCTTTCCACGGTTTGTGTGTGGTCACCCATTCATACCTAAACCATCTAATTTGTAGGGCTCGCGCAAAATGTTGAAGATCAAGGAGACCTAGCCCTCCTAGGGATATAGGTCTGCATACATTATCCCAGATGACCTTGTATTTTCCTCCCGTCAGTTGGTCTGAGCCGGCCAAAGGAATTGACGCGTTCGTCTGTTTAGGAACTGAAGCACTCCTGCTGGTGGTTTAATAACCATGAGGAGATATGTCGCTTGAGCATTTAGAACTGCTTTCGCTAAAACTTTCCTCCTCGCTAGAGTCAACAATTTACCACGCCAACTCGATAGATGACCGGACACTTTATCTTGCAACCTTTGGAAGTGCAGGCGGTGTAGTCTTCGAGTGGCAAGGGGTAATTCCAAGTATTCCAAAGGAAAGGTCGCAAGGATGGCTGGTAGGTTTTGGAGAATGACTTGCAAGTCAGTCCCTTCACATCGAATCGGTGCCACCTGGCTTTTTTGCAAGTTTTTATGTAGACCCGTTGCTTCCCCGAATTCCTAGAGAATGTAGACAAGGACGTTGACATCTGGCTGGGATGGGTGTAGGAAGATAGCCTTTTGATCTGTTTTCTTTCTTATATGTGCATCCCACCCCTTCTGTCCTCCCGTGCAACTGTCATGAAAAATTTAGTATTGACAAAAAAAAAAATCAAACTATCACACCACACAATTTCAAACCTAAATTCAATCTATACACGGAGAAAAATACAAACTCTGCTGAAAATAATATCATAAAATAAAAAGGGAAAAGGTAAATATAAACATTCTATTATACTATTCACTAAAATTTATCCTTTTTTCCTCCTAATTAGCCGATTGGACCTAAATTTGAATTTGGGATATCTTATTTCATATTTATTAGCAAAAAATATTTCTATGTCTCTCCTCATGTGTGAAAGAGAGGATTGGGAGGTAGGTCCATCGAGCAATTTTATTCTCTCAAAATTTGAATTAAATGTAGTGCTATCTTTGTTTCAAATTAATATATCTCTAAACCAACTATTGAATCTAAACCTTTAAAATTAGTGTCAACTAAATTAAGGGTTTGCTGTCCTTTAGACTTTTTCAAATTAATTTATCTTTAAGATAACTATCGAATCTAAAGCCATTAAAACTATATTTAAGGATCAGATGTTTTCCTTTTTGTGAGAATTTCTAGCATATTTGTCTTTGTTTCTTAGCAGCTATAAAAGGCATGTCAGCGACTTTAAATATATAATATATAGATGTAAGTCACATTGATAGTTGAATTTTTTTGTAAGATGATCGATTATATCATGATGTATCTAACCAAATTTTTTAGAATTTATCATAACCAAATTTTTGTAAGAATGAACCAAACGCCGATAAACTGCGTCAAACAGATTTTCCCAATAAATCACTTCGAAACAATAGTGAAGAATCTGCTCCATTTGTTTTTTGAGAGAAGTCATAAGCTATAGCCTATAATCCATAAGTCCCCAGTTTGTTTGTTTGTTTGTCTTTCTTTGCATCTTCATGGCAGAGCATATTTTTTTCCATGCCTTGGAATCTTCTAGGGGTTTTCTATGACTTGGTTGACGAACTGTTGCCAATCTGTACCAAGAAATTAAATTGTTTAGAGAAAGATTACCCTAATCCAAAGGTTGCTCTTCATTTTTCTTTACCCGAAGCAATCGTTGTCTTGAAGTTCTCTATGTAGACGTTGTCACCCCAGCTAATCATGCTCCTTGCCATGTTGCCCTAGGCTCCATCACCTTGTGCTAAAACTTATTTGCCTTTGGTCATCTTCCTTGCACTTTGTCGACATGATTGCCCTATGTATTAATATTGTGTTGAGACCTACCCTCAATCTTAGCGAGGTGGTAAAAATTGTGGGTGTACGATTTTACCCATCAGGATTTAAATCCTCATGCCCACCTTTACGATCACGTGTTAGCTAGAACTTTATGTGATTTGGTATCTATATTTTTAGGAATGCACTTAGGAGGTGCACTCGTGTGTGTGTGTATGTGTGTGTGGTGTGTATAGGTGGTGGTGTTTGTGTCTTCTTTGTAATCACAAAAGAAATTGTTGTGGTTACAGACCAAACAGAGAGAGAGTATGGTAGTGGAGAGTTAGGTGAGCAATGGCAAGCCTCCGCGCGTTGCAGGCGGTGAAGGTGCGTGCGGAGGCGGACCTCAACGCTACGTCTTATTTATACTCCGTGGAGTGCGTGCGGAGGCGGACCTCGACGCTACGTCTTATTTAGAGTCCGTAGACTGCGCGCGGAGGCAAGCCTCTGCGCGTTGCGGGCGGTGAAGGTGCGTGCGGAGGCGGACCTCAACGCTATGTCTTATTTATACTCCGTAGAGTGCGTGCGGAGGCGGACCTCGACGCTACGTTTTATTTAGAGTCCGTAGATTGCGCGCAGAGGCAAGCCTCCGCGCGTTGCGGGTGGTGAAGTCGATGCACATTCGCCAGGCGCCGCTGGCTTTCTTGACCAGCACCGGATTGGCAAGCCAGTCCGGATGCTGGACTTTGCGAATAACTCCAGCCTGGAGAAGCTTCGCCACCTCCACCTTGGCCGCTTACTGCCGGTCCATGGACATACGGCGAAGCTTCTGCTTGATCGGCTTGGCGTCGGGGCGGACCGCCAAGTTGTGCTCGATGAGGGCGCGGTCCACACCTTTGATATCCTCTGGGGACCACGCGAAGACATCCGCGTTACTCTGGAGAACTTGGAGTAAGTCTTGCTCCACCTCCGGAGGGAGACCTTCGCCGATGGACACGAACTTCCCTTCTGCTTGGAGAGGCACCCTTTTGACCACTCCTGGTCGCCGAAGATGGTGATGACGCCCCGTGGGCCTGGGAGCTTCATACATAAAAAGGCGTGGTGCGGCACCGCCTCGAAGGAGTTAATGGCGGGTCGGCCCAGTATGGCGTTGTATGGGTGCGGGATGTCCACGACATCGAAGACGATGTCTTCGCTTCTGGCATTGTCGGCCTGGCACAAGGAGAGGCCCAAGTGGTGTCGGAGTCATCACCCTTGCGCCTTCGCGCATCTTCCTCTGCCCGGGCGTACTCTTCCATTTTGTCGAAGAGCTTCGCCACCGACTTGACTAGCTTCCGCGCGGTATAGTCAGCAAGTGGCCCCAGGCGAAGACCCTGTACTGTTGCATTGATGATGGTTGTTTCGTTGACATCCTTGACTTGGCAGCGTACCTTAGCGAAGCGTTTGTAGTAGTCACGGAGCTTCTTCGATGGTTTCTGCTTGATGGCGAAGAGCTGCTCCGCGTCGACGCGCTCGACGTAGTTTCCTTGGAAGCTATTGCAGAGGCGGTCGCAGATCTGCTCCCGGGCGTAGATGGAGTTTGGCTTGATGGTGAAAAACCAAGAAAGCCCTACTCCTTGGAGCGCAAGGGGAAGTCCCTTCGCCTTCGTAGTGTTGTCTCCGCCGGCGGCTTCAATAGCGGTCTCGTACACGCGCACGAACTTCCGAGGGTCCGTGCCGCCTTTGTATGGGTCGATGACACTAGGGAACTTGAAGTCCCCCAGCCACGTTGCCTGCTGCAAACCTGCAGAAAGCGGAGACTCCAGGTCCACGCGTCGTCACGGGATGCGGCTGGACGCGGGGGCACCGCGGCTATCCGCTCTTTCCGGCGCGGGCTCCGATACGACCGCCGGGGGGGTGCCGACTCCGAGCCTCTCGCATATCCTGCACGGCCCCACGAAGATCCGCAAGCTCTCGCCGAAGCGTGCTGAGGGCCGTCAGCAGGGCGTTGGCGGTAGTCGCGGCCTGTGCTCCTGGGCTGCCTGCTATGGTGGCGTGGTGGACTCCGAGGTCGGTGACGGGACCGGACGCGCGGCGGTGGCGGTGGGGTCGAGCGTCGCGGTGATGGTGGTGGGGTCGAGCGTCGCGTTGTGAACGCCAGTATTGGCGACCGTCATGCCTGCGTCGCCACCCACGCCTGCAGCTGCCGACGCTGAAGCCCTGGTATTGACGCGAGATTTTGCCGCTCCCACCTTTTTCTTCTTCGTCGCCGACGATGAAGCTTTCTTTGGTGCCATCCTTCTTTGGATCTGGAGGCTTGCTCTTGTCTTCCCCACGGACGGCGCCAACTGTTGTGGTTACATACCAAACACAGAGAGAGAGAGAGTACGGTAGTGGAGAGTTAGGTGAGCAATGGCTTAGGGTTTCTCCCCATGGCCTGTACTGTATATATATATCCATATGGGGAGTGCTTTTACAATTATACTCTTACATCCGAGTATTCCCCTCAGGGGCACTTATGTCATTACACATGTCCCATTTTGGGCCTTACATTCCTCTAACAGGCCTGCTGGGCTCAGGTGGGGGCCAGCCCTACAATAGAAATAAGGTACGCTACAATGATCTCTTGCTCGCATCGGAACAACTGCTGTTTTAATTTGATTCATTTATGCCATAGTTGGGAATCATGACAATGAGATCAAGACGATGAACCATGTAGAAGAGGAGACGATCCGCTTACAATGATACAGAGTACAACGATCGACGAAGAGTGGCCAGGCTTTCTTTAATGGTCGGGACTTCCTGTAGTTAGCAAACCTTTGTTTTCTAATGGAACCCCCCTCTTCATACATCAAACACAAAAAATCATTGAACACATTAATATGAATCTTTAGCTCAACAACATGGCAACCATCCGTGGGTGTAAAAAACAGTGCTAGCAGACATCCTGACCTTGACAATACACATACCAAACAACCCTGTAATTTTATGTTATTGCCCTACAAACTGAACCCCTTGGATTAGGTTCAAAAGGTGGCAACCACTATGTGTAGACAAATGGTATGGACAACTAGAATCAAGACTCCAATATGTGTTATTGTGCATAACATATGCAACAACACCATCATAAACAGAAGAACTTCCAAAACTCACCCAAACAGTAAGAAGCAACACAAATCACCAAATGCTGCCTCTCCACCTCAGACTGCCAAAACTACTGAAGAAGTACTCTAAAATTGTCCAACGACTTTGCAATGACAAAATATCACATATCCCAATCCACGGGATTTTGTATAGCTTCTACAATTTCATCCATAACCATTACTAATAGCATCACAATGCTCAACCGGTCTCATATGTCATAACAAAACTATACCCTTGAACATAACTCTCTATGCAAATCTTCTAGAGCAAATCCTTTGAAAGGAGAACAGAAGTAGGAACAACTATAGAGACATAGTTTTCAGCATAAAGGGTTTAGTTTAACATCACATCATAAATGACCAAGAGCTAGCAAACAATGAACAACATACTTGGTCAGGGTAATTTCCATAATGTGCATATAGAACAAGTGCACCATCAAATTACCATCCATAAAGTCACTTGCACAAAATGAGAGCACTAAACTTCTTTGAAAGAAGCTACATAATATTCTCCATACATAAACCGCATAATTATCAACCTCCACACCATGAGTCAAAACTTGCCATAGCCAAATGTCACCATTCCATAAAACTTGCTAACATCCAAAGTGATATCTCAAGTGCAATAGCAAATACATGCAAAAGTCTTTAAGACAACAAAGCTCTGATACCAATTGTGGTAGCTATGATTCCACTTGTGGTAAGGATGATACCACTTGTGGTGGCATAAACCATAATATGCTCTCATACCACTTAGGATGATATAATGGGTATGCTAACATATATGCTACTAATGAGTTCAAACAGGACAGTGGTAACAAAACTGTCAAACAACAGAACCAAATGGGCAAGCTAAATCCTCACAAACATTTCATCAAACACCTTGTGTGCATAGACCAACAAGCAAGTATTGCTTAACAACTACACACATGGCAAGTGAACAGCTTCTGTTAACAACATACTTGTTAGGACTAGCTGGCCACAACATCAATGCCCCAAGATTACCAACATATCAAAGAACTCTACACATGTTCATCAATAAGACATCAGCATATACAAACGTCTTCTCAACACGACACAAAATAGCAAGCATAGTGACAAAATCATGAGCAAGCAGAAAAAAGATAGTACCAAAGAGAGGTTGACATCAAGATTTACGTGGAAAACCCTTGCAGAAAAAACCACGAGAGGCAGCATGAGTAATCATCCACTATGGAGAAGAAACATACATGGTGGGAGCCAACAAATAGAGGAGATGCTCCAAATCCCCTTACAAACTACACTCTAAATCACCCCAAAGTGTAGATCTAGTGGGGAATCAACTCTCCTCTTACTCTCAAACTCTCCCTAACCATAGCTCTCAAGGTGAAGAACAAGCCATCCCAAATGGGGATAAACTCCCCCCAAAAATTCAAGTAGAGAAGGGGTTTAAAATGACATATTTTCAGAAAAGCCCCTAAGGTTGAGAAATACTATAGACAACTCCAATTTCAGCCTACAACATGCGTAAGCAATGTTTTGCATGATAAATGAGCCAAAATGGCTTCTAAAAGGTGAAATTAGGAGCTGCACCTTATTACAATTCTCCACCTCAGTGACAATTGAGCCATAGAACAAACACATCAAGATTCTTGATGTCAAAAGTCCAATTTTCAAATACTTCATCTCCAATGAATAAATCAACAAGTAACAAATTACCTCCATCAAATGCTTCACACGAAGCCAATCGAGCAAGTACAAACAATTACCAAGTTCAAATGCACAGCTTGCCAAATCAGACAAATAAATCTGGGTCTTCAATAAGTCATACTCTCATAGCGCAGCAAAGTTGAACCTATGCAACTAACCAAATAAAATCAAATGCTTGATGAACAAATGCATCAGCCAAGAGATCACTTGAGGCACCAAACAAATAGTGAAGAATACATCTCATAGTTTTTCAATATGCTCCACTTGAAACACATAACTCCGCAAACAACACCCACTGAATGAGCAACTTGCACAAGTGAACATCACCATGTACAATAACTACTGACTACAAAAGCGTATGAAAAACTATGATAAGTCAAACTGCTCCTCTGTAACCAACTATTCATATAAAGTGAACACTCAAATGTCCTGCTAATAGAGTACAAACAAACTCTGCACGGGACCACACATGCCAACGGAGAGTGACTGGGCTTTCTTTAATGGCCGGGACTTCCTGTAATTAGCAATCCTTTGTTTTCTAATAGAACCCCCTCTTCGTACAATAATGTTTATCCCACTACTAGAAAATCCCCCTAATGCCATGAAACACATTGCAACGGCACAAAATTTGTTGCAATAGGTAGGCCTTATTGCCACAGTTTGGAAAAAATGTTGCGATATGTGGTCAATATTGCCACTAATTTTTTGCGTTGCAAAAATCTTGACTTTCGTGGCAAGAGGTAAGTGTTATTGCCACCACTTTCAAAATCGTTGCGATTAGCTGACAATATTGCCACGCAATTTCCTGCGTTGTGATAATGTTGAATTTCGTTGCAATATGTTGCTGTTATTGCAACGAAATTCTAAGTGGTTGCGATGAGGTGAAAATATTGCAACGAATTTATTACGTTGCCATAATCTGTAAATTACGTTGCAAAAAGTTGCTATGTATTGCAACGAAATTGTAAAGCGTTGCATCAATAAATGTTTTATTGCCACGAATTGATTGCGTTGTCATAATCTTTAACTAGTGTTGTAAAAGGTTTGTATATGTTGCAACGAAATTGTAAAGCGTTGCATCAATAAAGGTTTGCCACGATTTAAATTTGTTGGAAGAAAAACTTGTTGGGTGGCAAAAAGTAATTGTGTTGCCACAATTTATTTAAGCGAAAATAGAAAAAAAGAGCATGTCCTAGGTCTTGAACCCAGGATCTTCACGGTCATAAACCTTTTTCTTACCACTAGGCTAGCATGTGTTTTGTTCAAATATTTGTGCACTTATTCTTTTACATTATTTGCGTTATGGGAAAAGACACGTGAGTAACCCCTGGGAAATCAATCTCGCTGACGCGGATACGCTCATGTCTTGCACTTCTTAGTTAAATATATTATTTAACTGGAAGGAATTATTGAGCCGTATTAAATATTATCAGGTGAACTCTAATGTAATTGGGTATTTAATGATTATACTTGGAGATACGGAGCTACCACTATGTTATTTAATTATATACAGGCCCATACTCGATCTGTACAAGCCTAAAGTAAAAATGCGTTTAGAAGATGATGATCAGGACATCTAGATTGGTCCGATTACGCGAGCACGAGTTAAAAAGATTATCAGGTGAATTCTTTGTCCAGAATATATATTTTTAATTGACATCTGAGCTCCTAACTAAAGTCATTGGTTATTAGTGCCTTTAATTATTAACTAGCTTTTAAATGAATATTCAAGCCATGTTTATGATTGAGTAATCCTATAGGAACTCTTAAATGATCGTAGTTATATCCTATTCCAGTTTTTGCTAGCTATAATTAATTAAAAGTTTTAAAATTTTCTTTAAGCACTCAAGTATTAATATGCATGTAATCCCTAATTACTTGTCATTTACATTAACTAACCATGTCTGGACATTAATTATACTTATCTCTACTCTAACCATTTTTTGCATAGTAATTACTCTCTTAATTGCCTCTTTACTGCAACTTAGCAAAAAGCTTAAAAAATCCACATTTTACCGCGGTCATGGGACTCGAACTCAGGCCAGGACGGTGGAATCGCACGGTGCTAGCCACTCGGTTACACGGTGTTACCCGATGGGGTGGGGCGAATGAATTTACTTGAACCGACCGGGTGGCCGTTGGAGCAGAGGAAGCTCGGGGCGGCGGTGAGGTTGGCGGTGTCGCCGGCGTGGGGTGGCTGATGAGGGCTAAACGCGTCGCGCGCACCGAGGTGAGGCCGGTGGAGGCGGTTGCGGGGGCCAGGGCCCTCCGGAGCGGGCCGGCGGCGTGAGGCGGAGTTGGGCGGCGGTGGCGCACGGCGCCGGTGGTTTGGAGTGGGGGAGGAGCGCCGGAAACCGTCGGGAAAGCTCAGGAAGCCTGCGAGGGTACTCCTCCCGGAAGGAATCGAAGGGGAGTCCACCGGTGCGGGGAGGGCGGCGTTAATGGCGGCGGCGGGTGCTTTCGGGAAAAATAGAAATCGCTCCGGCTAGCTCGGCTTTTGGGGCGATTCACCGTGGTGGGGAGTTGAGACGGTTGCGGCGAGGCGATTGGGGGTGCGGCTTTCTTCTTATGGGGGCGGAGCCGTCCGGACAGTGGCGAAGGACCGGGCGGCGGAGGGGAGGAGCTGCAGGGAAAAGATCAGACCCCTGAAACTTCCTCTGCCAGACCCCTTCCGAAGATCAGTATAGGAAGATAATATCCCCTATATGGGTAAGAAGCACGCGTGGGTTCTCCTGGCTAGCAGCGCAAGTCCTCTTCTCACCCCCCACCCAAACTCCCCGGCCACGCGCGTTCGAGCCTCCGGCTCCGCAGCGCTGCTGGGTTGAGTTTTCTGCATTTTTTGTTCCACGTGTCGGCCATCGGACACGCGCCGCCCGCATCCAACCGCTCGCCCCGCCTCCGGCCGCAGCCACCCGATCCTCCCCGTGCCACGCGTCATCCATCGGAGTGCCCGTGCACTATTCGTCTCCTACCCGGTGCCGTCTCCGTCTCCGACGGGACTCCGCCTCCGCCGCCACCTCGGCCATGGTCGCCGGACTCCGCGCTTGCCATGGAGTCGGCCTCGGGACCCGGATATAAAAAGGGGCTGACCCCCGGGGTCTCCTCTCCGTCCCAAGCCGCCGCCAGCGCCACCGCCAGCGCCGTAGCCCTCGCCGCCGTCGTCTGCCGCCGCCGGTGAACTTCACCGCCATCGTCTGCCGCCGCCGGTGAGCTCCGCCGCCACCTCAGTCGCCGCCGGGCAAGTTCGTCGCCGCCCGGTCACCCCGTCGGCCAGCTCGTCTTCGCCGCCGTCCGTCGTCGTCCACCGTTCCCACTGTCGCCGCCGCCGACCGCCGTCGTCCGTCGCCGCCGTCCGCCGTCGTCCGCCACCGTTGCCGCCGTCGTTGCCGTCGCCGGTGAGCCCCGCCGCCCGGTCGCCTCACCCTGCCGCCTCGTCCCGCCCACGCCCGCGACGCCTCACACCGCCCGCCGCCAGCTGGACCGCACCCGCGACTCGCCGCCTTCCCGTAGACCCAGTCCGCCGTGCGCCGCGCCACCGCCAGATGGGACCCACCCATAGCTGTGAGCCGTAGACCGCGCAGCCACGCACGCGAGGCACGTCAGCCCTAGGCCGACGTGCCATGCACACGTGTCGCCACGTGGCGCCACCTCAGCCCTAGTCGCTCGCCAGCAGCGGTTCGCCCCCACTATTCCATACGCCGGGTTCACGGTAAACCAGTTAATCCGTGCGCCGGATCCACAGCACAGTGCGATTTCCGAATTTCAGCCTTTTTCTCCAAATCAGATTTTCC
This sequence comes from Dendrocalamus latiflorus, assembly GCA_017311315.1. Classification (NCBI taxonomy): domain Eukaryota; kingdom Viridiplantae; phylum Streptophyta; class Magnoliopsida; order Poales; family Poaceae; genus Dendrocalamus; species Dendrocalamus latiflorus. The sequence goes on along the minus strand of CM029647.1, from coordinate 27,229,988 downwards.
AGAGGCCCGTTCTCCCTCGTCCAAGCTCCGATTGACCCAATTCTTTTTCCTAAATTCATATAAAATTGAGATATATCTTTTGGTTCTGATTTTTCAGCTTTTATAGTTTATTTAAATTTTATTTGAATTTATTTGAATTCATCTAAAATAGAGTTGATCTATTTGATAAGAAAATTTTTAATCGTTTCATGTCCAGTATTGACTAAAAGTAAGTTGTTTGAATATAACTGAGGGGGTACTATACATTAATTATGATTTGAAATATATATGTTTACTTTTGTCTTTGTTTGTGTTGCAGTGGCTGAACTAGTTATTTGTGTTCATTTGGACTGGAAGAACATGCCTGTTGATGGTAGGAGTTGGATGCGCATGCATTTTACGACAGATGAGTGGCAAAAAGGTTTCAAGAAATTTATTGAAATTAAATTTGGTGGGACTGCTCCAGGAGAAACTGCACCATGTCCATGTAGAAGATGTCGTTGCATGAACTACAGAACAAAAACAGAGGTTCAGAGTCATTTGGTTCTCAGAGGGTTTGATGAAAGCTTCATCCAAGGAGAAGATGATTTACATGAGGGCACCACTGAAACAGATGTCGATGATGGCGCAACAGGTGACCGTAGTGCTATGAATGAACTGGTTTCAACACTAATAAGGGGTGCTATACATGGAGACATCATAGGTACTATTAATGAAGAGCCAAATGAAGAAGCAAAGAAATTCTTTAAATTATTAACAGAGGCGAAGAAGGAATTGTATCCAGGTTGCAAGGAGGCCACTAAGATATCTTTCATTGTCAGACTCTTTCAGATTAAGTGCATGTATGGTATTAGTAACAGTGCATTAGAGGACATACTTCAGTTGTTCTCGCTTGTTCTCCCTGAAGGTCACTGTGTTCCAGACACATTGGATAAAGTGCAAAAGGTTGTTCGGGATCTTGGCCTCGACTACGTAAAGATACATGCCTGTGTGAATGATTGCGTGTTATTTCGGAAGGATTATGCTAAGTTGGATACATGTCCAACATGTGGTGAGTCCAGATGGAAACCGATTGTTTCCACGCATAAGGAGGAGGTAGCCAAGAAGCGTGTCCCACAAAAAGTCCTAAGGTATTTCCCAGTTACTCCTCGACTGCAAAGGTTGTACATGAATGCGACCACATCCGCATATATGCGTTGGCATAACGAGGGCCTGGTCCGAGATGGAAAAATGAGGCACCCTGTTGACTCCTTGGCATGGAATCATGTTGATAAAACGTACAAGGATTTTGCTTTGGATCCTCGCAATGTTAGGTTGGGACTTGCATCTGATGGCTTTAATCCTTTTGGGATGCTGAATGTTTCATATACTACATGGCCTGTCATTTTAATCCCTTACAACCTGCCACCTTGGTTGTGCTTGAAACAACCTTATTGGATGATGTCAATGTTGATACCGGGTCCTACTTCTCCAGGAAATAACATTGATGTATATTTGCAGCCCCTGATTGATGAGCTTAAAGATCTTTGGTTAAAGGGTGTTGAGACATGGGATGGCAAGGTGAATTTTTTTTTAAGTTGCGTGCAATTCTCCTGTGGACAATTAATGATTTTCCAGCATATGGGATGCTATCTGGTTGGAGCACAAAAGGCAAGTTTGCATGTCCATACTGCCACAAGGATACAGACTTTTTATGGTTGAAATTTGGGTCCAAGCATTGCTATATGGGACATCGCCGCTTTCTGCCTATGGACCACAGGTGGCGCAAGAACAAGAGCAGCTTCAATAACAAAGTGGAAACCAGGGAGTCTCCAGTGCCATTGAGTGGTAAAGGGGTGCTGCAACAGTACGAAAGTTTTGAGCAAGTGACTTTTGGGAAGTCCGCTAGGAAGAGGAAGCAGCGTGAAGAAGAAAGTAGGTGGCATAATTGGAGGAAGAAGAGTATTTTTTTTGAACTACCTTACTGGGAAAATTTGCTTGTAAGGCATAATTTGGATGTGATGCACATCGAGAAAAATATTTGTGAGAGCGTACTGGGGACTTTGCTTTGCATGGCAGGGAAATCAAAGGATAGCGAGAAGGCTCGGCTAGACATGGAACATTTGGGCATTAGGAAGGATCAACATCTCGTGGTGGAGAATGAAAAATACACAGTGCCATCAGCACTGTACTCTCTGGGTAAGGATGAGATGACATACTTTTGCAAATTTCTAGAAGGTGTGAAGATGCCTGATGGTTATGCCTCCAACATCAAGAGGAGCGTGGACGTGAGTAGGTGTAAGGTGTCTGGACTCAAATCTCATGACTGCCATATTATTTTCCAGAAACTATTACCCATAGCAGTACGCAACATTTTGCCAGAAGATGTTGCTATCCCGTTGATTCAGCTTAGTAGGTTCTTCAATGCAATATGTTCAAAGGAGTTGAGTGCTGAAGAGTTACAACAGTTGAGCACCTCGATTAGTGAAACCCTTTGTCGGCTTGAGATGATATTCCCACCATCTTTTTTTGATATCATGGTGCATTTGCCAGTTCATCTAGCTGAAGAGGCTAAACTTGGAGGACCAGTGTGCTATCGATGGATGTATCCAATTGAGAGATATCTACGTACTGTTAAAGGCTACGTGCGGAACAAAGCACACCCTGAAGGTTCAATAGCCGAGGGTTATATATCAGAGGAGTGCATGACATTTTGCTCTCGCTTCCTAGCAGACATCAAAACCAAGGTTAATCGTCCAGAGCGCCATGAAGCTGCCACGGTGAATGAACCACCATCTGGTCTAAGCATATTTGCCAACATTGACTATACCAAGAAAGGATTTACTATCGAGACACTTACTCCGATTGAGCTACAGCGGATGAGGCACTACATCTTAAGAAACTGTGATGAGGTCATTCCATGGATCAAGTAAGATATTATTTAAAAATACATATTCTGCTTGTATGAATTACCAAGTTTTATTTAATTTCATTTACTTGAAGCCTTCTTTTTCAATATTGTAGTAAGCATATGGATGAACTTAGAAAAATCAGTACTCGGAGTGTTGAGCAACGACACCAGCAACAATTTGTAGGCTGGTTTGAGCGCACAGTGAGTTGGAATTTTTTCTTTGTATATTTGCTGACTAACTGACAATTTTGTACAGAACTAAAAGGGTTTATTACTGGTTGCAGATCAGCAAACTTAATGAAGAAGGAGGAACAAGTGATCTGATGTATGGTCTTTCACAAGGACCAGACCAACGAGCACGTGTTTTCAACAGATGCTTCATCAATGGATTTCTTTTTCGTACAGCTCAGATAGAGCAGAACCTTAACACACAGAACAGTGGTGTTGTTGTTTCAGGAGATGGCAGTTCTGGCGATATTGACTGGTATGGCGTGATTAAAAAGATTATCGCACTAGATTTTCCTTTTGGTAAGGAAGTGATACTGTTTCAGTGCGACTGGTTCGATGTTCCTGCTGCCGACAAGAACAAAGGAAGAGGGTACCAAAGGGATCGGTATGGAATTATTGATATCGATACAACTCGATTGCGTTATTTAGATGAGCCTTATATTCTGGGTACACAAGCTGAGCAGGTGTTTTATGTGAACGGCGCAAAGAAACCAGACTGGCGCACTGTTGTAAGAATGAAACCCAGAAATTTATTTGCCATGCCGGAATCGGCAAATTCAGAAAGCGAGGGAGGAATTGATCTTGACTCACTGGATGTGGGAGTGCAAGACATGATTGCTTTAGGGAGCCATGAAGTCTTGATGAACTGGAGAAGGTCTGACAACTTGATGTATATCAAATCGAAGCTTGGGTACTCTGGGAGGGACTTCTTATTTTATAAGAAGCGATGTGGTAGGGCTCAGGCAAAGCTCGAGGCGCTCGATTTTAACCACAAAACAGAAGCCATGCTATCAGAGAATGAGAGGGAGAAACAAATCAGATTTGTGCTGACAAAAGATCAACCGAGAGGTCTGCAAGTGAGCATAACCCCCATCAAGCGACCAAGGCAGTGGCCAAATGGTGATGAACCAACTTCAGGAGTAGATATTGATGCATACAAGAAATGGCTTGCAATACTGCAACGCGAAGACCCAGAGACATGTAAGTTAAGTTGCCAGACTCATTGCATTTAATATAAGATGTGTTGTTTCGACCAGACAGCTAACATATTTGTTAAGTGCAGCTTTACAAGATGACTACAGGGAGGAAACAATCCTAACTTATAAAGCATGGCTAAGGCAGCAAGGCGATCTTCCAGAAATCTGTAATTTCTTTTGATCATTGTCAGAGTACTAACATGCAATGTAATTTTTGCAAACGGTTAGATTTAGATTTAGATTTAGATCGCCATGTCGAGGAGTACTTGTTTAAAACAGAAGCAACCTGACATCGGAGAGCACAAATAACAAACAACAATTTAAGTATTATGCTAATTGTTCATTTATTTCAGCCATGTTAAGCATGATTTCGTGGGACGCATTTAATCTTTTCTGTACACTACTGTTCTCTTTTCTGCTTCTCGCCACTAATTGTTAACTGTTTAATGATGCTTGCATTATTAGGCACACTACTGAACAAGAAACTCCAAAGGTGTAAATCCAGAAAACTATGAAGTAATAGAAGCAAGAATTGAAAGTCTCACACCGCAGTTTATCAAAAAGAAAAGATTTTGAGACGTACATAATTAAGTTACAAGTAGTTTCTCTGAGAAAATAAGTTAAGCATGTCGAGAAGTCAGTGCTGCCTGTGCCGTGTGGGTCCACTGCTGGTCAATTTGTCCACTACTTGACAAAAAACCACAAGCTTGCTTTTGGAAGTTGGATGCTTGCCAGTGGCTATGCTCACTTGCTCATCAGCTCAGTTTGTCTAACCGCAGAAACCTAATGTACTAATGTTAGGGATCAAAAATTTTTTGTAGTAGCAAGAAGTTCAGTGCTCAATTTTGAAATGAACTTGGTCGATTTTTCGAGTTAAAATACGATTAGTAGAACAGTTTACTTCGCAGTGAGCTTGTACCTCCTACTAGTTCAGTGTGTTTGCTGGTCTGTCATGTACTATCTACAAGATGTGCTTATTTGGTAGCCAAATGAATCGCCAATAAATAATGTACTTGCTCTGTGTAATGTACTTTAGTCTCTTCTTAGGCACTGTTTATTAGACAACCGTATTGTACTCTCTGCATACAAGTTACTAGTACTACATTTTGTTTAAGAAATAGTTGTGAGTGCATCACTAATTCCTTCTGTGTACCTTTGCATCTGATGTTGGATATATATGCAGTATCGTATTTAGATCAGCATAGCCAAGATGATGAAATACTAGCTGAAGAGGAAAGTCATGGCAGCAGCGAAACTCCTCCGTGTTGGCCATCTCATGCTAGACGTCAAAGGAAAAAACATGATGGTATATTTTGCTTTTAACAATTTTTATTTTAAGCTTCAAAACTTCCATTCTGAATGTGTCTAATCATTTAATTGTAATTGGTTTCTAACTAGCTTCAGGCGGAGGCTTCAAAAAAGAGGGACGTGGTACCCTTAAGGGTATAGCAGCAGCCAACAAGCGAATAAAGAGTGGTGATCAGAAACTTAAGATTGAATTTTCATCTAGGCTTGGAGGTCCCATAGGAGACAACAGCCGTGCTTTTGTGGATGAAGTGGTACTGTTTACAAAGAAAAGGGCACCACTCATTGGAGTCAAAAAGTGGAAGGATATAGAGCCTAATGTCAGAAATTCAATAGCATCCGATGTACTGGTACGTGCATATTTTTTTGTTGCCTAAGCATGCACAGTCCCAGGTTACCAAATAATTCACCTTTTCTTTGTCTTTAAACTTAAAACAGCAAAGGTGGGACATTCCAAGCACTGTGGATGAAAAGGAAAAGATATGGTCGATTGCCAAAGAGAGGTACAAAGGATGGCGATCAGCTTTAAGTTCTACATACAAGGCATACAACACTTATGCCGAGAGGATGAAAAATAAGCCCGCAGATGTAGACATTGTTGAGTGGCACTACTTGCAGTTGTATTTTGGATCTGAAAAATTCCAGGTTCGGTACCATTTCCTATAATTTTACTATACACTTGCAAATATGGAACAAAATAGATGAAAGTTTTGAACACTTTGTTTCTTTCAATATTTCATTTTCTAATCACATTTTCATAGCAATCTGTATATGTCATTCATTGGCCTCTCCACCTGTAGTTGAATTAGTTTATCAAGTAGATGTATTTTGGGTGGAGTTGTTATTATTCCATAGCTTATGGATCATGGATGCAACTAGATCTCCCCAAGAATCTTTAACAACAGGAAACTAACTACTATCGATATTAGCTATAATATTGGAATCTCTGGCAATTTTCCCAGTTTCTCTCGGGACAGCAGTTTGACTACTTTGCTTGTCAGTAGCACCAACTTCTCTGGTAGCGTATCAAGCTCCATTAGCAATCTCAAGTCTTTGGAGAAGCTGGGGATCAGTGCAAGTGGTCCTTCTGAAGACCTGTCGTCTTCAATCGGAAACCTTAAATCATTGAACTTTTTAGAGGTGTCCGGTTTCAATCTAGTAGGGTCTATGCCATCTTGGATCACAAATCTCACCTCTTTGACTGGGCTCCAGTTCTGTAACTGTGGCTTATCTGGATCATTACCTCCTTCAATAGGCAATCTCAAGAATCTCGCAATATTAACTTTATACAAGTGCAGTTTTTCGGGGAACGTACCTATGCACGTCTTAAACTTGACACAACTGAATATTTTGCATCTTGAATCCAACAATTTCATGGGTACAATAGAACTTACCTCAATTTGGACATTACCAAAACTATTTTACCTGAATCTTTTCAGATAATAAGTTGTCTGTGATAGATGGAGCACTCAATTCTTCGCTGAAGATCATCTCGAGACTAAGAATGTTGTATCTTGCATCTTGCAATATATCCATTTTCCCAAATGCCTTAAAGATCCAGGATGGGATTCAGATTCTTGACCTTTTGAATAACCAAATCCATGGGGCTATACCTCGGCGGGCATGGAAAACCTGGGAGGCATTGCACGACCTGGATCTATCGAACAACAAATTTTCCAGTATAGAATATGACACTATGCTTCCCCTGTACGCACAAAATATCAATCTCAGTTCTAACATTTTTGAAGGGCCCATACCTATACCACAAGGAAATGCACTCGTTTAATATTGCGAGATTCCTGTTGTTAAATATTCTTGGGGACATTTTCATAGCAATCTGTATATGTCATTCATTGGCCTCTCCACCTGTAGTTGAATTAGTTTATCAAGTAGATGTATTTTGGGTGGAGTTGTTATATTCCATAGCTTATGGATCATGGAGCGACCTGACAACTGGATGCAAGCACTTTATTTGACATGCTCTCATGCACCATTTCTATTATACATGTTACATTAATCATTACCTCTTAAATATTACCATAAACAATGAAATTCACCTTCCATTATTTTAATTTGCCACTACCAGATTTACTTATTTTAACTAGTATACACTTAATTTTCCTCTAAATACATGCTTGTCAAATAAATAGTTCAGTTAATGATCTCATATATCTTTTGAAGCACAATATCAGATTATCACTTTAACAAAGTATTGCCACTATATTCTTCTTGGCCGGCTTCAATTTTCTTTGCTATATTCTCTGAAACAGAAGGTGCTTTAGTGAAATTACTTGCTGAGAAGAGTGTTTTTAACGTGAACAACCAAGCTATAATACAAATTCCAGGATCGATAGCATTTCCTTTAATTAATGCATTTTTCTACTGATTTCAGAAAATTAGCAGCCAGAACTCTGAAAACCGTTATAAACAAAAGACTATGCACATCATGGGAAGCAGAACGTTTTCTCGAATAAGCTATGAGCAGGTAATTATGACATACTAATATGGTTCTTTTTCATCAATGACAAACTCATATGATACATTGTTCCCATCTTTTAGAGAGACCCTGTAACTGGTGAAGAGCCAAATGATTTGAATCTTTGGATGACTACTCACATGAAGAATGGACAATGGTCAAACAATGCTTCAAAGGATGTATATGTGAGTAAATCAGAAATTTCACTAGTCACAGCATGCTTCAATATATTGTGCATCCATTCAGTTCTGAATTCTACTTACTTCAATTATGACCTTCCTCTTAGGATAATGCATGCAACCGAATTATGGAGAGAGAACAACAATATGACTTATCCAGCCTTACAAGAGAAGAGGAGAATGTTTTTTTTCCAGTCATCGTACAAGGAAACCACAGGATGCAAAGCAACTAGACTTCATGGTCACGGGTACTTGTCGAAATATCCAACACAAAGTCGTATGCTGAATGTTCAATTCCTAGAACAAGCTCATGCTACAGCTGCAACCAACCAGAAGAATATTGAGCTCCAAGGTGAGGTAGAATTGTTAAAAGAGAAACTTGAAAAAGAAGCTGCTGAACGGGAAAGGATATTGGAAGAAAAAATGCAACAGCTTCAAGAGGAAGAGGATAAGAAAAGACAAGTATTAAGAGAAGAAATGAGGAAAGAAATGCTTGCAGCCCTTGCAGAACAAAGGGAATCCACATTACAGCAGGTATAAAAATTGTATCATTGTTTGCACCAACTCCAGTCTTGGAAACTTTATGCAAGGTAAATTGTTTCATCATTTTTTGTATGCAGACTGATCCTGAGAGCATCGTCCAAACTAATCCTTCTGCAGCTACGCCTGACACAACAAACACTACTGGCAACAAATGTTCAAATAAAAAAGGAGGCACTTCTCAAAAAAATAATGCTTCAGCGTATTACATTTCCTCACAAAGTCTAAGGAATGTTGCGTCAAAACGTGTACTAGCAAGGAACGGACAGGTATGAACTGCAGTATGTTATATTTTGATGACAACAACCTGTTGATTCAAGGGTTTTGCTTTTTTATCAACACCTGCTGCTGCAATACAATTACAAACTGTCTTTCCGAAGAACAGATGCAGTCAACATAGTAAATTATTTAACTCATTAGTAACATATATAAGTATTTTAAAATATCAGAATATTAAGAGTGACATAAATTTTAGTTTCAACGTAACTCTCTCCATTATTATCCATCTCAATCTCCACTTTAGTTTATCTGCATCTTGGAACATGTTTATCGTAGCTGGCAGATGACATAAATTATGAATACTTGGTAATCTTTATTTAACTTGCTCAGTAATTTAATCAGTTACTTATTAATGTTTTTCCTTGTTTATCTTAGCTGACAGATGACATACCTGGAAATGATCTCCTAGGCTGATTTATAGAGCCTCACCTTTGTCATAATGTACATGTGAGTTCTCTGCCAAAGCTTGGCATTACAGTAGGAAGCGTTTAGATTCTCGTGATTAGTTTTAGCTTCTTGGTTGCGGTGTGTTGTCATGTGAGGCTATGTGTTTTATGCATTCCAGATGCTTGTATGCTACTTTTGTCATTGATGTTGTGATTTACCTCACTAAGTTGAGCATTACTCCAAGTCTTGTGTAATGTCCTATCCAGGAAACTTTTGTCATCTGGTGAGAGTGAACTTGTTCTGTCAATGATGAGTGATAATCTTGGCGCTCCTTTGATATTAGAACAAGTGTTGTCATAGCTGCATACCAGGTTTCCATCATAATGATAATAACAGACATACGTAGGTGCATCTCGGTGAAAGACAGGCAGACGAACATGTATTCTGTCAATTGGAAGTTTGAGTACAATGGGGACACTGTAAATCCATCTTTAACAATATTACTATTTACTAGCATGAGACAGTTCATGAGGTGAGATAATTAATCATTTGCTGTAGGTGCATCTGGTTCATTAAAAACAGAGCTCTTCAAACGGATGGAATCTAAATCCATACAAGAGAATTTTTTTGTCTTTTGTTGCACAGGACAAATGGTAGTGAAGTCATTATGTTGCTCTCTTACCGATCGACTGTAGTAGCAGTCTTGCAGTCTAGTAGTCTAGCAGTTTAGATGCAATGCCATTTAACTATGTATGCTGCATGGACAATTCTTCAGAGTTCAGACTAGTGTTCACATTTTCAGTAAATTATTTCTTTTAGATAAACTTGTGCAATGGAAGGTTGTATTTATCTTTGATACATACTATTTGTTTCTCAAATCTTTATCAAATTTGATGGCCAGGAATATTGTTTGTGTATTTAATAAGCAGCTTTGTAGGAAGGGCTTGTAGTAGGTTGAGATTCTGATATAATTTCTTGCAATGTGTGCATGTCATGTTTCTGTAAGATTAAGCTGTGATTCCTTTGTTCTTTTCAACAGGATCACTCGGACTCAGAGTCATGGCAAGGTCAATACAAGATAGCAGAATGCTGATGCAAACAAGCTATGCCGAAGCCTAATATAGCTAGAATATTTATGTTATATCAATTTTAGTTACCAATTTTCAATGACATTGTTATAGTAATAGTAACTTTTGCTTGATGATTGTACAAACTGTTTTGCTGGCAATATATTACAATTAATGATGGTTTCATTCCATATTGTTGTTGCAAAATTTATAATTATTTAATTCTATTTAAATAATGTGTAATAACCGAATTCAGAATGCAAAATGCATTGCCACAGAAACCTTCTGTTGCAATATATGTAAATGCAACATTTGTACTTCGTTGTTATAAGGGCTTATTGCCACCAGACAGATTGCGTTGCAAAATGCTTTAATGCAATGAAACATCCTCCGATGCAACAAATATTGTTACCACGAACTAATTTCCATGGCAATAGAGCCTATCGCCACCAAATACATTGCGTTGCAAAATGCTCTAATGCCATGAAAAATCCTTCGTTGCAACAAACATTATTACCACAAAACATCCTCTGTTGCAAAAAAGATTATTACCACGAACTTATTTCCGTGGTAATAGGGACTATTGCCACTGGACGTATCACGTTGCAACAATGCTCTAATGCAATGAAGAAATGAGCGTGGCATTATAACCTATTGCCACGAAACAACGACGTGGCATTAGCTCCTGCTGCCACGAAACATATGCGTGGTAATAAAGCCTTTTGCAACGGATTGAAAAGTGGCAATATACCTTATTGCCACAATATGGTATGTTGCAACACCTATCAACTGCAACGCATGATTACGTTGCAATTAGCATTGCTCTTGTAACAGAATGCAAAACCGTTGCAAAGACCTTTCGCCACTCACTTTTTTGCAACGGCTGCCAACGAAGTGATATTGTGGCAATTGGTAGCTGTTGCCACGATTTTGGCCCTATTGCCACGATTTTTCGCCGTTGCGTTAGGGGGATTTTCTAGTAGTGATCCTATTTGTAACTTAATTAATAAACATTGGATTCTCATGCTCATATACATGAAGACTTTGGGTGGTTGCCACCACACACGGTCCACGGCTCTTTGTCTCCAGCAACGGTAGCTCCAGGTCAACATCAGGGGAGTTCCCTCGCCAACACATATGCCTCTTCCCGATCGAGCTCAATTGTGTATTAGAGCTTTGCGGCACCGGCGGTCAAGGAAACGATGTAGCTGGAGCGATCTTACTGGGGTCAGCAGCGAGAGCAAAGCAATAAGAAAAGGTGAAGGCACAACGACATGGTCTCTACATTGGCTAAACAACCCGCCGGTGGTCAGTGCTGCTCCACGGCGACTACAAGAAAGGCTTTACGGCATCGCTTCGGTCTATCTGGCCGCACGTGTCTTGGTCCGCGTCAGCTCCCAGCCCACGTCACTTTATGACCCATTGGCGGCAAACATGAGCAGTTGAGGGCCTCGAGGCAAGCTTAGGCAAGTGAAAACCCAGTAGCTTTTTTGTTCATCATTTTCATTGTTCGGAAATCACAATTTGTATGGTACGTACCGTGGACATCCAGTTGGGCCACGCGTCTGGGCTGGCCATTGTATGATTTGACACATTTTCTTTTAGGGAGCATCTAAACCACGCTATACCATTTTCGACGCTATAGCTTCCTCCCACCACTCCTCTCCCTCTCTCTTCTTCGGCGTCAGCAGCAACTTTGCACCCCTCCTCCACCACCGGTGGCCAGTGGCGACCTTACCGCCACGTCGCGCCACCGTCTCCCCCTCCTTTGCCGCCCCACCCCACCTAACCTAATATTCAATGCACTGCCTCACCATACCTTCCTCTGCTGCTGCTTACCACCGGACCACCATCTCCTCCATCTCCCTCCACATCCGGAGAGCACTATGAACCTGTCAACGGCGATAGTAGCCCCCTGTCGGCGTCAGGGGCGGACCCACAGGGTATGCCGGGTGGGCCACGGCATACCCTGGGGCCCAGGCAAGGCGCGGGCGCACAGCGCTGAGGTGCGGAATCCCGGACGGACCGAGGCAGGGGCAAATGGTTTCGAGGCGAGGGGAGTAGGCCCAAAGCGGAGACGAGCTAGTAGTAGGCGGCGAGACCAGGCAAGCAAGAAAGACGGCGCGGAGGCGGCGTCCCGGGGCGAGCAGCGTGGAGGAGGCATCTTGGGGCAAGGTGAGCGGCGCGGAGAAGGTCCGGCGCGGTGCGCCGCGCGGGAGGTCCCCGGCGCGGAGTAGCACGGGCCCGAGGTTACAAGGCCGGTCAGTGAAGCTGGGGTATTGTGTCCTTCGTATCGACTCGGCGCTCATGTCGGAGACGTTCATGGAGTTGAGGTCGGAGCCGGACCGGACATCACGCTCCGTCGACGTCGTGTTGAAGGACCGCACGGAGGCCGACTTGGTGATGGGATCCTCCTCTTTGATTTCTCCATGAAAGAAAGGTAGGCACCTCATTGCTGCAATGCAGACAGTGGTAAATTAATTAGGGGAACATCTAGGAATGAATTTACTGTTTATGGTTCCTCCAAACAATATGAACACAAATGAAAGATTGGACCATGAAAAACCAGTAGGGGTTCTGAATTCAAGTTTTGCAAAGGAATGTTTTGGCAACCAACTAATGTGGGCTAAGAACAGACACCAAGTTTCTGAGTTTATTGACTGCCAAATGTTTCTTCATCCTTAAAGCAATATTTCTTCATCCTGAGAGGGAGCTCTGATCCAGCCAGGAAGCGACGGTGAAAGGGGAAGCAGGAAGGTGATAAGCAGAGAGGCAGAGAGACTTTGGACTGGGGCTAAAGCAGCAGTCAAACTTTGGAATTTCTCCTCCAGTCCTCTCTCTCTCAGGCTCTCTCACCTACTGAGAAACTGCGAAGCAAAGACCGCTTCTTTCATTTATACTCTTTTCTGGGAAATTTGGACACTGTTGGACCCCTAATCAATTTAATTTCCATTTTTGGCCCCCTTCTGAAATAAATTCCAAATCTATACCCCTCCTCACCGCGCGTCTCTCCGCTGCCGCCACCTCGCCCGGTCGTGCGGTCGGGGACCGCACGACCGCCCTGGCGCGGCGCTGGAGCGCGCGACTCCCCGCCGACCGCGCGACCGCCTCGCCCCAGCGCGCCACCGCCCCGCCCAGCGCGCGTCCCCGGTCCCGCGGTGGCACGAGCGCGCGACCGCCCCGCCCAGCGCGCGTCCCCGGTCCCGCGGTCGCACGAGCGCGCGTTTGCTCCCCCGACCGCATGTCCCCGACTGCAATACTCGTGAATATTTGTATGGTTTCGCAATTTTGTAGTTATAAACTGAGAAAAAAATAGATAAAATTGCAATAATAATTTATGTTCATTGTTAGTTGCAGATGTAAAAAAAATTTGGATAAATTTTTTTTAAAAACGATTAATCATAGAACGATCGTTTCGTAAAGTGGTAAGTGATATTTAGGGTTTCGTATGGTTTTTAGGTTTGCAATCACCATGTTATTTGTATGTTTTGTCAATTTTGTAAATGTAAACTCGGAAAGAATCTGACCAAGTAGTAATAAAAGTTTATATTCATTATAACTTGTAGATGCCAATAAAATTTTGGTAAATTTTTTTTAGGAACAATTGACCGTAGAATGATCGATACAAATAGTGGTAAGTGACTTTTAAGGTTTGCTGTGTTTTTAGGGTTTGCAATCTCCGTGATTGTTTTCAGTTTTGGCAATTTTGTAGTTATAAACTGGATAAAAATCAGATAAAGTTGTAATAAAAGATTATGTTCATTGTAAGTTGTAGATGCATAAAAAATTTTGGTAAATTTTTTGTAGGAAAGATTGACCGTAGAACGGTCGATACATAAAGTGGTAAGTGATATTGTGAAGGTGAGTAACATGGAATGCGATACATAAATTTTGGTACATTTAATATTGTTAAATGAGGTGCTACGTGAATCATGGAATGCGAAAATACTAGATATTAAATTTCATAATACAGTTGGGAGTAACATGCCGCGTAGATTTTTATTACATGCATAACATATAGCATGATATGCGACTAACCCACCCAACTGCTCGTACGACCTACTGTGTGGACCGGGGCCACTTTCCCTTCCTTGCCCGCTCGGCGTTGAACTCCTCCGCGGCCTCTTTTGCCTTAGCCGCAATTTCCCTCTTTCTCTCGCGCTCCATCTCGCGAGCCTCCCGATCCCTACGCGTGCACGCTTCAAGATGAGCTTGCGTCTCGCGCTGTATACGCAGGGTGTGCTCGTGCTTGCGGCGCTCCTCCTCCAGCAACTCCTTCTCCTTTGTGACATTCCACTCCTCGAAGTCGAGGGTCCATTGGTCCTGAGGGTGGATCTCAAGATCGATCCATTTGCGGTAGGCACATAGGGGCTCCGGAGACTGTAAATAAAAGAGAGATATTGTTAGTGCGTGTTGTGAAGGAGAAAAGGTAGGGGAAAATGGTGCATGTGGTCGTTACCGGCTACCGATAGGTTGCGGTGTCAAAACGACGGTTGGGGTAGTCACTGGAGTAGTTTGCGCAACCCCAGTACCGCATACCTAGACTGATGCGGTGCTTAGACTTGAAGAACTTGCACACGTCCCCGCACCAACAAAGGGGAGGTGTCTCCCCCTCAGGTGGTAGTTGTGGCGAACGCTCGGTGGGGACGTCCGGGATGGGGTTGTTGCTACGCGGGCGCTCTGGGGGGGACCTTTCATCGTAGCACGATGGGCTTGTTCTACCCGGGCCTGTATCGCCCTTATTTTCTCATCGCGGGCGGCATCGCGGGCTGCAGCTGACCGTGCTATGTCACGGGTCTCCTCCCAATCCTTCACCATCTTGTCCCATTGCTTCTTCTTGCCTTTGTCCATCCCGGTTGGGTGAGGGAAGCGCGATGTAGTATGGGGTTTGGATGTGCAATGTTCGCTGGAAAATGGAATGCATACCAATTTATAGGGGCCGTTTTGTCTCTACTCGTACGTGTAAAGATGGTCCGCGTGGTCGTAGCAGTGAGTAAAGATGGGAGTGCTGCGATATCACTGAAAAAAGGCCCCCGTTTTGTCATGTCACTGCCCAAAGCTGGCATCTTTTGTCATCTCACTGAGCAAAGCTGACCTCTTGTTGTCATGTCACTGAGCACAGCTGCCCTCTTTAGTACTGTCACTGCCCAAAGCTGGCATCTTTTATCATCCCACTGAGCAAAGCTGACCTCTTTTGTCATATCACTGAGCAAAGCTGCCCCGTTTTATCATGTCACTGCGCAAAGCTGGCATCTGTTGTCATCTCACTGAGCAAAGCTGCCTCGTTTTGTCATGTCTCTGAGCAAAGCTGCCCCGTTTTATCATGTCACTGCGCAAAGCTGGCATGTGTTGTCATCTCACTGAGCAAAGCTGCCCCGTTTTGTCATGTCTCTGAGCACAGCTGCCATGTTTTGTCATCTCACTGAGCAAAGCTGGCCTCTTTTTGTCATTTGACTGAGGACAACTGCTCTCTTTAGTAATGTCACTGCCCAAAGCTGGCATCTTTTGGCATCCCACTGAGGACAACTGCTCTCTTTAGTAATCACGAATTGGCTATACTCATGCCTTTTGGCATTGTTTAGGTGTTTAGCTCTCGCCAATGGCCTCTTATCTCTAAATACAGAGCATCAGTGCACACTCAGTCACCCAAGCTAGAAATGATGTCCTCCTTATTCAAGCCACGGGGAACCGAAGATGATGGCCTCATTCAGTAAGAGGTGTTATTTGATCCAATATTAAAATTTATTTCATTGTCAATATTATGTACATCTGTCGCTGTATGCATTTTATGCTTTCTTATGTAATGCCTTTTGAATGTGACGTGTATCATTGCACTTGGGACTTTCAGGGAATGACTTATTGACTTTGACACTAGCTCAGGGACTGAAAATGGATAATTGATGAGATAGGCTCCTCCCCTGAAGACCTGCAGGAAATTGTGCATTCACTCTCTTACGTGTACGTAGAAAATTGTACCACACGTCATTCTGCCAAGTTAAAGTATTAGCCTAATATGTATATGTCGTAATGGCCTAGCCAGAGTCATCAAGCATCTCGGTAGGCGGTAGCTCAACAGCAGCCCGTTTTGTGTAGTCACTGAGCAAAAGCTGACCTGTTTTGTCTAGTCACTGAGCAAAAGCTGACCTGTTTTGTCTAGTCACTGAGCAAAAGCTGACCTCTTTTGTCATGTCACTGAGCAAAGCTGCCCCGTTTTTGTGAGGTCACCTCAAAAGCTGGCATGTTTTGTCTCCTCACTGAGCATGGTGTGGGGTCCAGATTTGTGTTGTCTGTGGTCTTTGTGCGTGAGGCTACCCCCCACACAGCCTATAAAACGGAGCCATCCCTCACATACTCCATGGCCATGTTATCAGTCACCTCCTGAGTAAGTTGTTCACAATCTGTGTAGTTTTATTTCGTGCTCACTCCCCCAGACTAGGCAATGAGTCAGCTCAGCACGTCTTCATGGGCACCCACAGTGATGTGCCCAAATTGCAACTTGGTGGTTAGACGTAGGACATCACAGACGGCCAAGAATCCGGGGCGACACTACTACAAGTGCCCCAATCACTCGGTGAGTCATATTGTTTCGGGTTCACTCAAATCGTGGTGGTATGTTTAAAAATCTTCTTGTCATGGAATCGCAAGAAGCTCATGGTGGTTGCCGATTCTGGGTGTGGGAGGATGAAATGGGAAATAGGAATGACAGTGTTCGCCGTGAGAGAGTTGTCGTGGGGGGTTGCGACCCCGTCGGGATGCAGCATCGTTTCGACAGACTAGAGTGGAAGATAAATTTAATGTTGTGTGCTATTTTGTTTCTTGTGTTTATTGTTATCCTCAAGTTGTAGTGCTGGAGGTTATCCTCGTGTATGTTCGCAATGTTTTATGCTATCTTGTTGTCAAGCTCTTTTGGTAATATTTTATGTACGGTTGTGTTGTATTTAGTTCTTGTGTTCGTTGGTGTGTTGGTGGTTGTACTACTTGCTACATGTCATGTACGTGAAATGTATGAGTTGTTCGTGTTGTCTTTGCCTGATGCCTTCTCCTCGTATATGTTGGTAATTTTTTATGGAATTTTTTGTACGGATAATCCCTTTTTTATTTGATATATACATTGGTAAGTGATATTTTTATGTTACTAAGAATTAGTGTACGAAGAGTATGTTAATATTGTTAAATGACTTGCTATCTGAATCATTGAATGCGAACACACGAGATAATAACCTTATGTGAATAGAAATAAACTTCATAACATGTTGCGTACAATTTTATTACATGCATAACATATAGCATGATTTAGTTGTCGTCGTTACCATGAAATCGTCATCCAGGTTTGGACACTTGAAGAACCTACGGCCGTATTTGGCTCGCTCTTCTTGATCCGTCCAGACTCCCAACATCGTCCTAAAGCCGCAGCGGCACTTGGGGCGCTCATGCCACTCCGGCACTCCAAATGGGTCGGACCTCCAGGAAGACATTGTTGTGTAGTAGTATTGTGAAGGCTTGAGGAGGAGATGTGGTATGGAAGACATAGGAGGCCTTTATGTAGGCAGGTTATCTGGTGCAGTGGGCATAGTCCATGGAAATGTCCCTATGTAGGCTTTTCAGAGCCTGTATCCTGTATTTATGAAACAACAAGGAAAGGTGACATGAAAACTCACTGGAAAGGATACATGCCTATGACGTGAACACTCACTGTAAAGGCTATAGCCTACGCCCCTATTTTGTTGGTTTCTGTAGCGATAGGCTTTTCAGAGTAGCAATAAATGTTCCTATGTAGGCTTTTCAGAGTAGCAATAAATGTTCGTATGAAGGCTTTTCAGATCGTAGTCTTTATGTAGGCAGTTTAGCTGGCATGTGTTGTCATCTAACTGAGCAAAGCTGCCCCGATTTGTCATATCACTGCGTAAAGCTGGCATGTGTTGTCATCTCACCGAGTAAAGCTGAGCGCTTTTGTCTTGTCTCTGGGCAAAGCAGCCATCTTTTGTCCCGCCATTCGATATAAATAGCACGGTAGAGGTCCCATGAAGTTGTAGCCAGAAAACCCTGTAAATCGAACAAAGAACATACCATGGCGGAAGATGAGGGGCCAGTCGGATATGGGTCACCGAAGGAAGACCTTCCCTTGGAAAGGAGGGAGATGTTCGGACCACAGTACCGCTTGCTACCAAGCCGGCGTGCGCAACCAGCGTGGCCGAAATGCAGACACAATGAGTACGTGGTCGTGCAGGTCCTGGAAGGGCCGAACGATGGCGGGCGCCGTTTCTTCCGATGCCCACGCTCCGGGGTACAAATTACTAATAGTACATTTTTTTATTGCTTATGGACCCTCCATGTTTACTGTCATTTTTCGCAGATGGCGAAATGCGACTTCTCCCGCTGGATCGACCCTCCTCATGAACGGTATATTGACCGTTATGTGGGTACTTTATGGGACCGAATAATGGACTTGGAGTACCGAATGGAGACTCTCAATGAGGAGAACAATGAGCTCCGCCAACAGATGCAACGCGAGAGGGGAAACGAGGAGGTTGTCAACATAGGAAGCTCTTATGATCCCACATGTTGCTGCGCGAACCCGAGCTGCATATGTGCGTGCCACTACCACGATGGCCAGCCCCGTCCGAGGCGGCCCCCTCAGCAGTTCTCCATGTGGGTGCCACGAGGCTCGTTTGGCATGTAGGCCACGAGGGTACGGAATGTGTTGATGCTGTGCCAGTAGGACTGTTGTGTTGATGTTTTGGGTGTAGAACTTTCCATAAATTCTGTCTGTATGTGCAATGTATGTGTTGTTTTGTGTTGTAAGTGCATGACGCCTTCATTTTCTGTGACCTTCATATTCTGTGCCCTCTTTCCATAACGATGTAATGTGCAACGTTGTTAAGCATGTGATGAATTGGTTGTTATGTACGTGGAGTTGTTATCACAAGGCAAAAAAAATTGTCGTCAAGCTATGTCTTCTCCCGCTACCCCGTGTTGTCATCTCTCAGTTGGTTGTATGCCGTACTAAATCAAAGAACTTAGAGCAACCCTTTTATACTGGAAACCATCTTTGAACATCAAACCATCAAGCACTTGAAAAACATCACAAATATTACAAAAGCACAATTTAAAAAATTCATTCATCATCTCGTCGTCGCCGCCTCGTACGGCGCATATGATCCTCTGAGAAGGTGAACCTACTAGGGGAGCGGGGTGCATCGCGAAGATCGTACTGCGAGGGGTGTGGCCGAGGCGGCGGTGGGTACAACTCTGTAGACAGTTGCGACGGCTGGTCATAAAGCATAGAGCTCACCCAATCGGAGGAGGTGACTACGTCCTGCTTAGATGGTACAACTGAATTAGACAATGGAAAGTACGAAAATTGTTCATAATGAAATACACACGTTTAGTGCATACCGGGGTATGTGGCTGGTGAAATGAGGATGTCGACGGGAAGTCCCCCATGTACTCGTGCGATGTCATGCCTTGATAGGTCGGCACAACCCACCTGTCCCGGTCATATAGGTTGGTCTGCACCTGTCCCGGGAGATACGAGGGCATCTGCCCCTCTGGTTGGTCCGGCGAGTCAGGGGCGCTGTCTGGAGTGGGCCCCCGTCGTCCTGGAGAGCGCGGTTGCTCGTCCGTCGCCCTCCGTGATGACGATGCCCGTTGCGACGTGCTATCCCGTCGCAATTGCTGCAAGATGAACATGTGGTTAGACATAAATGGTAAATGAGTGCATGAACAAATAGTTGCGAATTGTCGAACTGCCGGGCCGAAGCGCGTGGAGGCCGAGCGACCGTAGCTTGGCCGACTCTCGGACAGCCCCTCTGGTTCGTGCGGCGATGACGACCTCCGTGATGACGTCGCCCTCCGTAGCTGCGTGCTATCCTGTTGCAATTGCTGCAAGTCGAACATGTGCGTAGACATAAATGGTAAATGAGTGCATGAACAAATAGTTGCGAATTGTCGAACCGCCGGGCCGAAGCGCGTGGAGGCCGAGCGACCGTAGCTTTGCCGACTCTCGGACGGCCCCTCTGGTTCGTGCGGCGATGTCGACCTCCGTGATGACGTCGCCCTCCGTAGCAGCGTGCTATCCTGTCGCAATTGCTGCAAGACGAACATGTGGTTAGACATAAATGGTAAATGAGTGCACAAACAAATAGTTGCCAATTGTCGAACCGCTGGGCCGAAGCGCGTGGAGGCCGAGGATGGCCGTGCTGATCCTGGTGCTGACGGAGGCGCGGAGGGAGGTGGTGGTCCCTGCCCACGTCCGCCACCGCGTGTAGCAACAACGTCATCTCGGTGGCGACCACAACTCAAGCCCCGTATCGTACCCCTTGCCATTTCGCTGATGCTGCGCATATAGCTTACCCACCGAGATTCGGTATTGGACTTCCTATGTCGTATAGCCTCATTAGCCTCGATGTCGATACGATGTATCCGGTCCACCTGCAGTGAAACAAACAGTCAGTTCAAATGTAATCCTGCATTGCGTAATGACACAGTACTCTCGTACCGCCTCGTCGACCCGTGCCGCTAGATGATGGTCTGGACCTTCCTGTATAGCCGCCCCGTGAACAGCATGAGGTGGAGGCTGTGGGGGCTCCCCTGTAGTAAGCCTACAGCGGGTGCGTGGAGCGTACCAGTCAAGGTATGCCCTGTACGACGCGGGGTCGTCAGGGTCGTACGGCCGTGTCTCATCCACAACCATCGTATGCGCATGGTCAGACCACATGTCTGTCCACGTCCGCTGTGTGGCTCTCCAGTCTTCGGTCGCTCACCCTCTCCTCGATTGCCTGCAAGTCCATTGAGACATTACACAATCAGTACGGTACTGACATTGACACTAATGCAGTAATTAAATTTGGGGTGTACTGACATACCGGTGGAACTCCTCCGCAAGAGGGCGTCCTGGCATGGGAGGGACATGCTGGTACAGCCCGAACTGTGTCATGACTCGGTGTGAGCTGTACGGCTCGACGCAGTGCGCGAACACCAAGTGGCAGGTCGTCATCCAGTACCTCTGATCTCGCTCGCACTGGTATGACAACCCGTGGGGGGCCGTGTTCGCAATTAACTGTGGAGACCATGGCGACGAAGCCATCCATGTGGCACCCCAGCTGCGTTGTCTCGGATCGCATGACCGAACCGGTGACCCAGACGAACCTTCCAATCTGCTGCCTTCGGGGGTGGCACCAAAGCAGCACCACGGAGGGGTAGACCTGTAATCATCGTGACGTCCTGCAGCGTAACCGTCATCTCCCCCCACCGGAAGTGGAAGGTGTGAGTCTCCGGCCTCCATCGATCAACGAGAGCTGACAACAGTGGCGCATCGTACTGGAACCCATGCGGTAGATCCAACATGCGGGCAATGGGCAGCAGACCGGTGCCCCGTAGTAGTGGGATGTACCGAGGGTCGAGACGCCAGTTCTCTCGGGGGCCCCTAAGGACGAAGCAAGGAGGCCCCTGTGCGGGTGCCGACAACCACACATGGCATCGGTGGTGCTCGTCCCAACGGGGCTCTAGCAGCTCGAACGCCATGTCCTGCCAAAGAAGGATAACAAGTTAGTGTACATTACAACAAAATGTGCAACAAATAACAACATAACTCACAACAAATGTTATGACAGGGAAACGTACGGAATGTACAAAAACATACGTAAAATGTGCACACCAATATGACCCACACGACAAGGAAACATATGGAATGTGCGAAAATATACATAACATGGTAATGTGCAATACATAGCTACACCATCGAGCCAACAATTAAGCGTACACCTCCTGAATAATACATTACATATGGATTGTGGTTGGTACTACGGAGCGTTGCTTGATGCCAGCCTGTTTGGGCACTGACTGAGGGAGTGGCCAAAGGTCTTGCATAGCCTACACTTCGGGCGCCGAACACGATCCCCTCGCTGGCTCTCATCCATGTCGTTGCGGATGCGACGGCTTTGTCGTCTTCCACGCCCGACATGCTTCAGTGCATCGTTGGGCACCCACTTTATCTCCCCTGGCCATAATTCCCTGTAGTGCATGTCTACCCCGTAGGAATGGAACTCTGCACTCCAGGTTGCATACAAGTGCTGCATGTCGTAGTACTTGGAGATGTACTGTGTCGACGCCTGGTTCCATACAGCGCATGCCGCGTACACATGGGAGCATGGCTTGTGCAGAAGCTGGGGCTTGTTGCAGCTGCAAGATGCTTCATCACCAATCGTGCATACCTGCTTGCGCTCCCCTCTAATTTGACCCATGACATACTTCTGCCTTAGGCGGACCTCAAACTTCCTCCTTAAGCCATCAATGGGCTGAGCAATGTGGGTTCGAGCCTTCTCCATCTTCCTGTCCATGAAGGCCTGCATGACCTCAGAGTATTGCTTGTTTTCCTCAACGTGCTTCTGCGCCATCCTGGCTCTATTCACAAAGTACCCGACGGTACGGTTCCAGGTCTCGGCCACAATTGCCGTGATCGGCAGGGATCTGACGCCCTTCAATACACCATTGTAAACCTCGGACATGTTGGTTGTCATGATCCCATACCTCGCCCCACCGGTGTCGTGCAACAAAGACCACATTTCCAAGTCAGGTGCATTAGACTGAACCCATTGTGAGAATACCCCGACTCTTGTGGAGCCCCCCTCCACGGCCCCTGCTGCTGCATGCACATGCTTCGTAGCCTCCTGATCGAGCTGCCTCCGCAAGGCGTCGAACTTTCGCTTCTGGTTCTGCATGCATAGCTTCTTGAACATCTTCATGAGGTCCTTGCTACGGAACCTTCTGTGGAAGTTCGCTGCAATATGCCTCATGCATCAGCGGTTCTTCACATCAGTCCACGGGACGGGGGCCTGCGTCCCATCCTGCAACGTTCGCAACGCAGACATCAAGCCTGCATTGCGGTCGGAGATAAGGCACACTTCGTGCCTGTCTTGCACTACGGCATTCTTCAAATTGCAAAGAAACCAAAGCCAGCTATCTGTATTCTCGCTCTCCACAATTACAAATGCCACTGGGAGTAACTGGTCATTTGCATCGGCTGCAACTGCGGTAAGGATAGTGCCCTTGTACTTGCCGGATAGGAACGTCCCATCTACGGTTAGCACTGGACGGCACCACCTGAACCCTTGTATCGCCTGATGGAAGGCCTAGAACACTCTGTCAAGAATGAAACAGTTCGGGCCCTCCGTAGGATGGACCCTCTCCTGCCTGTTTATGTAAGTGCCTGGGTTTGATTGTGCAATTTGATCCAGCATTCTTAGGACCAGGTCGTACGCCTCCTCGTACGTCCCATACATACCGTGCAGCACCTTTCGCTTCGCCCGCCACACCTTCTTGTAGCTCACTTCGTAGCCCGCCTCGTTCGCTACTGCTGCCATCAGAACCTTCGGGGTAATTGACACATCCGCCTGGACGAGGTGCGTGACCACCTCTGCAACATAACGTGATGTCATGTTGCGGTGTCTATGTACTGGCCCCGCAAGCTCGCAACTGTGATCTTGCAGCACCGTTATCCGGAACTCCGTGCCAACGCCCTTGTACCGTTGTGCACGGACTTTGCCACCACATGACCCGTCCACACACTTCACAACGTACGTGTCCGGCTTTGACTTGTGGACCCGATACGTCCGGCTTATGTTGACGGCATGTCTAGCAATAGCCTGCTGGACATCACTCTTATTACGGAAGCACTGCCCCAGAAAGAGTGCGCCCTCGCTGAACCCCCATTCTCCCTCCTCCGCCTGTGGCAGAACTAGGGCTGCCGCTGCGATGTCGTCCAGTCTGGACGACACGTACGCACCGTCCGTGGTCACAACACGACCTACCACCCCTCCAGTTGCACCTTCGCCATCCTCGTCCTCTCCAGAGCTGCCTGTGTCAACCTCCTCATCCTCCTCGCTGTCCTCTTCTTCCACCCGGTCCCCAAGATACTCATGACAGTCAATACGGGCGGCCCACCACCTGTCGTGCACACCTTCGTTGGGCTGGAAATTCTGCGCACGCCTCCTGTCGTCTTCATCACCCACTTCCTCGCCCACATGTTCTCCCGCAGAAGGGTCTTCATGACCGTCGGCCACTTCATCTCCACCAGCGGCATCTGAACCAACCATGCCTGATGATTCTGCCCTCTCCACGAACTCGACATACACCATTGGCCTCCCATATATCGCAGCATCAGGGTTGCGCACGACCTCCATGTAGTTCGCCCATGAGGCGTCATTGGTCACCTTCAGAAGTTGCCATATGCTCCCCCTTCCGTCATCCACCATTGAGGCATAGACTGCCTCGATCCGTAACTTCTTCCTTGCGGTCTGTCGATCGAAGGCTGAACGGACACACCTTCGTAGCTCAGACAAGCTCATGGCGCTCAGACCGGGTGCCCGGATCAAGGTCCACTCGCAATTTGACAGGTCCGCCCCATACGGCCCATCACGTACGAGACCACTCCCATAAAACACCATCAATTGTTCAATGCCAGCCATTGCGTACCTAACATAAGTTCATAATCAACCATTTTAGTACACAGCATGTAACAATCGTATCATGTAATTAACAGTTTCGATTATTATATGTTTTGTATTCCTAAATCTACGATTTATTTGTAACTATTTCACTTTCTAATTGTACCATACATCAAATTAAATATACTTATCATTTTTATTTCCATGAAATGACCTTCATACTACAGTCATTCACTAAGCATACTAATTATACAAATTGTCTCTAATCTAACTACTACAAATTTACCACCTACAAATGCTCCAACATAAATATTTACTTTTTCAACACCTACACATTATTTACACTACAATCTTTTCTAACTATGGACATAAACAGTCTATGTAGCAAACGACATTTGGACGCAGCAAATATTTCTAAAAAGTAAATGTCTATGTAAATTTCTAGTGGTATATAGATAGAAAACGACATAAAAACTACAAATAACTACGGTCAACATTTTTCGAGACGCAGCAAACGACATAAACAGCGTATATAGATTTGAAGTCTGTAAACCATTCGAAAAATTCACTTCAAAAGGTATCCGTTTATTTTGATTTTGGGATAAGTTCAAAGCGAAAAGATGCTGGGCTAGAGTAGAGTAGAGGTGGTGGCGGGTGCCATGCCATTTCTGATTTCTTTCTCCTTCCACCACCTCGATTCTATACGATACAGTACAGCCAACAAGCGCACTAGCACGCAGACCAAGATCTTCCCCACTTGCAAACTTACTGCACAGTCCTCACCTGCTCCTCCCCACACCATACCTGCTACTTTGCTCAGTTACCACTTCTGTACCTTTCACCCTCCATTATTTCTAATCTACCAAATTTATTTCTAATTTATTTTAATCCTAGTACTATTGTTATCACCTACAATTGCTCTAACATAAATATGTGTTTTCTCAACGGCTACACACTACAACTTCATATTTTCCACCTAACTGAAACTACTTTACATTACGTATGTTCACAAAAAACTGAAACCCTATATACACTACAATACATCATGCTAAACATATGCAAGATTTGCTATACATACATAGCGTATAAAATATTGACATAAAATAACAGTAACACAAGATGGTTTCGTTAATTCAGGCCTAATGACATACATAAAATTATAGTTGCATGGGCACAAAACTTACCTCTTGTTGATGCTCACGAGACGATCTACAACTTTTCTACTTGCCAAGTCCACTGATTCCAAACGAAAACAATTCAACTCTTCCGGCTTTCGCTCCTCTCTTTTCTTCAGCAAAAACTAACTACATTACAATACGTAACTTCAACATAAAATACAACATTATCTACACTACAATAAAGCATGCATCATATGTTGATTTTACCTACACATACACACTGTATGACACATTGACTTATAATACATATATTCACATAAAGATTACCTACAAATACATAACGTACCAAATATTGACATCGCGTATCACACATTCACATAAAATAACATTACCAAACGATGATTTGTGCTAATCGACTAATTATGGACTAATCACATACATAAAATTTTAGTTTCGCGGGCACAAGACTTACCTCTTCTTGAAGCACACGAGACGATCTACAACTTTTGTATTTGCAAAAATCGCAGATTCCGAACAAACACAACTCAAATCTACGGGTTTTCACTCGTCACTTTCCTTCGCTTCCTCACTCTCTCGCTCTGGCTTCGTTTCAACTGTGCTTGAGCTTCCTGGCTGGCCAAGCATTTCTTCCTTCTCCTTGCGCTTTTAAGTCTGCATGCGCGTGTGCTCCTGAGGGGGGCCGTTTTTGGGCTCCTGACGCGTGTGCGGCTGGGTACATGAAAAAGCCCTTCATTTTGGCGTGTGCGTGTTGCTGCTTTTTTTCATTTTGGCCAAAAGGACGGGACGCGAATGGCAAAGATTCGCGCGGTCGGCGTCAAGACACGCGCTGGGCGGGCGCGGGACGCGCGCTGGCGGGCGCGGGACGCGCGGTCGGAGCGGGGGACGCGCGGTCACGCGAGGCGGTCGCGCGCTGGGCGGGAGCTCGCGCGCTCGGGCGCGGCGCCAGGCCGATCGTGCGGTCACAGACCGCACGACCGGATGAACAGTGGCCACGTATCCCCCTCCCGTAAACGCGCGCTCAAATGGGGTCCATTTTTGGAATTTTTTGCTTTGGGGGGCCAAAAAAGGAATTTCGGTGGGCTATGGGTCCAACAGTGTCCAAATTTCCTTTTCTGGGACCGAGCGCTACAGTACGATCCTTGAATTTGTGCAATTTCCAACTTAATCCTTGAATTTAAAACTTATGTTATTATTTAGTGCCTGTATACCGAATTACAATGCAAATTTTACAATTATTTACCGAATTGGCAAATGGTTTTACCAAATTGCATATAAAAATTTTAGTGCGGCATACCCTTTGGTAAAATCTTAGGTCCGCCACTGGTCGGCGTGAACGAGAGAGAGCACCATGAGAGTAGGAGACTAGTGGGAGGTTGAAGATAATACCACATTCATCAGATGCTTGGATCGTATGGTGTGAAGCTATGCTGTCAGAAAGATGCAAAACACTGTACTGTTTTGTAGTTTTTCTCTTTCTTTTGAGTATATTCTTATTTGTGTTTTGCAGTTGTCTGGTGGCCCGGCCGGCAGCCGGCTCAACTTAGGCAGGCTCTTTTTTCCTTTTTTTAAATTTTTTTTGCCTTTTTGAATTGCATCGAACACCACACGGTGAGCCCTGGTAATCCACGAGCTAAATGGTGAACACTTTCCCACGGCGAAAAAATTGAACACTGCACCTATACAATATACTCGGAATCAAAT
Organism: Dendrocalamus latiflorus; assembly: GCA_017311315.1. NCBI lineage: Eukaryota > Viridiplantae > Streptophyta > Magnoliopsida > Poales > Poaceae > Dendrocalamus > Dendrocalamus latiflorus. The sequence goes on along the minus strand of CM029647.1, from coordinate 27,202,397 downwards.
AATAGCAATCAAAGCCCATAAAATAGACCCATTAAGCCATTGCGGGCCCGATAAGTTGTAGCACGCCTCAGACAGTAGCAAGCAGCGTGTCACAAATATGTAGGTGCTTGCTCTCTCAAAAAAATGTAGGTGCTCCAATTAGATCGCACGATTCAAAATATGGCTGAAAACAAAACAAAATAAAAATCAGTCTAGTAATGCATAGCCAGTCCCATATAAACGTACAACAAGCAAAATCACACAAACCAACCAAGCAAATTCTGAGGACTTAGCTTGGACACACAGGAGAGGAGACCAGCAAGATTTGGACAACTCTTAAATCACGACAAATAGCAGCACAAACGTCGATGCAATCAACTAGCAGACCATGTCCATGCACACATGACTTTGTCTAGGTGGGATCTCAGGACGGGCCCTTTCTTGCTTGCAAGTTGCAACACCTCATAATTCAGAAACAGTAGTCCAACTCATCAAAGGCCAGATTTTATAGAGATTTTATTATCACACACACAGATTCTATTGATCTTGCCAATATTTGTAGAGTACAAGGGCTTCGGTTACATCAGAACATGGGCAATGAATAAGGAGATGATACCGACGTGATTAATTTGACAAGAAGTTAATTACCAGAGAGAAGGCTAATCGCATATATAATGATATAGATAGTGGTTATTTGTAATACACCTTTATGATAAGACTAAAGATAATTCATACGATACATGCGTACGTTTGCTGATGGAGTCCGGAACGTGTACGCTAACAATCACCAACTTCGAACAATGCAAGTCTGCCAGCCATGCCTGCTCGACGAGTCTTCACACAATGCTCATCACTCCATACGCGCCACGCCATCTTTACCCTTCCACTTGCTAACCACCGCCTCCAGCGCCTTGCGCGACGGCCCATCCGGCGCCCACGCCTTCGCCGCGCCCTTCTTCATCTCATCCGCCTTCTTCCTTGCCGCCTGCCCCTTCTCCCCCACCATCAGTTCCTTCGCAACCGCGGCCACCTCCTCCCGCGGCACCACGCCGTCCCCCCTCGCCATCGGCCGCAGCGCCATCCCGACTTTCTCCTCGAGCAGCACCGCGTTCATCCTCTGCTCCGCGTACAGTGGCCACACCATCATCGGCACGCCAGCCGCGGCGCTCTCTAGGGTGGAGTTCCACCCGCAGTGCGACAGGAACCCTCCGACGGCGGGGTGGTATAGGATCTCCACTTGCGGCGCCCATAGCGGCACGGCTAGCCCCGTGCCGTTGGTCCTCTCGACGAACCCCTCGGGGAGATAGCTCAAAGGGTCTTCGTCGTGGTTCTCGGACCCAAAATAGCTCGCGCTGCGGTCTCCGTCGCTGGGAAAACGCACCACCCACAGGAACCTTTGCCCGCTCGCCTCCAGCCCGGCGGCCAACTCGGCTATTTGTTTGGTGGATAGCGTGCCGCCGCTGCCGAAGCACACGTACAACACCGACCCGGACGGCTGGTCGTCAAGCCACCGTAAGCAGCTGTGCGCGGCTGCTTCGCCGGAGTACGGCTGGAAAAAGGGCCCCACTGGGTAAATGCGATGATAGTAGACACCTTTGTCCGACAACTCTTGGAACGCGCTTATGGTCTCGTGCTCCATGCCGTCGAATGTGTTGACGACGAAGCCGTCGGCGAGGAGGTATTGACGCCCAAGATCCACCATGAGAGCGTATGCTGGGTTGGCGCGGTCCTGGATGGTGTCTATGAGGTCGGCGCCGCGCAGCGGCACGCACCCCGGGAGGAGGACGGGCTCTTGGAGGTCGCGGTACTCGCAGGAGGTGGTCCTGTCGAGCTCCGGTAGGTGGAGCAGCGAGGCGAGAACCATGAGGTTGGAAGTGCAGACGACGTAGCGCGGGATGCCGATCTCCACGGCGACCTCGAGCGCCCACGGGCAGAGCATGTCCGGCAAGAAGGCCGCGACACCGGCGGGGGAGTCGCGGAGGCAGCGAAGGAGGGTGCGGAGGTGAGGTAAGGTGCGGCGGGCGACGGTGAAGATGCGGGTCTCAATGCGCGCGTCGGCGGGGAGGTCGTCAATGGACACCTCGGGGAGCGCGGCGGTGGCGATGGACGGCGGGAGGGAGGCAAGGATGGAGGAGTGGGTGGGCGACGAGAGGTTGGAGTAGGTGACGATCGTTGCGGTGAGGCCGTGGTCCGTGGCGAGGCGCCTCGCGAGCTCGGCCACCGGCCGGACGTGCCCAGCGCCTGGGCTGGTTAGCAGGACTACGTGCTGGGATTGGATCGGCGCCATGATGACCGTGTGGTGACAGTCTCTTAATTTATAGGAGTGTCTAGATGTTATTGGAATATTTTCTTCCTAACTTTCATTTAAATTTGTGCCCCTTAGATTAGAGATCAAGGGGCTCTTTGTTTTTAAAGGGAGGAGATTTTTTCAAGGGGAAGAAGGTAGAATTCAAGGAGGAAAGAGAATTTGTGGTCATTAGATCTCTAATTCAATGGTCTTAAATCTGAATGATAGTTAGAAAAAGGGATAGACTATTGCAAAGGCGACTGGAATTTTTTTATCTTTCAGTCACCTAAAGTTGCACTTTGAATCACCTGAAGTTGCACATGTTTTTTTGGAGGGGGGCTGCAATTTTAGTTGATTGAGAGTGCAATTTCAGGTCACCTGAAGTTGCACTCTGAATCATCTAAAGTTGCAGCTGTTTTTTTGGAGGGTGGCTGCAATTTTAGTTCATTGAGAATGCAATTTTAGGTGACTGAAACATAAAAAATTTTCAGTCGCCTGTGCAATAGCAAAATTGTTAGAAAAAACATTGGGATGATGTTTAACAAAACTCTAATTTATTGGATGCCATCTTCTTTCATTAGTCCAACTGTAAAGCTGCATGCATCGTGTTCTGTTTGGTGCATTTTCAGTGTAAAGCTGCATGCATCGTGTTCTGTTTGGTGCATTTTCAGTCCGGACACTGATTCGATCGATCTCAAGAACCCAATTCCACGTCCATCCGGTCGGTGCTCATTGGAACTAACATCTTAGCATGATGCCAGTGTAAGTCCCAGACTGATGGAGAAATCTAGGTAGTGTCGTTCTTCCATCAAATTCCATTTTGTATGTGATCTCTATGTACAAACAATTAGTAGCGGATCGAGCTATGTACGCTGTGGGGTTATTTTTGAAAAATGTCGTTGTGCTTCTGAGATTTGCACAGATTTACAGAAGTGCCACCAACAAAACATAGAAACGATATATAATTGATCTCTCGAGGAAAAAAAAAGCCACAACTCCTAACCCTAACCCTAACCCACTCACACTATTGGGACCTGGATCGTGCATTCCAAATACTATATGTTTACTGTGCGAGTTCCATGATCAGTGGCTAGCATACACATTCAACAACAATTATGTCACATCCATACACAATAGATTTAGAAAGTAGTGCATTTCGGTAGCGAATAAGTCTATACGGCGGAGTTTACAATACTAGGGCTGATCGGCCAAATAAAACTAACGAGGATATAATAATCCTTAAATTATTATTTATCTATAATGATATTATTACACCATTATATTTCTTGGGTATACCCTTTATGCGTAAGGGAGAAACTTAGCCAAGTGATTATAATCCCTTCTATGACTACTCTTTAGTCGTAAGTCTTTCCACAACCGCTTCATGATCGTGAGCCTCTCTTACGACTATGACATAGTCGTAAGTTCTCCTAGGACTATAACATAGTCGTAAGTTATCCCGCGACCACCTTGTGATCGTGGAATCCCCTATGACTAAGACAAACTTCGATTAGCTTATCTGTGACAATCCATTACATCATCGGTCTGTCTGACGAGGCAATTAGCACGTGCACTTGTTCGCTAGAATAACTGCATATAACTTCTCTCTGACAGTAACTGGCGCACGATGAGTAAGACACCACGTCTCTCTGACAATAACTCTCGTTAGACCGTTATCATCCGAAACATTAAGGCATCTCTTGGCATGGAAAAACTGCCGCCGCTTCGCAAGCTATATAAGGGTTGACGTACGTCAGGGAGAAGAGGGGACATACCCAAGGGGGAAGAGAAGTAGAGTAAGATATTCCGCATTACCTCCTAAGTTGTAAAATGTTCATTGAGCCATAGCTACATAGGAGTAGGGTTATTATTCTCCCAAGAGAAGGTCCGAACCTATATAAAATTCCTGTGTTTATTATTCTCCCAGGAAAAGGCCCGAACCTATATCAAATCCCTATGTTTTTCTCTGTGTGATCATAGCCAGGTCTACAAGAGATCCCTTGAATCCAAATAATCATATGTAAGATCGATATTAAAACATCGACAATTGGCACCGTCCGTAGGGATTTTCTTCCAAACTCCAGTAATTCCTTGTCTACAAGTTCTCTTCTTTCTGATGTCCTCATGGCAGGGGAATGAAACAAGGAGAATTGGTTTGACCTGATCGACTACACAGACCTTGACATGGAGGCCTGCTACGACTACAAGCAGACCATGCTTTCATCTGATAGTGAGGCTATTTCTAGAGATCCATCGCAAGATCTCGGAGATCGCACTGCAGGAAAGGCTAAGGAGGGATTCTTATCCCCCACGGCGTTACGCTCAACGCAGGAACGAGTTTTCCCAAAGGGCAAGGGTCAATCCAACCACAAACAGGACTTGCGACATGCTAGGGGGCCTGCCCCTAAGTGTTTGAGTTCCCTAGTGGCCGTCTGATCAGGCTCAATAAGTCCTAGAATCCCGTATTCTGGGACTTCATCGACATCTGGTGGTCGTAACTCTCTGGTTGTCCCCACAAATAGCGTTGATGGGCTCCCTGCGAGTTCACCCATACTTTCGCAGAGTTCAGCTCTAATGGGAGACAGTTGTAACCCAAAATTTCCCTTCTTGGTGGGGTTTACTCCAGGTCGTGATGTGCTCTCGTTGGATGATTCTTCAAGTGAGGGGGCCTCTGACAGAAGTGAAGATTATATCCAAGAGGTCTTTGCCCTCCCCACAGATATTGATCTCTCTCCCAGAGGAATAGCTAACAGCGCTCCCCGCTGCTCACACACTACGACTCCTCATGGTGATGGCGAGGAGGCCTCCAGTGGTGAGCCAGGTGTGTACTCTAATGAGCATGGGAGAAATGTAGGGACCCAGATATTAACATCCGGATTCCTCTGTGATTACTGCACTATTCCCTGGATCAGTAGATAGTGCTCACAGTTACAGTAATGAATATCAAAATACATATCATGCGGAAGCGTAAATATAATAGTAGACTTACACATGGGCCGATTAGGCCGAAATCGATAAATTGCAGCAGCGGAAGAACGAAGCACACAGGTGGGACCTTCCGGACATGCCCACAGGCAGCCAACTGGAGGTTCGCGACCTAGCCCTTGACATCTTCATCTTCTCGGCCAGCTTGTCCAATCTTGTTGCTGAAGCGAGGTGATTTGACTCCTGATTCTGAATTTTGTCGCAAAAGCGAGCATGAGCACTCCGACCCCGTGCTCCGCGAGCCAATACACAGAATGCAATTAAATAGTATGCATAGCTTGACAAAGTAGAGGCTCGGGCTATTTTATTTTGCGTAGAGTGCTTTTGAATACAATTAATTAAAAAGCCCTATGACTTAGCAATTTTGGAACAAATCATAATGTACAAGGAAATGCATTATTAATATCGATTCAGATTCCATCCACCGTTACATGGCATCTGCACCATATAGCAATTTCTTCAGCGTTATAGCCGCTTAAATTACCACTGGGACGACACCCAGGACAATTCCAAACCAAGGTAGTCCTTCGCCCTTCACTTTTCCATTCCCACCCACAAAACATTTTTAAATAGAACTATATCTGGTTAAGTTCCCATGTCCGCCCTTGACCGTGGGCACGGCTATTCGAATAGTTTTGACTCTGCAGAGTTTGTACACTTTCACCACAAGAGACAATCAACTCGTTGCCCCACACGATTCCTTAGACGTGTGGTTGAGCAGACCATCACAGTGACTTTTCAAAGTATCTAGTCCCTTTTCTCATCTCACTTTATGGGCTTCTCCCACTTGCGGTGGGTCCCATACGTTGCACGGGATGTTCCCCACGGCTACTAGCGTACGGGCTCCCCTCCCCTCTGCGCTAGTACGACTGGGAAACTTCACCCTCCACTCGGTGTCCCTTTAGGCCTTCTCTTGCCCTTGCGTAGCCACTTCCCAACCACTACCGGTGAGATGAGTCCGGGGATTTCGATAAGTTTACTTAGCCAAGTTGTATTTTACAGACTTGTGGTTGTACTGTTTTACACAGGAGGTCATGACAAGATTCAGTCCTTAGTGGTATCTGGGCGGTCTACCACTAACCCACTTTGTGCATCCACTGCACCACACTCACACCCTCGAATCAATCCGCCCAGATATTTAAGCAAGTTGGGATTTTTGGGAGTCTAAAATAATCATACCAAAATATACCAGTCATTCCCACCATGACTGCCCAATCAATTTTTCTCAGTATTAAAAAGTGATGCTTGGACGCTCTCGCGCCCATGATTATCTAAGCAATACTAAGCATGGCATATATTTAGGGACTTATTTTCGAAAGGTTACTATTATAATTTTGCTACGGCGACAAGGTTCACATATTCAAATATTCCAAAGGAGCTGTAATATTAATCAAGGTAAACAATGGGCACATAACTAGAATATTAAATTAAGCATGTATTTGCATATAAATTAACAGCATGCAATTTGATAATTTAAAACAAAGTAATTTGCAGAAAACATAGGATCAACATGATCAAAGTATTGACTCGCCTGGCGCGGTTTAGCGGTCTTGAGCTCACTCAAGGCTTTTTGATTTGTCGATCTTGATCTCGCTTGCTCCATAGAATCTCCAGGGCTCCAGTTTCTAGCTACGCGATAAACGAATGAATCCAAATAAAAACAAATAACTCAAAAGATCCAAATAAATCCGAATAAACTTAATTTAGTTTTATTATGAGTTAATGAGTGATTTGGGTGATTTGTGGTAAGATCGTTGGTAGAATACGATGACTTGATATTTTGACAATAATATCTTGTATTATTTTTGTATTTATCAAGGAAGTTCCATGAGTTAGAATGGACCTATGAGTAGGTATTATTTTGTCTAACGTTACTTTTTAGGGTATTTTAGCTTACCGAATTAATTTTAGAGTGCTGGTGTATAGCATTTTATGGGGTGACATTTTATGTGCATTTAGTTGTCACTAATCATATCTTATCATTTCATGCTCATCATTCCTATTTATTCATCTAGTATTAAGATTTAATTAATGGTACCATTATTATTTTATCTATGCTTTAGTTAGTATTAGGCTTAGCCTTATTTCAAATTCTATTTTAAACATAGCAATCTGAGCAATGCTTGATACGTATCATTTTATGCGACCCCAATTACTCGTGTTATTGGCTAAATACTTACGCTAGAGTATTCATATGTTTATGAGATTATTTTGGTATTTGATGACCTAGGGCTGCTTTATTGTAACACACGTATATTATCATGACCCCTTATTTTGAGTGCTCTTCTGAAAATTATTGATACTGATATTTTATTCTTTTACAAGCCGAGCCTGCTATACATGAGTACATTTTGCCATCATTACTAACTAAAGCTACCATTTAAGATTTTATGACCGGTAGTATATTGATGATAGCATTTATATATTTTAGTGGGGTCTACGGTGAACGCAAAGTTGCTTTGTTATTTGTACTAATGGGTTGCACGCTTGCCATTCGCATTTCCTTAACCACTCTTATATATTTATATATGTATATATAGATGTTATACATATATTTACTCGGAAAGTCTCTACACTTTAGTTGCTATTAGTTCTAATTAAAATTTACTTATCTAGCTAGGATATATTTCAATAGGTGCTAGTTAGTAAAATCTACCACTATAATTTATTTGATGGCAACATGTTAAATATTGGCATATACCCTATTTTTAATTAACGGCAATCTTTATTTGGTCATTTATCCTAAGTTATTTTTCTTTATTGAAATCTCTAGTTTAATATTTAGTCCTTTAATTGATTATTCAAATAGGATTAATTATTCAAACATAATAACCATTCCACCATTAAATCTCAAATGATCTTACCTTGCACATTGCTCTATTCCATTTCTATAATTAAGTTCTTATCTTGTATTTCAAATTTATGTTAATTACTCATATCTCACATAATTATTTTCCAAGGTATAATCACTGGTATACTAGGAAATCTTTAACTTGGATCCGCAGGAAACGTTTTTGAAGGTAGGGGAACGGCGGCTTCGCCTCCCTGCCTGCGCATGTGTAGCACCTCTAGCCTGTGCTGCAAGCGCCCGCCCTCTGCAGGCACTGTTTTTGAAGGTAGGGGAACGGCAGTTTCACCTCCCTGCCTCTGCGTGCGTAGCACCCTCGGCCTACGCCGCTCGCGCCCGCTCTCTGCGGGCACCATTTTTGAAGGTAGGGGAACGGCGGCTTCGCCTCCCTGCCTTCGCGTGCATAGCGCTCCCGGCCTACGCTGCAAGCGCCCGCCCTCTGCAGGCACTGTTTTTGAAGGTAGGGGAATGGCATTTTCGCCTCCCTGCCTCTGCGTGCGTAGCGCCCTCGGCCTACGCCGCTCGCGCCCATTCTCCATAGGCACCATTTTTGAAGGTAGGGGAACGGCGGCTTCGCCTCGCTACCTTCGCGTGCGTAGCGCCCCCGGCCTACGCTGCAAGCGCCCGCCCTCCACAGGCACTGTTTTCGAAGGAAGGAGAACGGCGGTCTTGCCTCCCTGCCTCGGCGTGCGTAGCGCCCTTGTCCTACGCCGTAGGCAATGCCTCGGCGGGATGGCTCGGCTCCGGCGCAGGACTTCGTCATCCGCCTTGTAGGCATTGCCTCGGCGGGACGACCTGGCTTCGGAGCAGTACCTCGCTGCCCGCCTTGTAGGCATCGTCTCGACGGGGCGGCTCAACTTCGTCGTCAGCCTTGTAGGCAATGCCTCAGTGGGGTGGCGCGACTTTGCCGTCCGCCTCGTAGGCATCGCCTCCGCGGGGCAGCATGACTTCGCCGTCCGCCTAGTATGCCATGCCTCAGCGAGACAGCATGGCTCCAACTCAGGACTTCATCGTCCGCTTGTAGGCATTACCTCGGCGGGACGACCCAGCTTCGAAGCAGTGCCTCGCCGCCCGCCTTGTAGGCATTGCCTCAGTGGGGAGGCAAGGCTTCGTCGCCCACCTCATAGGCATCGCCTCGGCGGGGCGTTACGACTTCGTCGTCAGCCTCGTAGGCAATGCCTCGGCAGAACGGCTTGGCTCCGGCGCAGGACTTCGTTGTCCACCTTGTAGGCATTGCCTCGGCGGGACGACTCAGCTTCAGAGCAGTACCTCGCTGCCCACCTTGTAGGCATCACCCCGGTGGGACGGCAAGGCTTCACCGTCCGCCTCGTAGGCATTGCCTCGGCGGGACGGCTCGGCTCTGGCGCAGGGCTTCGTCATCCACCTCGTAGGCATCGCCTCGGTGGGGCGGTATGACTTCGCCGTCCGCCTAGTAGGCAATACCTCGGCGAGACGGCTTGGCTCAGGCGTAGGACTTCGTCGTCCGCCTTGTAGGCATTGCCTCGGCGGGACGACCCGACTTTGAAGCAGTACCTCGCCACTCGCCTTGTAGGCATCGCCTCGGCGAGGTGGCAAGGCTTCGCCACCTGCCTCGTAGTCATCGCCTCGGCGGGGCGGCATGAGTTCGTCGTCCGCCTAGTAGGCAATGCCTCGGTGAGACGGCTCGGCTCCGGCGCAGGACTTCGTTGTCCGACTTATAGGCATTGCATCGGCGGGACGACATGGCTTCGGAGCAGTGCCTCGCCGCCCGCCTTGTAGGCATCACCTTGGTGGGGCAGCAAGGCTTCGCCACCCGCCTCGCAGGCATCGCCTCGGCGGGGCGGCACAACTTCGTCGTCAGCCTCGTAGGCAATGCCTCGGCGGGACGGCTCGGCTCCGGCGCAGGACTTCGTCATCTGCCTTGTAAGCATTGCCTCGGCGGGACGACCCGGCTTCGGAGCAGTACCTCGCCGCCCACCTTGTAGGCATCGCCTCGGCGGGGCGACAAGGCTTTGCCACCTTCCTCGTAGGCATCACCTTGGCGGGGCGGTACGACTTCATCATCAACCTTGTAGGCAATGCCTCGGCGGGGCGGCGCGACTTCGCCGTCCGCCTCGTAAGCATCGCCTCGGCGGGGCGACACAACTTCGTCGTCCGCCTAGTAGGCAATGCCTCGGCAGGACGGCTCGGCTCCGACGTAGGACTTCGTCGTCCGCCTTGTAGGCATTGCCTCGGCGAGATCACCCGACTTCGGAGCAGTGCCTCGCCGCCCGCCTTGTAGGCATCGCCTCGGTGGGGCAGCAAGGCTTCGCCACCCACCTCGTAAGCATCGCCTCGGTGGGGCGGCACGACTTCGTCGTCAGCCTTGTAGGCAATGCCTCGGCGGGACGACTCAGCTTCGCCGCCCGCCTCGTAGGCATCGCCTCGGCGGTGCGGCACGACTTTGCCATTCGCCTGGTAGGCATCGTCTCGGCGGGACGACCGGGCTTCATCATGGGATTCCGCTGACCTCTTCGTAGGCATTGCCTCAGGGGGCTGCAAGCTACTAGTTGTATCGGCTCGCCAGTCGGCACCCTCGCGCTTGCTGTCGGGGAACGGGGAGCTGGGATAGTTTGGCACGTCAGCTCGCCCATCGCGATCTCTGTTCTTGCTATCGAGGGAGTACTGTTGTAGAGGTGGCCCAACCCCCCGTGGCTGGGCCTTGCAACTGGTCTAATATGTAATAGGCCTAATGTTTTAGAGGAATATACCAATGTACCCTCATCCTTTGTAAGTACTAAGGGGTAGGATGGGGATTTCCCATCCTACCCTACTCATGTATATAAACCCCCAAGAGGGGCAGAAGGAGGGGGTTCCTCTTATTTTTACTCTCCAACTCTCCATGTGTTGGCTCTCCTCTCCTTCCACTAGTCTCCTTCTTTACTGTTTGGCCCGTAGCCACAACAGTGACGATGGTGGAAAGAGCCCCAAAAGCTACCTATTTGAAGGGTTCATTGAGTGGACCAAAGGGACTGGGCTTGCTGTGCCGATGTGGGCGCCGCTAGTGGAGATCCTGAACTATTTGGACCGTGCGAGTGTTCCCGCCATGGTATTGTGGGTGGAACTCGACGCTGGAGAGCATGGCAGTGAGCATGCCGACAATGGCGTGGTTGTTGTACGTGGAGCTGGGGTTGAACACGATGATGCTGTCGAAGCGAGTGAGGGTGGCACTGTGGCCAAGTTCAATGGAGGATAGTTTGCGCTGTGATACGAGGTGGACTAGAGGCCGTGGTGTGGTGAATGAGTTGATGGAGGGGGAGAAGGGGCAATGGGGTGAAAGAAGGCGAGCGAGCTTTAGAAGGCAGAAAAAATGGCATGGACGTTGCTGTCAGCAAGGCAGTCGAGACAATCACCCTCAAATGGAAAGCTACGGGCCTACCGCCTCTGGGTGCCGTGGAGAATAGATGCACTATTTGAATAGTTCGAGTAGGTCGCAATTTTTGTGTGCCTCGATGAACCATGTGAAGTGTGATTTGGGGCCATGTGTGATTTGTTGCATATGTGGGCAATATTTTAATTCCAAGTTTTATTAGGAAATAAATACAATAAAAGACTAGTGATGCAAAACTCATAACTAACAGTATGATACTCATTATACTTCAGAAAATATGCAAGGAAAATACAATATCAAAGTCGATCGAACGCACGAACGACTTACTGTTGAGCTTGATGAAGAACAATAAGCAGTGTAGGCTTGATGTAGTGCAGAACATAGATGACGCAGTGTAGGATTGGTCGCACAAATGCGTTGCCTAGAAATTTTATTGCCGCCCGTGCAGGTACTCTCTACGGCAATAGTTCGGAGATAGCTGCTCTCCCACCTTCCAGGTTCACGCCAAGAAGAAAGGTCGGTGAGGTTCAGTCGCACAGCACAACAGCACATATTAGTAGAGAAGAAAGTAGAGTAAGAATGGAGGTGGAATGCTCTGTGTTTTCCTCGATGTCTTCAGGCCCTTTTAGGGCACTGCAATTATTTACTAGTAACTGCTGCGATTAAATAGAATTATTCACTAGTAATTGCCTCATTAAATCACATTATGATATTTAAGCAGTATTATGACAAGTTAAAATGTGAGAGCTGATGCACGGTTTAGCAAAAATAAGGTGAACTTGGTTTGCCAAGTGGTGTGCTATATCACGGCATAGTCACAGGTCGTAAGTCACAACTCACGCGATTTTCACATGAACATACGCGAATATGTGCGCTCATGCGTACGTGTGTGTGTGTGTGTGTGTGATTAGCCAAAACCTCCTCATGTCATCCCTATCCATATTCAAGGAGTGGCAAGGACTCCACCTTATAACTTGGTCTCCTCCACTTTGTTTTAGCAATATGGTACTAAACTATACATGCTTTGAAATTATAGGAAATGGATGTCACTCATATATGCCTATTTCTAACAATCCTCCCCAATTCTAAAGCAAGAAGCAAGAAAATATCAAAGATATTGTGCTAAAGTATTGTTAATATACCAGTCTTTTAATGTGAGTCCCGTACGGATTGAATTTGCTCCTAGAATGACAAGATTCATCGTCTCACAGCTGATGAATGGGCTATGCTTTGAATTCATAGTATTTCATAATCAGATTTCACTTGAAATCTCAACTAGTACTAGGCTACCAATAAACCACGTTTAAATGGAGCGTTATATGATAATGCTCCCTTATCTGCTCATGAGCATTATAGAGAATGCCCCGTTCTTGTGAGTTGCGACTACACAGTTAGGCTCAAGTTGATGTATTCTTTCCAGGTATCCTGTAAGCTGATACCTTTTCATTATTTGGACAACAGAATACATTAAGGTTTTATGCCAACCTTCTATATAGTCAGGAGTATTTTGTTTATTAGGATATAGGTATAATGAATATGTACTCTCTTGTTACAACATCAACTTATTTTCCCATTATCTAAGTTACTAGATCTCCGATCAAGAAGGTACAGGTTACTATCATGATGTAACTCAAATGGGCCTCATTCCCTTGTCCATAGATGCAAAAGAAATCGTTTTCTGTGCTAACCATTTTGTAAAAGGTTCTGCTAGATTTTTCTCAGTATGAATTTAATTCATAGTAATCATTCCGAAGTTTCTCAGTTTTTTTATGGATTTAACCCTACCCTTCACATGTTTAAAGGACTTCATATTATCCTTTGTACTTGTGACTTTGGCCAACATTGTTTGATTATCACAGTACATTAGGATTGTCGGTATTAGTTTCTCAAATAATGGTAAGTCCAATAGAAACTCTCTCAGCCATTCAGCCTCAATAGTGGCTGTGTCAAGTGCTACAAGTTCTACTTCCATTGTTGACATCATCAATATAGTCTATTTGCAAGACCTCCATGAAACTACAACACCAGCTAAAGTAAACACATAACCACTTATAACTTTGATCTCATCTACATCAGAGATCCAATTGGAATCACTGTATCCTTCTAATACAAAAGGGTATACAGTATAATGAATTTCAAAAGATGACGTGCCTTTCAAGTAGCACAACACTCTTTCAAATACCTCCCAGTGATCATCTCCTAGGTTAGATGTAAACAGACTTAAGTTACTCACAGCACATGAAATGTTAGGTCTTATGGCACCAGCTAAATACATGACTGACCCAATAATTTGTGAATATTTTAATTGATCTTTTCCTAGCCCTTGGTTCTTTCGAAGCTTAATGCTTGCACTAGAGAAATTTTACAACTCTCATAGCCAAAACGGCTTAAGATTTTCTCAGTATAATGGGATTGGTTCAAAGTTATCCCATCCTTATTTTTTATTAATTTAATATTCAGAATGACATCTGCCTCTCCTATGTCTTTCATATCAAAGCATGGGATAAGAAAGATTTGACCTCGTCAATTACAGCAGTGTTTGTTACAAATTAAGTATATCATCTACTTACAAACACAAGACCACTTTTTGACCCCCACCATAATAGTATTATACACATTTATCAGCTTCATTCACAACGAGGCCAACGAATGTCAAAGTTTTATCAAACTTTTCATACAATTGTTTAGGTGCTTGCTTTATGCCATACAAAAATTTCAATAATCTTCATCCTTATTTTCCTGTCCAGAAATCACAAAACCATCTAGTTGATGCATATAGATTTCTTCCTCCAACTCTTTGTTAAGAAAACATGTATTCACGTCCATTTGATAGACATGTACACCATAGGAAGATGCTAACGCAAGGATACACCACGTTATTAAATAGCCAGCATGGTCTCGACAAATCTATCTTCATTGCACTGCATTGAAGAAGGCGGCCAGCTTTGGGGAGTTTGGTGAAAACATACAGCTTGTAGATCGATTTGTTCTTGGTGATGAGAGGTTAGTATTTGCTTCTAATAACTTATATGCCTTGTAATAGAGAGAGATGATAGCTAGGTTTAGAGAGAGATGGTAGTTTGCTCTAATTTAAGAATGGGTCAGTACTTTTGCCTAGTTTACTTCAATATATTCTTCCTTGAAACACACACATGCATATTGCTTCATGAATACATGGCTAGCTACTTAATTTAGATATGGATAATTTATTATTAGGTGAATGACAATTATGTGTGTAAGTAGCTAGGCTGTTTAATTAGCTATAGTAGCATTAATAATCTAATTTAACACTAATTTGTTACATACGTAGTGTAGATAGACCGAAGCTGGATGTACTCATTGTACTTTAGAAAATATGAAAAGAAAAAACAATATCAAAGTCGATTGAACACGCGAATGCTTACTGTTGAGTTTGATGAAGAACAATAAGCAGTGAAGGCTTGATGCAGTACAGAACGTAGATGACGCAGTGCATGAGTGGTCGTGCAAATGTGCTACCCAGAAACCTTATTGCTGTCCCGTGTAGGTACTCTCTGCGACAATGGTTCAGAGATAGCCACTCTCCCTCCTTCCAGGTGCAAGTCGAGAAGAAAGGCTGATGAGGTTCAGTCACACAACACAACAGCATAGATCAGCAAAGAAGAAAGTAGAGGAAGAATGGAGGTGGAATGCTCTGTGTTTTCCTAGATGTCTCCAGGCCCTTTTAAGGGCACTGTAGTTATTTACTAGTAAATACTGCGATTAAACAGAATTATTCACTGATAACTGCCTCATCAAATCATGGATTAAGGAGTGTTAACTCACTAGTAACTACCTCATCAAATCACATTATGATATTTAAGTAGTATTATAACCAGTTAAAATATGAGAGATGATGCACAGCTTAGCAAAAGTAAGGTAGACTTGGTCTGCTAAGTGGCGTGCCACGTCATGACTATCAAGTCACAAGGCACGCAATTTTCACGTGAAAATATGTGAATACGCACGTGCGTGTGTAATTAGCCAAATCCCTCATCTTATCCCTATCCATATTCAAGGAGTGGCGAAGACTCCACCTTATAAATTGGTCTTCTCTACCTTGTCTTAATAATATGGTACTAAACTATGCATGTTTTGGAATTATAGGAAATGGGCCTTACTCATATGCACCTATTTCTAACATGTTTATGTTTGTGATTTTTGTTGTGTTATTGCGCACATCCCTTGCATTTTATGAGGTTGTTTTTTAGATTATATAAGGCAGACGTGCACACACAACTTACATCATCACATGCGTGTGTATCCCCTAACACACATTTGAGAATTTTGCGAAGGTACCAAGGCCTCATGTAGCATGGGCACGCACTTCCCTACTAAATGTGCACACGTGTGTTTACCATATTCTAATTATTTAGGTGAGACACGTCAGGTTCAGTCAATGGATCAAACCTGGGTGGGCTACGTGTATTACAGCAGCACTAGCCACCTGAGCTACAGTAGCTATCCCACCGCTCGTCGTGCCCACACAACTGTGCTAGCGCACCACCGCATCTAGGTGCAAGCGGTGCACCTCTGACAAGGGCTTGACGATGAGTCTAGTGTCAGTGTTATTAAAGAAGTTTGTGGTTAAAGAAGCTCAACAATGGTAAAGCCCTAGTAGAGAGGAGATGAAGCTTTGCATTGAAGACGAGTTATGGATGATATAAGGCCATTGGATAGTTAGGAGCGTGCCATTGCTGGTGAGGGGGACAGCGTCACCGACGATGGTGAGAAGATTAGCCATATTGTTAGACAACGATTGAAACAGACGTGCTAACATCAGTAAAGATACGAGGTCGTCACGGTTAGTATGGAAGCCACAATGTTGAGTTGGCCAACGTTGAAGAAGAGGAGTGATGGACAAGGGAGAAGAGAAAATCGAGCATGTATAACATCACGTATGTGTACATACATGCATGTATCTACACAAATAGAAGAACGAGCATAAGAAGTAGAGCAAAGAGCTCAGAATAAAGATAACGTAGCCATAGGGAATAGGCCAATGGCCACTAGAGAGAGCATGATGGATGTCCCAGTAGGGATCAGCGACAGTTGCACATGTATGCGTGTTGATGTCGCAATGGTCAACACTAAACGGTAATTGGAAAGTAGAAAATAATTATGTGCTACAATACTACATTAGAAGAGGTAGCAATTGAGGGGTTGATTAAGAATTGGGCTTAATGTTGGAGGTTGAAACAAAAAAGTTGTAGTGATGAGAAGAGATAGAAAACAGACGGTTAGGTGGAGCAGTCGGTGTGTGAGTGAAGATAAGTTTAAGGTATGTCTCCCATTGTGTATCAATGTATGTGGGAGTAAGTCACCCTAATACTATGTCAAGTAATAAGATAATTTGCTACATACATAGTTAATGAATTACATGAGATTAAATAGAAGTACATGTGCATGTATATATTTTAGAAATAAGTAACTAATGAAGGAAGAATAGAGGTATGTAGCTACATGATCCATGCATGATGGGAGTGATTACATTTCTAAGAACCCCCGACAACTTATTATACTCAATGATTGTTTTCCATCAAAACTCATACTTCAGTTACGTTGCTCAAGTTGTTCAAGGTTCTATTGTCATTTCTAATATTTATGATGTCTTAAAAATCTAAATAGCCTAAGATACATAAATATATTTTAAAATATCTAAGTTATATCATTTGATACTACAAACTGTGAAACAAATTTAGCTATGTAAATAAGCGGGCCACTCTGCAAGTTATATTATTAAAACAAAACCTAAATAAGCCACACATTTACTTTCAAGGCTAGAAATTATCACATTAATCAAAGAAAAAGATAAAGACCTGCACCGTTAATTTTGATGTGTCCATATTATAACGGTACAGATTAAACAAGAATAGATATGAGGTGTTTCAATTGGGATAAGAAATACAATTGTTTTTCCATCATAACCATTAACAAGTACAAATCTATATTCAGATATAAACGTATATATTATAGTATCTAGTCACGTAATTGTGGAGGAAATTTAGCTAGTTTACACTAAAAAGAGTCCAAAACCAATTTGGTGCACCTAGCTACGACTAATTTGCAACCACTAGATGTTCCCTATAGCATATTCGAACTTCCGGGGTTTTTTTCCTACCAGAGCGATAAGCTAATGGCTTTAGACTTTCTTAAGAAGGTATAAACAATTATGCAGTGAAATCATCTTAGAACTCGTAACCACGTACATTAGGATTGGTGGGAATGAATCTCTGTTTTCAGACAGCTTAGCCGTTTGAAACGCATTGCCTTTTTAACGAGGTTTTTCTTTTTTTATATATATTATCTATAGAGGTATAATAATATTTTTATTTATTTTATTATTTATTTTTTTAATTGAATATATTTGAAAAAATTAATAGCTGTTATAATATTATTTCAGCTAAAATCTATAATAAAAACAAAAAACCACGCACTTTTGAACGGGCCCATACGGTGTTATACATGGTAGCTGAGTGACTCTGACGCACCAACGGGACATTAATTGATCTTTGATTCTAGCTAGGGTGTATAATGAAGCTATAGTACCATGAAAAAGCTGTTAGGGTGTATAATGAAGCTATAGTACCATGAAAAAGCTGTTTTCCTTAAGAAAAATCTTTGGCTCGCAAGGGGCAATATGCCAATCAAGAAGACAAAATATGAGAGCACCAAACGGAACAGAGAACCATTGATATCATGGCTTTTTTTTTTTGCTGTGTCTTATGGCTTTTAGCTACGGATTTTAGCTTTTAGATTGTTCGTGCGAGAGATTACAGAGTAACAGAAATTCATATGTGATTTTTACTGATATAAATAAAGTTGGTATAGTATATACTATAATTAACTTAGTAGATTTTATCTTAAAAAATATTTTATTTAAAAACTATTTACAGATTTTAGAAATCGAAAAGAACAGGACGTCCGAGGGTTGCCTTTTGCAGTTTCGCCCCTTGCCGATCTTGATCAGACGGTCGCTACAACAGCCCATAATCATTAATTTCGCTTGTTTGTGTCCCGACGCTGGAAACAGCGACACAAAGGCATACAGATGTGACGACGGTATTATCGTCATCTCGACTTTTGCATGTGTTGTTTGGCCTTGTGCATGAGCAGATAAGGAGCGATAAGATTCGGATAGGAACTTCAGCAACAGCAGGCAGTGTGGTTCATCGCAATTCACGAATCAGCACGTGGAGTTCAGGACATATAGCAACCGGCCAAACCAAACAGTTACACACACATGCATGTGTAAGTGCAGCAGCACAGTCAAGTACTATAGCAATACACGCTAGCTATATGGCACAAATACTAGCTAGTTCACAGATTGCACTCGCACTGTAAATATATTGTTAGAGCATATAAATGGTCGTGATTAATATGATAAATAATTGATATTTAGATTGCTTTAGAATTTACGTTTGCAAAAGTTTCAGTCAATCGCAGTCATAGATTTGGAATCCGAGTAGTTTCAGTCGGTTCCAAGTGGTTTCAGTCTGTTTCGAATGGTTTTGGTTGTCTCCGACTAGATTTGGTTGGCTCCAAGTGGTTTCGGTTACTCCGAGTGGTTTTGGCCTGCTCTGCGTGGTTTTGGTCAGCTCCGAGTGGTTTCCATCGGGTTTGAGTTGTATCAGATGACATTCGAGTGCCATCAGAAGATCGGACGTCATTCGAGTAGTAGTGGAGAATCTGCCAGTCCGATCGAGTCTAGTGGCATCGGTCAGATTTCGAGTAGCAAAGGTGGGTCGGACGGAGTTCGACTGACATCAGCGCATCGAACGACTTTCGAGTGGCCCAGGAGGATTGAACGACGTTCGAGTACCACCGGAAGATCGGACGGTTTTCGAGTGGAATAATCAATGATTAGAGCACGGCTTTACGACCACGTCCAGTTCAGACCATGACAGATTTTGACCACGGCAACTCGACTATGGCATTCTGACCATGACAGATTTCGACCATGTCCAACTCAAACCACGTACGGCTTCAACCATGGCAACTCGACTATGGCATTCTGACCATGACAAGCTTCGATCACGTTTAACTTCGACCACGTTCGGTCTCGAGCACGTTTGACCACGACTACGTCAGTTCGACTGCAGCATTTCGACTACATACAACTTCGACCATGGCACTTCGACTACGTACGACTTCGACCACGGCATTTCCACCACGTACGACTTCGACCACGGAAACCGGTCGTAGGCTACACGGAACCGGTTGTAAGCTATAGGGAACTGGTCATAAGCTACAGGAAACCAATCGAAGGTCATAAGATCATCTGCTACAGGTGTTTGTTCATGGTCGTAGCTACAGTACTTTCTGATGGTCATAGATTTTACTGGTCGGAAGTCGTAGATCTTTCTGGTCGGTGGTCTTAGATTTTGAGAACGGTACTCATAGACTTTGTTGTTTGTTGTCGTTATCTTCGGTTGACCAGTTGGTAGTCGTAGACCACGCAATCAGGGTCAAAGGCTTTATGATCGGTTGTCATAGGCTTCACGGTCGGTACTCGGAGATTTCATTGTTAATACGAGTGCTTTACTTCTTGTGATCTTCGAGTACCTTGAGTATTCGTGTTAGACCAGTGGGAGGACTGGCTAGTGCATGGTGATCAGGTGATCATGGTACTCGATAGTCGGAAGAGCTCGGTACTCGATGGTTGGTGATCGGTAGTTATGGTTATTGCGATTGGTTGTCTAAGACTTATGGTATGTGATCAGTACTCGGTTGTCGGTACTCATTGGTTCCCTGGTCGGTAGCGATGATGTTATTCCTGAGTGTTTTGAGCGGAGCAATGGTAATTCCCAAGTACTTATGATTTTCGAGTACTTATTGTGCTAGCGGTCGTAATGTGTTGTCTGAGGCTGAGTTTTGGAAAGCAGTGGTTTTAGCGGTCGTAATCAATAGTCTGAGAGTGATTTCTAGATAGCGATGAGGTGCATGGTCGTGGTTGACCTGGTTGATGACTTTGGATGGTTGAAGGTGTGTTTTGAGTGTGTGTGTGTGTGTGTGCCGATGACGGTCAAGTTGTGAAGAACTTGTGCTGAGAAAATTTTTCTTTGGTCTTTGCATGTACAGGTGAGTATGGAGACGATCACGCAATGTGATGAGAAAGATCGGGACTAGGATAGAGAGATTTGAGGTCCGGACGGTTGAGGATGTCACACGAGGTGGTCGGGCTAATACTGGAGCACATGGAGATCAATGATGGTGATGCAAGATGGAGCTACGGGAGGTGTGATACTGGAGGTTTCGTCGCGTGTTGAGTTAGGAGTTGTGGGTGGAGTCCGTAACTTGGAAGAGATAGAGTTTGATTAAAACCCGTGTTAGGAAGTGTTTTGGGTCCCTTGAATTGAAGAAGAGATAAGATCCTATGTTCGTGTTTGAGTCGAACACGATTTAGAATACTAGCAGATAAAAGTAGAAGTTGGCTATGGGTTTGATGAGAAGCTTTTGGCGAGGCATTTTATGTGCTAGGGTTTTTAGATGTGCTTGTGAGGGCACTTTGTAACTCCACAAAAATTCAACAATAAAGAAGATTTTGAATCAATCTGGTTTGTGATTTCTGGTGATTGCTATTTAGATGAGGCATATGACTGTGAGCGAAGCGCTGCAATGAGTGTTCGTTCGAGCGGTCGTATTCATCGTCGATGTCGTAGGGGTGGCCCCCACCTAAACCCAGCAGGCCTGGTAGGAAGTTATAAGGCCCAGAATAGGCCTCATGTAATGACACAAATACCCCTGAAGGGGATAATCAGCTGTAAGGGCATAATTGTAAAAACACTCCCCATGTATATATATAGAACACCGACCATGGGGGGAAGGAGGCCCATGACATTCATCTTCATCACTCTCCACTACCACCTCTCTCTCTGTTTGGTCTGTAGCCACAACAGTTGGCGCCGTCCGTGGGGAGGACAAGGACAAGCCTGAAGACCGAAGAAGAAGGATGGCACCGAAAAAAGCTTCGTCAGCGGCGGCGAAGGGAAAGAAGGCGGCCGGGCCGGAGCGTCGTATGAGTACCAGGGCTTCGGCATCGGCAGCGGCGGGCGCGGGTAGCGATGCAGGAGCGGTGGCCGAAGACGTCGACGTCCGCGCGGTGACGACCAACCTCGTCACCGGCACCGCGACGACCAACCCCGGCACCGGCGTCGCGACGACCAACCTCGTCACCGGCACCGCGACGACCAACCCCGGCACCGGCGTCGCGATGACCAACCTCGTCACCGGCACCGCGACGACCAACCTTGTCACCGGCACCGCGACGACCAACCTCGTCACCGGCACCGCGACGAGGAACCCCGGCACCGGCGTCGCGGGGACGGACCCCGCGGTCGAAGACGTCGACGCTGGTGCGGCGACAACCGACCCCGCCGACGCAACGACAGCCGACCTCGCCGCCCCCGCCGCAACCCTCGCCGGCAGTGCGGACCGGGCGGTTTGAGGTAGCCACGACGGAGCGACCGGCAGCTCGGGACCTCGCGACACGGTCGTGCCCGCGCCGATCCGCCCGTTGGGAGTACCGGCGACCCCGCCTGCACAGGCGGCAGAAAGCGCCCTACTGGCGGCCCTCAACGCGTTCCAGCGGGAGCTAGGGGACCTTCGCGGAGCCGTCCGAGATATGCAAGAGGCTCGGAGCCAGCAGCCCGCGCCAGTAATCGCGCTCGAGCCCACACCGGAGAGGGCGGACAGTCGCGAAGCCCCCACGTCTAGCCGCGTGCCGCTGTGGCGTGTAGATCCGTAGTCCCCGCTCTCGGCGGGGCTGCAGCAAGCGGCATGACCCGAAGACTTCAAGTTTTCTAGCGCCATCGACTCGTACAAAGGTGACACGGACCCCCGCGAGTTCGTGCGCGTGTACGAAACCGCGATCGAAGCCGCGGGCGGAGACGACACCACGAAGGCGAAGGGACTCCCCCTCGCGCTGCAAGGCGTGGCGCTCTCTTGGTTCTTTACCATAGAGCCGGGCTCCATCTACGCGTGGGAGCAGCTCCGCGTCCGCCTTCACAACAACTTCCAAGGAAACTACGTCGACCGAGTCGACGCGGACCAACTCTTTGCTGTCAAGCAAAAACCCTCGGAGAAGCTCCGGGACTACTTCAAACGCTTCGCCAAGATTCGATGCCAAGTGAAAGACGTTAACGAAACCACCATCGTTAATGCAGCCATACAGGGCCTTCGTCCGGGCCCGATGGCCGAGTACAACGCGCGAAAGCCAATCAAGACGGTGGCGAAGCTCTTCGACAAAATGGAGGAATATGCCAGGGCGGAAGAAGATGCACGGCGAAGGCAAGGGGATGACTCCGACACCAACCAGGCCGGAGCCTTGGCAAAAGCCGAAGATCCCCCGAAGAACGGCTTTTCGAAGGGAAAACGTAAGTAGGAGTCGTCCAGGGACGCGCCCGCCCGCAGGGACGCCTCGCATAAGGAGTCGTCCGATCAGCCCAAGCGCGGCCAGCAGAGGTCGAGGCGAAACCGGTACGTCCTCGACATTGAGGGCGGTTCCGACGAGGGCGCTCCTGCGGGCCGAGGCGGTCGGGGGCGCCGTGGCCGCGGGCGTGGCCGTGGCCGGGGCCGCGACGATAAAGGTCGCGGAGATTACGACGACCAGCACCAGGGACTGTGG
Source organism: Dendrocalamus latiflorus (assembly GCA_017311315.1). NCBI lineage: Eukaryota > Viridiplantae > Streptophyta > Magnoliopsida > Poales > Poaceae > Dendrocalamus > Dendrocalamus latiflorus. The sequence continues at coordinate 27,179,305 of CM029647.1, read as the reverse complement.
TGTGTAGTCCACGGCCGCAGCAACCATGATACCCGCACCTGCACCTCCATCGCGGCGCTCCGCGATAGCGTCGCTAGGGACAGGAACCTAGAGACGCGTCCGCCTGCGGTGGCCCACGTCCAATTCCCGTACGAGGCCCCCGTGCAGGTACAGGCGCAAGGGATGCAACCCCATGAAGGCACCTTACGGATCCAGGCTCACGTACAGCAACCTCGGGAGGGCCTCCTGTCGCTCCAGGCTCCGGAGGCAACCCACCGCAGGATCATTAACATCATATCCGGAGGCTCTGCGCTAGAATTCGCCTCAGCACGGCAGCAGAAGACCTATGCGCGAAGACTACATCATGTGGCGGCATACCCAGCGCAAGCACCCCCGGACTGGGCGCGGCACGAAGTCACATTCACACCCGGCGACGCCCAAGGCGTGGACTTCCCTCATCAGGACCCCCTGGTCATCCGGGTCACTATCGCGGGATGCGACGTGGGGCGTGCCCTGGTGGACGGCGGTAGCTCCGCAAACGTATTGTTTGCGGCGGCCTTCGACCAGATGGGGATCCCTCGCAGCCGCCTAGGGCCCTCGGGAGTCCCACTGCAGGGCTTTGGGGGACAACCCCTGCGGGCGCTGGGACAAGTAGGTCTTCAAGTCTCCTTCGGCCGAGATGACAATGTGCGGGCCGAAGATGCCACCTTCGACGTGGTCGACCTTCCGTACCCCTACAATGCCATATTAGGGCGCCCAATCCTCAACTCCTTCGGCGCGGTACCACATCACGACTATCTATGCATGAAGATCCCGGGTCCCCGGGCCATCATCACCATCCGAGGCGACCAGGATATGGCCCGGCGCATCGAGCCAGGTACCAGGTGCCCGTGTCGCGAAGCCCAACGGCGCTCCTAGAGCCGGCGCCGGCGTCACAACGCGGTGGTCCGCGGGGCCAGTCGGAGGCGCCTTGGCGGGCCCTGCAGGGGTCTAGCGACTAGAGGCTTCGGCCGCACCAAGGAAAAACGGTTAGTACATCCGCCCCTTGTAATTGCTTGCCCGCGCAAACGGGGATGTAATGAAGATCGCCGTTTGTCGCTAATATTTCTTCATCGTGCGCAAGCACGTGGCGGAGGCGCGCGCAGGCTTCGCTAGCGCGCGCGCTCCCGCAGCATAAATCGAAGTCGCACATTCCCGTGTGCACTCGCCGTAGCCAAAGGTGACGGGCCTGAGTATAAACAAAGACGCATGTTCGCGTGTGCACTCGCCGTAGCCAAAGGTGACGGGACTGAGTATAAATCGAAGTCGCACGTTCGCGTGTGCACTCGCCGTAGCCAAAGGTGACGGGCCTGAGTATAAACAAAGACGCACGTTCGCGTGTGCACTCGCCGTAGCCAGGGGTACGGGACTGAGTATAAATCGAAGTCGCACGTTCGCGTGTGCACTCGCCGTAGCCAAAGGTGACGGGCCTGAGTATAAACAAAAGACGCAGCGGGGGGACGCCTCCGCGCGCACTCTACGGAGTATAAATAAGACGTAGCGTTGAGCTTAGCCTCCGCACGCACCAGTCCACGGACTTTAAACAAGACGTAGCGTCGAGCCTAGCTCCGCACGCAACAGTCTACGGACTATAAATAAGACGTAGCGTCGAGCCTAGCTCCGCACGCACCAGTCTACGGACTTTAAATAAGACGTAGCGTTGAAGTCCGCCTCCGCACGCGCAAGTCTCCGGACTATAAAGGAAGTCGTAGCGTCGAGGTCCGCCTCCGCACGCACCAGTCTATGGACTTTAAATAAGACGTAGCGTCGAGGTCCGCCTCCGCACGCGCGAGTCTCCGGACTATAAAGGAAGTTGTAGCGTCGAGGTCCGCCTCCGCACACACTAGTCCACGGGCCTTGAATAAGGTGCAGCATCGAGGTCCGCCTCCGCATAGCCAGCCTATAGCCAGTCTACGGACTACAAAGGCTAAGCGTCGAGGTCCGCCTCCACCCACGCCAGCCTACGGGCCGTAAAAAGTTGAGGTACCAAGGACTGCCCACGCAAGCGCCGTTCTAAGGAACCCTTGCGCAGTTACTTCACCAACGGTGGCATCAACACATCCTAAAATGCCAGGAAATCTGCATACCGGAGAAATCACAAGTACAAAGGTCCGGCAGCATCCTTGCCGCTCTAAGCCGCTATCCCGCGGGTTCGTCCTTAACACGCGCCAAAACTGGGGCCTCGCTCGAGGAAGGCCGGCCCGCCCAAAAGTCCAGCGACTCCTCGGCCCTTCGCCAGCGTCGAAGGCGTCGCCGGGTTGAAAGGTCGGCCGCACGAAGCTGGTCCCAGCAAGAAAGCTGCCCGGGATATAGGCGAAAGTCAGAATGCATACAGCAAGTGTGTACATTCGCAAAAAGAGGGAGCAGTACAACACACGCCTACACCTAGGCACCACGGCGTCAGACCTGCGGGTTCCCGGCGCCCTCGGAGGGCCCAGCGCCGCCCTCGTCGCGTCGAGGGATCCCGTCATGAAATTAGCTGAGGCTCCCCGTCCCGTAGACCGACTTCCGGAGCTCGATCCGTGCAGCATCCGGCCCGGCGTAAGCCCAGATCCGGTCGAAGAAGGGCCCGAGGGCACGGCGAGCGGAGCGGACGGCACCGGACATTACTCCGGCCCCGCCGGGCATCTCCAGCTGGGGGTCATCCAGCCCGGCGACGTGCGTGCAACCGCGGTGCTGCAGGAGCGCGCACACCAAGCAGGCCGACGTGTACGCTCAGTGGGTGCCAAAGGACGTCGCCACATCGCGCGCGATGTTGGCGGCATCCCCGATCCAGCGGAGCGTCCGGGACAACTCCTCTGGGCCGAAGGCGCGCTCCGGCACCTGTCACCAGCCCTTGAAGATGGCTCTCCAGCGCTTGCATGGCATCCCACACCACCACTGAGGCGTCGCCAAACGTCTGGTTACACCCTGCTAGAGTCAAGGCAAGCTCGCCTTTTTCCTTCTCTAGCGAGGCGACCTGTTCCAGGAACCCGGCCCGCTCCGCCGCAAACTCCTGTTCAACAGCTGCCGCGGCCGACTCCCGCGATGACGCGACAAGTACCTCGGCGTGTGCCCTCGCCTCGGCGCATTCCGCTTCCAGCTGGCGGATGCGGGCGTCCTGGGCAGAGCGGGCTCCAGAGGTTTCGCGTAGCTCCTCCTCGACGGCCCGCAGCCTATCCTCGAGCGTCGTGCGGCCGCGAGCATAGGCCGTTTGCAAGGCCTGCCCCAGCACCAGTGTCTGCAGAAGGGAAAGGCTTAGCAAGCTCAGCCAGCTCAGGCGTCGTCGTATGAAGTACTTACCCTCACCCCAGACACCTCGAAGGCGTCCTGGAGGTGCTCCGCCCCGTAGGCCTACAGCACTTGCGGGTCGACACTGGTGGTCGCGTCACTCACAATTCCGCGCCACGCCCTCAGCGTCTCCGGGGGCGGCACGAAGTCCGCAGGGCTTACGCACGCGGAGGTCCCGTGTTCTGCCAAGCGCTCCCCCTTCGGAATGAGCAACGCTGTAAACAGGAATACAGGTGAGCACTGCAAGGCATAAAAGCGTACACCAGAGTAAGCTACGCCACCCTACCTTCGGTAGCAGAAGGCATGGTCCCGTCGCGGGCCGAAGCCTCCGCGTTCGGGGAGGGCGACGGCTGTCCTTGCGCGGCGGGAGGCGTGGCCAGAGGGGCAGAAGGCACGTATGCCGCAGGGCCCCCGGCGCTTGCGCTGGAGTCCCACAAGCTTCTGATGCCCATGGCCACGACGAATCCCCGCGGCGTCCGGTGGAGCTCCGGCCGCACACACGGCCATTTAGCCGGGGCGGCCTGCAGCGAAACCACCCCCGCAGTCGCGGCTGGGGAAGCCCCCGCGGTCGCACCGCCCGGGGGCGAAGGTTCCGCGGTGACGATTGTCGAAGGAGGCACCTCGGTTCCTGCCGTTGTCGTCAAAGGCAGCATGGCTTCGTGCGCCCCCGCGGAGGGCGCCTCCGGCACCACAACAGCCACGGCCAAAGGGTCCACCTCAGCGTCGCCGGTCCGCACGGGTTCCGCCTCGACGACTTCGGTGGGCGGCGAGGCTTCCCCCTTCGGATGCTTGTGGCAAACCCACCGTCCGGGGCGCTCGCCGAAGATACCTCGCCTTCAACGTCTGCCCCACCGAAGCCCGAATCGGCATACCTCGCCGAGTCCGACTCCGCGTCCGCCGCGCCCTCCGAAACACTAGCTGCAGTAGTAGCAGCTGCCGCGCTAAGCGCGGCAGGCGCCCCGCTGCGGCCCCTCTTCCGAGACGGGGCCTTCTTCTTCTTCTTCTTCGCTGCACCGTCGTCTGGAGCGACACGGTCCGGCACAGCAAGGCCCAGGGCCTCGCATACGCGATTTATTCGACCCAGCCCTGCCTCGGCGAGAGCAGACGCGCGCTGCTCATGCTCCCTGGCGGTGTACGGCCCCAGGAATACGCGCGCGGCCTGCTCCGCCTCCTCCAAGGAAATCCCTGAAGCAAAGGAGAAGGGCATCAACATCTAACGCATTTCGCGTGAACAAAGGCGGGGCGCGATCGAGGCTTACGAAGACTGGGCGGCGCCGGCAGCGAGCAGACCCATGGCGAAACATTGTCGTCTCGACGCCTCTCGGCGGCAAGACGCCAGTCGTGGGCAAGCGGTGCCACGCCGTACATCACGTACTCTTCGGCGAGGTCGCGCATGTTGAAGCGGGCAGCCATGCCTACGAGCCGCTTGATCCTCCGCCTGTCCTTAGCATCGAGCGTTCGGTCGGGCGAGGGCTTGAACGCAATCGGTCGGCCTGTGCACTCAAGGCCGCTCCCGCTCTCCACACGGTGGTAGAACCACCGCTTCATCCAGTAAGACTCCCACTTCCCGCGAGTTGAGTTCGCAGGGAAGAGCTTCTGGCACGACGGACGAAGAATAAAAGTGACGCTACCGAAGCTCGACAGCGTCCCGTCCTTCCGACCCTTGGGCTGGCATCGTGCCTCGTGGAGATAGGCGAACAACGACGCGCTGGGCCAACACACCCCCGAACGCAAGGCCCAGCTGTACACCGCAAGCCGGGCCACGGCGTTCGGAGTCAGTTGCGCCAGCTCCAGCCTGAAGGTCCGCAGCACGTCACCCACCATACCCACCGCTGGGATCCGGAGCCCCGCGTCGAAAAAGGCAACGAACACGACCGCCTCCGACCTCTCGGGATGAGGTTTCGTCTCGTCGGCGGCGGGCAATCGTACCTCCTGGCGCCCGGACAACTTCCCCGCGCGCAGGAGCCCTTGGATCGTCTTCTCGGTCACGAGCGAGGGGCCTAGCTCGCCGGAGAACGTGCCTTCCTCCTCCGCCACCAGCCGCTCCTGGTCCGCCGCCGCTGGGTCGCGCTCTTGGAGCGCGTATTTCACCTTCAACAGCGAGGACCGCCGGCGAATGTCAGGGCCACCAACCGCCTGGCCGCGCTCGCTACTGGAGGCCATCGCTTCCCACGGAGAGACCGAGGCGGTGAAGATAGCGCGAAGGTGTAGAAGGCGGAGCAGACAGGAAAGAGGGCGTAAAGGTGCGAAGACGCTGTTACGGGGGGCTATTTCAAGCCACCTCGCCCATACCGCCGCTACCGAAGCGTCACAACGATTCGCGTGCCGGATGCAACCGCAGCGGTGTAAAGGCCCGCCCCGCACGATTCCCCGTAACTGAAAGCGAAGAGTCGCGAGGGTCCGTGTACAAGGCGCGACCGCAGTCGTACACGCGCCCGTCCAGCGCGACGCCTCACACCCAACGCTGGAAGGTCGCGACCACAGGCGCCAAGGACCGCCACAGCACGGCGTTACCTAGCCGCGGTTATGGGCGCACCAATGGGCCAGGGGATCACAACCGCCCCGGCGCCGCGCCATTCACTACCCGCCCCGTGTCCCCCTCGCCTAGGGAAAAGGCGAGTGGCCGCAAGCACGCAACCGTCCACCTCCCGCCGCCCACCAGTCGTAGGCCGCCGCGTGCCCCGGGCGCGTCGGGTCACACGGTACGGGAACCTAACCCTGGCAGACCAGGGGTCGGCGTGATTCCAGAAACCTTTACAGCATCCCAAGTCACCGCCCACGTGGCGGTGTTCCACCCGTTCGAAGGGTACGAAGTGGAGTGCGCGCGCGTCTACTTCGACTAAGCGCCAGCTTCGCTGCCACCCGTTCGAAGGGTAGGGGACGGAGCGCGCGCGCCTACTTCGACTAGGCGCCAGCTTCGCTGCCACCCGTTCGAAGGGTACGAAGCGGAGTGCGCGCGCGTCTACTTCGACTAGGCGCCAGCTTCGCTGCCACCCGCTCGAAGGGCAGGGGACGGAGCGCGCGCGTCTACTTCAACTAGGCGCCAGCTTCGCTACCACCCGACCGAAGGGTAGGGGACGGAGCACGCGCGCCTACTTCGACTAGGCGCCAGCTTCGCTGCCACCCGCTCGAAGGGCAGGGGACGGAGCGCGCGCGTCTACTTCAACTAGGCGCCAGCTTCGCTGCCACCCGTTCGAAGGGTAGGGGACGGAGCGCGCGCGCCTACTTCGACTAGGCGCCAGCTTCGCTGCCACCCGTTCGAAGGGTAGGGGACGGAGCGCGCGCGTCTACTTCCACTAGGCGCCAGCTTCGCTGCCACCCGTTCGAAGGGTAGGGAACGGAGCGCGCGCGTCTACTTCAACTAGGCGCTAGCTTCGCTGCCACCCGTTCGAAGGGTAGGGAACGGAGCGCGCGCGTCTACTTCAACTAGGCGCCAGCTTCGCTGCCACCCGTTCGAAGGGTAGGGGACGGAGCGCGCGCGTCTACTTCAACTTGGCGCCAGCTTCGCTGCCACCCGTTCGAAGGGTAGGGGACGGAGCGCGCGCGCCTACTTCGACTAGGCGCCAGCTTCGCTGCCACCCGTTCGAAGGGTACGAAGCAGAGTGCGCGCGCGTCTACTTCGACTAGGCGCCAGCTTCGCTACCACCCGCTCAAAGGGCAGGGGATGGAGCGCGCGCGTCTACTTCAACTAGGCGCTAGCTTCGCTGCCACCCGACCGAAGGGTAGGGGACGGAGCGCGCGCGCCTACTTCGACTAGGCACCAGCTTCGCTGCCACCCGCTCGAAGGGCAGGGGACGGAGCGCGCGCGTCTACTTCAACTAGGCGCCAGCTTCGCTGCCACCCGTTCGAAGGGTAGTGGACGGAGCGCGCGCGCCTACTTCAACTAGGCGCCAGCTTCGCTGCCACCCGTTCGAAGGGTACGAAGCGGAGTGCGCGCGCGTCTACTTCCACTAAGCGCCAGCTTCGCTGCCACCCGACCGAAGGGTAGGGGACGGAGCGCGCGCGCCTACTTCGACTAGGCGCCAGCTTCGCTGCCACCCGCTCGAAGGGCAGGGGACGGAGCGCGCGCGTCTACTTCAACTAGGCGCCAGCTTCGCTGCCACCCGTTCGAAGGGTAGGGGACGGAGCGCGTGCGCCTACTTCGACTAGGCGCCAGCTTCGCTGCCACCCGCTCGAAGGGCAGGGGACGGAGCGCGCGCGTCTACTTCAACTAGGCGCCAGCTTCGCTGCCACCCGTTCGAAGGGTAGGGGACGGAGCGCGCGCGCCTACTTCGACTAGGCGCCAGCTTCGCTGCCACCCGTTCGAAGGGTACGAAGCGGAGTGCGCGCGCGTCCACTTCCACTAGGCGCCAGCTTCGTTGCCACCCGTTCGAAGGGTTGGGGACGGAGCGCGCGCGTCTACTTCAACTAGGCGCCAGCTTCGCTGCCACCCGTTCGAAGGGTAGGGAACGGAGCGCGCGCGTCTACTTCAACTAGGCGCCAGCTTCGCTGCCACCCGTTCGAAGGGTATGGGACGGAGCGCGTGCGTCTACTTCCACTAGGCGCCAGCTTCGCTGCCACCCATTCAAAGGGTAGGGGACGGAACGCGCGTGTCTACTTCAACTAGGCGCCAGCTTCGTTGCCACCCGTTCGAAGGGTTGGGGACGGAGCGCGTGCGTCTACTTCCACTAGGCGCCAGCTTCGTCGCCACCCGTTCGAAGGGTAGGGAACGGAGCGCGCGCGTCTACTTCAACTAGGCGCCAGCTTCGCTGCCACCCGTTCGAAGGGTAGGGAACGGAGCGCGCGCGTCTACTTCAACTAGGCGCCAGCTTCGCTGCCACCCGTTCGAAGGGTATGGGACGGAGCGCGTGCGTCTACTTCCACTAGGTGCCAGCTTCGCTGCCACCCATTCGAAGGGTAGGGGACGGAGCGCGCGCGTCTACTTCAACTAGGCGCCTGCTTCGCTGCCACCCGTTCGAAGGGTAGGGGACGGAGCGCGCGCGTCTACTTCCACTAGGCGCCAGCTTCGCTGCCACCCATTGGAAGGGTAGGGGACGGAGCGCGCGCGTCTACTTCAACTAGGCGCCAGCTTCGCTGCCACCCGTTCGAAGGGTAGGGGACGGAGCGCGCGCGTCTACTTCCACTAGGCGCCAGCTTCGCTGCCACCCGTTCGAAGGGTAGGGAACGGAGCGCGCGCGTCTGCTTCAACTAGGCGCCAGCTTCGCTGCCACCCGTTCGAAGGGTAGGGGATGGAGCGCGTGCGTCTACTAGGCGAGGGGATGGAGCGAGCTTGAAGAATGGCGAACAGCACATACGACCACCATAACTCGAACATGCAAAGGTCAATTTGTGGCAAGAGTAGACATGATCTCGTAAACAGATATGCGTCGCCACACCAGCACATGCTCGTTCGCACGATCAGAGCGGATGGATGACTTCATATCTGTCTACGAGAGCAAGTCAGGCCTTGCCATTTCTGCGTCAAGCTGTGAAGCATTTCCACAAACAGGACGTATTTTGTTCACCGGCGCTCGCGGGCATTGACGCCGGTCGACGCAGTCATCAAACGCAGGTGAACAAAATTTTCCCTACATATGAGAAGCTAACCATGAACAGGTACGGGATGTGCAGCAAGGGATGTCTAGGGAGCGGCCCCCGGCGCCAACATATTTATACTCGCCCTCACCAGGCGAAAAGCCGCCAGCATGGAGGGATGCCAACCGGTGGAAGCACAAGCGGGGGGCATCGGGCGGTTCAGCTACCAGGGGTGCGTGAGTGCAACCGTCCGCATCCCACCGCGTGCACACCGGGAACCGTCGCACGCCCCACTCACGAGAAGGCGCACCACATGATGCGACAGCCTGCCCCCCGGCAAGCCAACCGTCATTAAAAAGCACACCACCGGGCGGCAAGGTTGCAACGACTGTGGAGCGCGCACGCCTCAGAAGTCCATATGCCGGGAGTCCGCCGTCACATTGATGGTCACGGCGCCTCAAGGCCCGCACCGCGCCAAGCACGCTTCACCACGTGGACGGCCGGAAAAGCACGCATCTGCTTCGGCCACAGCGCAGCCCCGGGTCAAGTCTGGAGAAGTTCACAGGCCGCGGGGACGGAGGGGGCCAAAGGACTCGGCGACATGGCTTCGGCCCTGTGAAGCCCTTCACCATGAGAGGCTCCTGTCGTAGGGGTGGCCCCCACCTAAACCCAGCAGGCCTGGTAGGAGGTTATAAGGCCCAGAATAGACCTCATGTAATGACACAAATACCCCTGAAGGGGATAATCAGCTGTAAGGGCATAATTGTAAAAACACTCCCCATGTATATATATAGAACACCGACCATGGGGGGAAGGAGGCCCATGACATTCATCTTCATCACTCTCCACTACCACCTCTCTCTCTGTTTGGTCTGTAGCCACAACAGTCGACAATGTAGAGATTTGAAAAGTATAAGCAATTATTCACCCTGATTGCACCATATACACACACATACGCACACTATCATGGTAACAGAGGCAGCACCAGCACAAGAGCCCCAGTGCTGCAGCCCTGTGCCAGCATGCATGTGCAAGTGCAGCAGCCCAGTCAAGTACTATAGCAACACACGCTAGCTATATAACACAAGTACTAGCTAGTTCACGGATTGCACTCGCACTATATACTACCATGGCAACAGAGGCAGCACCAGCACAAGAGCCAGGCACGCACATCGTGCTGCTGGCCAGCCCCGGCGCGGGCCCGGTGATCTGGTCGCGACGTTTTGACGCCTTTGATCTTCCCTGTAGCTTGCATGCATTTGTTTGTTACATCTTGTATTTTGTTAGTTTCGTCACACCGAGCTTGCGTCGTCTGCGCTGCGGTGTGCCCACGAGACGTTTGGGTTGTTTCCAGAAGAATAAAAAAGTTTGGTTGGTTTGGCTGAGCAAATCATTGTGCAATGTGAATGTGTATCCGTCGAATTGGGATGGATCGTGAAGCGAGGGAGGGGATGAGGTAATACTAGAGAAGGGAAGAAGTACATCCGTTGGATCTTGATCCTACGGCCGAAAAGTCTGCTGATTTTTACCCAAGAAAACGTGCGGACTGCCCTAGTGTCATACAGACAGATCCAATTCTTTAACACAAATGTTGCTGACAAACAGGGGCGAGCCAGCCCACTTTGAGAGCCGAGCAGATGGTTGGGGCCTCGACGTGCACAGCTATGCCTGCCAGTGTTGGAGGCTGAAGGCCAGAGGCGAAGCCAGCTGAGTTCAAGGGTTACTCACCGTCAAGTCCGGGTAGCCGTCCAGGGTCGTCGGGCTGGGCTCCGCCTCTACTGATAAATAGGTGCCAACATTTCTTAGAATGACGGAACTTTGAACACTTCATGTGATTGATATCTGTGACTATCAGTACCGACTGGAGTTCAACTTCAGTCGAGTAAATTAAGGCCTCAAATCATTGCTCACCTTGTTTTGAGCTAGAAGCTCAACTTACCAATCCTACTTGATGATGAGTTGATCCGGTCACAAGCAAATACGGATCCTTCCCTTCCTAGTGCCACTCATATTATATCCTAAATTACATCTCTACTATTTTTTTTAAAAAAGGGAATGTCTAGGTATCACCTTGATGTTTTCTTCTTAACTATCATCTAAATTTATGATTTTTAGATTAGAGGGGCCTCTTGTTTTTAAAGGGGGAGATTTTTTCAATGAAGAGGGGGTAGAATTCAAGGGGGAGAGGGAGAATTCATGACTATTGGATCTCTAATCCAACAGTCTTAAATCTGGATAATAGTTAGAAAGAAAACATCCGGATGATGTTTAATAAAATCCCAAAAAATTAACCCTCAGGACAAATCGAATAGTCTCGAATACAAATACAGATACGAATATTCTCGAATACGAATGCGAATATGGATATTCCCAAATACGGATATGAATATTCTCAAATACGAATACGAACATTTTCAAATACGGATTTTGCTTACCACATTCGTGTTTTCTCGGATACGAATATCGGATAAAACAAATTATTCGTTACCGTTTTCCACCCCTAGTCGTAATGTGTTGTCTGGGGCTGAGTTTTGGAAAGCGGTGGTTTTAGTGGTCGTAATCAATAGTCTGAGAGTGATTTCTAGATAGCGATGAGGTGCATGGTCATGGCTGACCTGGTTGATGACTTTGGATGGTTGAAGGTGTGTTTTGAGTGTGTGTGCCGATGACGGTCAAGTTGTGAAGAACTTGTGCTGAGAAATTTTTTCTTTGGTCTTTGCATGTACAGGTGAGCATGGAAACGATCACGGTAGGTGATGAGAAAGATCGGGACTAGGATAGAGAGATCTGAGGTCTAGACGGTTGAGGATATCACGCGAGGTGGTCGGGCTAATACTGGAGCACATGAAGATCAATGATGGTGATACAAGATGGAGCTACGGGAGGTGTGATCCTGTAGGTTTTGTCGCGTGTTGATTTAGGAGTAGTGGGTGGAGTCCATAACTTGGAAGAGGTAGAGTTTGATTAAAACCTGTGTTAGAAAGTGTTTTGGGTCCCTTGAATTGAGGAAGAGATAAGATTCTATGTTCGTGTTTGAGTCGAACACGGTTTAGAATACTAGCAGATAAAAGTAGAGGTTGGCTATGGGTTTGATGAGAAGCTTTTGGCGAGGCGTTTTATGTGCTAGGGTTTTTAGAGGTGCTTGTGAGGGCACCTTGTAACTCCACGAAAGTTCAACAATAAAAAAAGATTTTGAATCAATCTGGTTCGTGATTTCTAGTGATTGCTATTTAGATAACGCATATGACTGTGAGCGAAGCGCTGTAATGAGTGTTCGTTCGAGCGGTCGTATTCGTCGTCGACAACGTAGAGATTTGAAAAGTAGAAGCAATTATTCACCCTGATTGCACCATATATATATATATATATATATATATATATATATATATATATATATATATATATATATATATATATATATATATAGTAAAAATACTGAGTACTATTAGGTGTCCGGACTCCTAAACCCTGAGCCGTCCGATCGCGCACGTACAGTGAGCTGGAGAAACGACGATTAACGGGTGGGCGGCTGCTAGACCCGTTGCGGCAAAAGGAATCTCGGTCACGCCTCTTCCCCCAAATCGCGTCTACCCCGGTCTCGCATCTGCCTCTTCCCCCAAATCGCGTCTCCCCCGGTCTCGCATCTGCCTCTTCCCCAAATCGCGCGCGGCTGCTTCCGCGTCGCCTGAATGAAGAGGAGGCGACGGCCGACAGTGGCGGCCCGGGAGGGTAGCGTCGACCAAGGGTGGTCGCCGGAGAAGGCAGCGCCCCGAGGAGTTAGCGGTGGTGACCTCGGGTAGGGCCAGATCCGGGAAGGTGGCAGCGTCCCAAAGGTGGCAGGGGCTCAATAAGAGCTCTGATTTGGCGAGTATGACTTCAAGACGACTGAAGATGGATCCGACAACAAGTGAGGGCGGCAGCGGTCTCGCCTCAACCCTATTCACACCACCGCGGCGAAGTATTGAGGTGAAGTATATGTTGAAAATAGAGATTGCAAAGTTCTTGTAGGTTCTGGACGTTTTCTACAGTGAGTGCCATGAAATTTTATGATATGTGATCCTCTGGGTTGCTAGAAATTTAGATTGCAAATGGTCGGTCTTGGGACTGCAGAATTTCTTACTAATTGTTTGTCCATATTGTTTCTTTTTGCGGTTCTGAAGCCGTTTTGTTTGTTTACTTTAAAATTGTCAATCTTGTGTTGTAAAGTAGAAGATTTCTTGTAAACATTTTGGACCCTGGCACAATTGGTTTTACATATCGTTATTTCTAGTTTTAAATATGTATGGACAGCAGGAGCTTGCATTTTAGTTACCTGTCTTGTCTAATGTTTGGTAAGACCGAAGAAGTTATGGTAGCCAGATTGGCTGCTTGATATTAGAGTTATGTACTAACTATGTTGTTCTCGTTTTGCAGTAATGTGAAGCAAAATTTTCAGAGATACAAGCACGCTACTCTGCCTGCGAGTAAGTAACTAAGTATCACACATCCGTGCAATGTTCTTACTAGCTTGTCCACTTGAATGATCTTTTCCATTTAGTTTGAGTGATGTAGATCGCATTTACTACATATCAGTATGTATATCAAGAAATAACTTTGAATTATTGGTAGATGAAGTTTCAACATTAACCTGGTCTCTTATCTTGCCTACAGTTTGTGTAGGAGCTGGATAGAAATTTGCATGAAATTCTGAGCGTACAACATGTGTGTCTTCCTGATACTTCATTCGTTCCTAGCTAATATCTCAAAAGCAAGATTTGTACCTTTACGTTCTTAAGGCCACAGTAGTACAATGTTTTGGTAACGAGTATGTTCAGTTTGTATCATTTATATCCTTTAGTTTTCTTTTGTTATCTGGTAAGCTGGTCCAACGTACCCATGCTCAGCTATTGCTCGCGCGAATTGTGGCTCGAATAAGTCTATTTATCTAGGTTAATTAAGGGGGCGCAGATTGGGATCATTTCAGATATGAAGCTACGTGTTCTTTCCCCGATCGAGAACGCATATAAAAATTAATAGATGTCAACACTCACGGTTTTCACGTGCCGTTCGTCTCCAACCATTTAACATAGCTTTTGTTGTCCGATTCAGCTAAAAAACACACACAAGAATTTCACCTAAATCCTTAACATGATGTACAAATTCGCCGCTCTAAATCTTTCTGTGTGGCGTATAAAAAATAATGGAATTCAACATACATGTAAAAATAATGGAATTCAACATACGTGTTTTTCCGATGCCATTCGTCTCCAATCATTTTAAGATAACATTTGTTTTCCGATTCAGGTTAAAAAATCACATAAGCTTTCCACCTAAAACCCTAACATGACGTATAAATTCGCCGCTCTAAATCATTCTATACGCATATAAAAAAATGGAGGTCAACATACACGTATTTTCCTATGCGTTCATCTCCATCAATCATTGTAATATAACATTTGTTGTCCGATTTATCTAAAAAATTCACATAAGGTTTTCACCTTAAATTCTAACATCAGGTGCAAATTCGCCGCTTTAAATCACTTTGTTTGTCGTACAAAAATTAATGGAAATCAACACACGCATTTTTTTATATGCCGTTCATCTTCATCAATCATTTAACATAGCATCAGTTCGCCACTCTAAATCATTCACTGTGACATACCCGTTTTCTTAAGCCGTTTGTCTCCACGAACCATTCAACAAGAATTTGTTGCTCGAATGATACGAAAATTTCACATAATATTTTCGCCTTAACTGCTAACATTATGTACAAATTCGCCGCTCTAACTCAGTTCATGCGACGTATAAAAATTATTGGAAGTCAACACATGCGATTGTTGTCCGATTCAATCAATAAATTTAAAATATCATTCTGTTGTCTGATTATGATGAACAATTTACACAAGATATTAACCGAAACCCCTATCATGATGTACAAATTAGCCGTTCGTATCCATCGTCCATTGAATAAAGCATTTTGTTTTCTGATTGAATTGAAAAATTCACATAAGAATATCACCTTACCTGCTAACATCTCGTACAAATTCGCCGCTCAAAATCATTTCGTGTGGTGTATAAAAATTAATGAAAGATAACACAATTTTTCTTATGCCGTAAGTGGACCAATTAAAAATTTTTTGGAGTATAATACTCGATTTGATCACAATGATTCATCATATGTTGCACGTAATGATATTTTGCATGCACCATAGACTATTAAATTTATATGTACAAGCGAGCATACTTCAAATACTGCCATACGAATTTGCATACATACTCCATGTTTATTAATACATCGCCGATACACATTGAGCAGGACATTTATTTATGACAAATAACGATCTACGCACATACATACCTCCACGTTAATTACAAAGGATCTATACACATACCTACTCCACGTTCATCAGGAAGCGGGATTAACAAATCCGGATCGCTGGTTAACAAATAATTACTATTCATTCAGATCACTGGTTATTTATGGCAGTATCAATTCCGGATCACGTACGCACAGCAAGCCGACGAACTAGGAAAGCACACGCACAGCAAGCCGTAGAAATTTTTTTTTAGTATAATACTTGGTTTGATCAAAATGATTCATGATATGTTACACAAAATGATATTTTGCATTCACCATATACTATTATATTTATATGTACAAACGAGCATACTTCCAATTATGCCGTACGGATTTGCATACCTACTCCAAGTGAATTAATACATCGTCAATACACATACCTATTCCACGGTAATGACCCATTGAGCAGGAATTCTAATTATGGCAAATAATGATCTAAACACATATTTTTTTACACGCAATTCTAAAGGATCTACACACATAATTGTAAAGGATCAGGTAGCTGGATATTTTTGGCAAGAAAAAAACGGATCACGCATGCAAGGAAAACCGGAGAACTAGCATTGCGCACGCACATACTTTATTGGACGAACATTCATATCGCCGCATATTTATGGCAATTAATATTCTGATTTGCACTAATAAATCTCCCGTTTGAATACCACGGCAAGCATTGTTGGCTAATGGGTATACCCGTTAATCTCATACCTAATACAAAGTACCACATCTCAATGCGATCTAATGGTTGATAGGTTCGGTGCCTGGACTCCTAGGAGTCCCATTTCCCCTTCCTATATATATATATATATATATATATATATATATATATATATATATATATATATATATATATATATATATATATATATATATATATATAGGAAAATTACATAATGCACCATGGTGCCTAGGCACCAACATCCGATACACGTGTATGATTGATAATTTTTTTGAGTTTGGGTATGAAAAATATTTTATACCCTTGATATATTTATGGTAAGTTAGTTTTGAACTCAGTTCAAACTAGTTTGAACTACTTTTGAGTTCAATGCAACTACAGTGAGTATATACCATAAAAATAGTTCAAACTAATTAAACTGAAGTTGAATTTAAATTTTTTCGGAGTTTAACATCTCAAATAAACTTTTTTATGGGTATATGAAGATACCCACATCAAACGTTGCGAATCTCAAAGCAAATCAACGGGTATTGATATTGGTGCCTAGGCACCATGGTGCATGAAACACGCGTCCTATATATATATATATATATATATATATAGAGAGAGAGAGAGAGAGAGAGAGAGAGAAGACGCACTATCATGGCAACAGAGGCAGCACCAGCACAAGAGCCCCAGTGCTGCAGCCCTGGGCCAGCATGCATGTGCAAGTGCAGCAGCACAGTCAAGTACTATAGCAGCACGCACTAGCTATATAACACAAGTACTAGCTAGTTCACGGACTGCACTCGCACTATATACTACCATGGCCGACAGAGTTAACACAAATGTTGCTGACAAACAGGGGCGAGCCAGCCCATTTTGAGAGCCGAGCAGATGGTTGGGGCCTCGACGTGCACAGCTATGCTTGCCAGTGTTGGAGGCTGAAGGCCAGAGGCGGAGCTTGCTGAGTTCAAGGGTTACCGTCAAGTCCGGGTAGCCGTCTAGGGTCGTCGGGCTGGGCTCCGCCTCTACTGATAAATAGGTGCCAACATTTCTTAGAATGACGGAACTTTGAACGCTTCATGTGATTGATATCTGTGACTGTCAGTATCGACTGGAGTTCAACTTCAGCCGAGTAAATTAAGGCCTCAAATCATTGCTCACCTTGTTTTGAGCTAGCTCGTTTTCGTAAACAAATTGAAGCTCAACTTACCAATCCTACTTGATTGATGAGTTGATCCGGTCACAAGCAAATACGGATCCTTCCCTTTCTAGTGCCACTCATATCATATCCTAAATTACATCTCTACTATTTTTTCAAAAAAAAATTAACCCTCAGGACAAAACAGTTGGAACGTGGCCCATCCGCTCGACTCCTTTTTTTCCCACCCGCATGACTTCCCTCTACTCGACTTCTTTTTTTTCCCACCCGCACAGCTTCCACTTGCCTCCCCGCACCACCGCCTCCTCCTCGGATGGGACTCCTCTGGGGTTTGACCCCATTGAGAGAAAATGGGAACTACGTTCGGATGGCTTCCACGTCTTCCCTCCGCACGAATCTCTCCGCGCGAGGGTTCTCCCGTCTTGTTTTCTCCGCACGAGCGCCTCTCCCGTCTTGCGAGCCGCTTCAACTCCTGGATGCCTCCCGCTTTTCCCCCCAAAAACCGAGCTCCCCAGTGTTCTTCCTGCCTCCCAACCAGGTTTGCATGGAGGTGTTGGATCCGCGTGGTGCCGTTGACGTTCCGCCCCCTGGTGGCGCCGCCCCTTCCCCCTCCCTTCGGCCACCGATCGTGCTGTCGACATCAATTGCGTCGCGCAAGGACTCGCACCGCCGCTGATGAGCAAGCTCCATCCGCCGGCCGGCGACCTCGGCACGAGAGGGCTCCCCCCACCGTCGATGTCGCCGAGCGCCAGTAGGGCTCCCCCCATCACGGAGGAATCAAAAGGAGATCCTGCGATTTTCAAGGTATGCAATCCAATACTCCGAAATTCGAATGCTCAGGTGTAGAGTGCGTGTGCGTGATCAATGAATTGTTAATCAAATACTCCGAATTCGGAAACTGAGTGGCTGTTATAGCTTCATTGTAGGTTGATGACCAGAATTCGTCCTCTCAAAATGTGCCAAAAGTTGACATGATGTTTGAATCCGAAGATGATGCATATAACTTCTACAATTCATATGCTAGAACAGTTGGATTTAGCATACGGAGGAGCCACTCGAGGTTGTGAGTAGATGGCACATTGGGTGCCAAAGTTTGTATCTGTAGAAATGAAGGAGAAAGGCGTAGTCATACTAGATATGAAACCAAAAAGGAACGGGCCAACACACGAACAGGTTGTAAGACTCGTCTCCAATTTAACATTTCACAGGATGGGATTTGGACAGTACAGAAGGTGGCACTTAAACATAACCCTTATCTAGCAAGTCCAAGTAAATGTCATATGCTAAGGTCGCAACGTCGTCTATCAAAAGCTAACAAGTGCATGGTTGATAATATGAGAGCAGCAGAAGTCAAACCGGCTGACGTATTCAAATTCTATGAACAACTATCTGGTGGAGCTGAAAATGTACATTTCTTGCAAAAGAATTGCAATAATTATGTTACCCGTGTGCGTAAAAAGTACATGGAAATAAATGATGCACAAACATTACTGGAGTACTTGAAGAACAAACAAGCAGATGATCCTTCATTCTTTTATGCCATGCAATTAGATGAAGAACATGGCCAAGCCGTTGTGGATTATTGTTGCTTTGGGATGTCGTGTCCTTTGACACCATATTCCAAACAAATAAGTTTCATATGCCATTTGCTCAACTTCTTGGAACAAATCATCATAGGCAGACCATTGCCTTTGCAGGGGCTCTGTTATATGATGAATCTGCAGAATCATTTGTTTGGTTTTTTAGAACATTCCTCACAGCAATGTCGGGTAAGCATCCTACAACAATTTTTACAGATCAGTGTGTTTCAATAGCAAAAGCAATCAGCATGATTTTCCCAGGCACAAGTCATCGCCTCTGTTTATGGCATATATATCAAAATGCCGCTAAGCATCTTAGTCATATGATCAGTAACCATCCGAAATTCCTTGCTGGCTTTAAAAGATGTGTGTATGAAGGTAGGTTGTTAGTCACTTCAACATCAACTGGCGTAACTTGTTGTGTACTTACAATCTTGAAGGAAACCGTTGGTTACAAAATTTGTATGCATTGCGTGAGAAATGGGCTACTATTCATCGACGTGATTCTTTTTGTGCTGATGCAACATCAACTCAAAGGAGTGAAGGCATGAATAATGTGTTTAAGAAAGCTTTTATCCTTCCCTACTATTCTTTGCTGCAGTATGTCTGTGCTGTTATTTATCCTTCTAAAGAACCGAAAAGATAGGATGTGATGTTGTTAGTACTCCAGACCAAGGATCGAAAAACCAGTACCGGGGCGAATCCCGGCCGCCGGGCGGTACCGGTAACCGGCCGGTTACCGCCCGGTTACCGGAAATCCCGGTTTCAAACCGGATGAAATTTAGCAAATGGATTTTTTTGGCGGGGCGGGAGGAGGCCAGTTACTGGCCCGGTTACCGGTTTTACCGGTGAGTAAACCGTAAAAACCGGTGGAATGAGTATGGAAGTTGGAGCTCCACTTTTGTTGCCGTAAATTGAAAGTTATGGGTGGACATTTTGCCAAAAGCTTAAGTTTTTTATAACAAGTAAAACCCGCATAAGACTACATCAAACTAATCCCTTCTTGAAGCATTTTCTTGTAACTATGAGGCCAAAAGTAATTGAGATGCTTCGGCATATAACAAAACATTCTAAATTGGCGTATCCATGGTAAAAAAGAACTAAACCTCAGTCAAAAAGGGTCCTCATCTGAATAAATTCAACTTGGTGTTGACCATGTGGTGAAGCCCTCTCGTCGTAGTGTTGTGTTGCATCTGAAATAATAAAAACACAAGTTAATAGTAATGAATACTAACTTAGTATACTAAAAAGTGAAAACACTAATGAAGGATCAATTCGTACCAATACATTGTTGAGAAACGTGAAGGTTGTGCAATGTACTCATTGTTATCAATGAGGACAAGTCCTTCATTATGAGCCAAGTGGACTTTATATTGATCCCAAGTGTATGTGGGATGAGCATGTTGTACCCAATGATTATAAATTTATTGGTAGTATGCAGGTTCCGCCCACTGGTAAACAAATCTTGCATTGGGAGGATAAGAGATATCCGATGATCAATGAGAATGATCAGCAGAAGATAGTAAGTTGGCATCTCGATGCTCATAAGTCGGCAAAGAGTCTGAGCTACCATATGATGCGTAGGAAGAAGAGTCTTGTGGTTGAAGATGATCTCATTGGCGGTCCTTAGCCCTTATGTAGATCTTTTTTATTATTCTTAATTCGTGACAAGCATGGTCTTCATCCTGGGTAGCATGTGTGAAAGTTTTCTCACAGGTGAATTCCAATGGTTGATATGTGTCTTGTTGGCCTTGTACCCCATCGTGAGATGTCCCACCATCAGCACCATCATCAGATGACGAAGAGGAACTATCGTCAGACTCTTGATACTCTACTGCATCAGATGTTGGAGTTTCTGTCTCTTCATCACTTCTCACAATATCCTCATCGATTTCTTTTTTCTTCTTCTTACCAACCGCTTGTTTCTTTGTTTGTGTAAGTGAGGCAAAGTCTCGAGCCAATTTTTCAGTTGGTTGGCTACAAGCTTTTGTTTTTGTAACATGAGACTTGCCAATAGTTTTCTGAGTCCATTGCTTCAACGGTTGATCATCAAGTGCCTTGTCAAGTTCATGCTCAGATATGGCATTAACTACAATTGTAGATGGCATAGAGGGCTCACCTTCCTCATCTAACAGAGGCTCTGAGTGGCTCATGGAGCTGTCAAGCCACTCATGGATTGGGTTTGCGCTGTCATACATGGTGGCATTAATGAGATCTCCAAAAGGATCTACATCCCTATCTTCATTCCTAATCTCATGCTCCTGCAATCGTAGCCTTAGATTGTAGTGGACATATACAAGCTTATGCAATTTCTTGTATCCAAGACGGTTCCTCAATTGGGTGTGCACTAAAGTAAATGTGCTCTAATTACGTTCACATCCACTTGAGGAAACACATTGTGAGACAATCCACAAGGTATATTTTTGTAGGGTTTCTGTCTCCGCTCCAAACATCATCCACCATGCAGCTGCAAGTCACATGAAAAATATGTTGAACACTGATGGTTGATTTTGATGTATTTCGAATATATGTTGAACATACCTACACTCATACGACTAGTAGCAAGGTAAGCCTCGTTTGAAGCAAATAGGCCTCGTCGGTTACGATAATATTCTATCTCGACTAGAGCCTGCACTGCATCCTCGGGTGTGTCGGCTATTCTTTGAATTGCTGTTGTTAGTGCATGGACGAGGGTTGCATTCTTCCCCAAATCATATAGTCTGTGGCTTTGCGGGTTAAGCAACGATGCTGTTCAAACACACATAGTCTATTAGACAAAATGTAACAAATATGCAACAGAATGTGTTATGGTTTACAAAAGTATGTACTTGCCTGGAACGATGTAGGTGCGTTGCTTCAACATTACAATTCTTCTATTAACTATCTCCATAATACGATTGTAGGTAGCATCATCTTCTTTTAACACGTCTTTAAGTTCAAATTGAAATTCATATGTTTTTGCAACCAGTCCTGCCACTGTTGCAGGTTTCTGTTGGTCTGCAAATCTCAGTAGTCGATAAATTGGTTGTACCATTTTAATGATCCAATCCATACTAGACCACCATTGTCTACTTGTGAGGCACGAATACATGTATTCTCCTTCTTCGGTCATAGACAAATGATTGGAGCTCCACACATCTGATACCATCCACTTCATAAACTTGTCTTTTCTATCCCAAAAACTCTTCAAGAAAACAAATGTCGTTCTAAACCTTGTGGCGTTTGGACGAACTATCTCTCCTCCAATTTGTTGTCTCATTTCATTATGCAGGCGATTGTGGTTGTATAGGAACCGACAAATCCTCTTGGTCGCCTTGACAACTGCAGCAATCTCGTTGAACTAGCCGATGTCCTTCAACATGAGGTTCACAGTATGCGCTGCACAGGACTGCCAGACTAGAGTTGGATGGTCTTCAATCACCAGTTGACATGCTTTCTTGTAGTTTGCACCATTATCAGTGACAATCTGCATAACATGTTTAACTCCAATTTCTTCAACAACTTTGCGGATCTCACGATACAAAAAGTCTGCATTTCGTACGTCACCGGTCGCATTCACTGACTTATGAAAAAACATTCTTCCATTGCAGTACAACATGAAGTTAATTATACTCATCTGTGTAGGTCATGTCCAGGAATCACACATGATGGATACTCCATATATGCTCCAATCATCTTTGAACTCCTGTACATACTGCTTTATCTCCAGTTCATTAGCATCAAGGTATGGCCCATCAATTTCATGCCCTCTAGGTGACGCAACACCTTCACCAAGTTCTTGTGTAACCTTGATGGCAGCACGAAAATAAGGACACTCTGCCTTATTTCCAGGAATGTCATTACTGTGGAACCACTTAGCCCAAACTTTTTCGAGTTTTGACTTTGCTTCTTTCTTAAGAGTTGTGTCAATGCGGGGTTGGACGGGTGTCCGACTGCGCAAAATATCATAATCAACTCTCATAGACTGCGACCTACCAAACACCCTCGAAAGAGCATTTCTTCCTGTACCCCTTCCTGTAGCACTTCCATTACCTCCACCATGTTCAAATGTCGCACCCCGGGCTCTTGCCCTCTGCTCGAGCTGGTGCAACTCCAACGACTCTCGCCGAGCCCATTCCATCTGCTTTTCCTCATCATCATCAAAAACATCTTCACGTGATGGACCACGCGCTACAGGCTCTGAAGCAACTTGCTCCATTCTCATGCGCTCATCTCTAATAGATTTTCTCTTGGCCTTCGTTTCTTCTATACTTGCTAGCATGAGCCTTCTCACTTCCGCCAGAATCCCACTGCAAGGAATAACATCCCCGTACTTCCCAGCAAGATGTTCTTTCAGGCGTGTTACACCTCCGCCTGACTTCGTAAGCTTACAATATCTGCACTTCCAACCAGCACCTCCTAGTCTCTCTCCATGGTTCCAAACATTGATATTTTTACCAGCCATCACTACAATATCATGCAGCAACAAAAACATGTATCAGTAAGGCACAAATCTAAAATTTCCATGCATAAGACACAAAATATAGTTCATAAGGTAAAACTACTGCATGCTGACTTATTTCCATGCTAGAGGCTACAAGTTTGTTGTCTACATCTTAATTGTTGTCTAACTATCTCTTTTTACTTTGCTAGTGAGAGGAATGATGTACTACAGGAAAGCACTTAAGATTCAATGTATTCAAGATGAAACTGATCTTGGTTAGATTTTTGCTCTCCCCATCATTTTCCAGTCTTGATAAATCTATATATTTTGACTCCATTTTAATATTTTGTAGCTAGATTGGACCATCATAGAACAACAGCATCCTCTCAAGCGGAGCAAAGCATGTTGCTAATATTGCTCAGATCCATATAATAAACAAGAAACAAGAAACACCTGCTCCTCCTGCTGCTGCTTCGCTGCTCCTCCTGCTACTGGCTGCTTCGCTGCTCCTGCCTGCTGCTGCTGCTGGTGGCTGCTACTAGCGGCTGCTGCTGCTGCTCTCTCCTCTCTTTGGGATTTCCTGCTACAGAGACTCAATAATGCAGAGACCCAATAATGCAATCACTGATTCACTGCTGTAGCATCCAATGTTCCCACTGCTGCTGCTCTCCCCTCACATGCAGAGAATACTTTCTTCACATGCAAATGATGCAACAGACAAAAAGTCTCATGCCCATGGGCCCAACATGTTCCTAAACATATGCTTAACCATCAATGTAGCTACAATGCCCCCTGGAACCCATTCAAACATCTACAAATTCAATTTTTTCAAATTTGCATCTCGGCCGGTTTTTTCATCCCGCTCACCGCCGGGAATTCCGATAACCGGCGGTTACCGCCGGTAATCCGATCCATGCTCCAGACAGACGTTAGAGAGGATGCTATTTTGTTGTCCATGTGTGTTACATCCTGAATGCCCTGAGATGCAACACCCCTGTGATTTACCGCTGCAGTTTGGTTTTACTTTGTTCTTTTGTCAGCTTTGTGATGGCCAAATAGCATCTCAACATTTCTGTATTATTAGATGAGAAAGAGTACCTGATTTGTCCATGGCAGCATGATGCATACTTAAGATCTTTATGGCAGAGCCCTATGTTTTTTCATTGAATTAACCAATCCTAAGATTTAGCCTTTCACCATGCAATCTAATATGCCCATTTTCACAAGACAAACCTTGAAAATAATTTGAGCTTCTCTGAATTTCAGAAATTTATTGTATTGAATTTACAATCCCAATTTTTGGATGCTTTATGTGATTATCCTGTTATGTCTAAATATATGGTTTTTTATATGCTCCTCTGAATGGTTATGTATGCTCCCTGATTTTTAATATGGTTCCGTATAAATGCTTGATAACTGACATTTTTTATCGATGTTCGTTAACAAAATTGCAGACATCTCTCATTTTAACAGCTGCTACCTTCTCTCATGTGCAAGCAAGTGCTGGTGCTTCCAAGGTAGTGTAACAGTATTGGTTGTGTTCTAATCAATCCTATTTTATTATCGCTGCAGTAAGGCTAATCAACATTTTAATAGCAGCTGCCTTCTCTCATGTGCAAGCGAGTGCTGGTGCTTCAAAGGTAGTGTAATAGTATTGGTTGTGTTCTAATCAATCCTATTTTATTTCACATCTTGACAGTTTGGTTTAAAATGTTTTTGTGCCATCACTTGATCTCATAAGTATCCTACTTAGATGAAACCTTACTAGCCATCGAATTTAGTCATATTTCTATTGTTTAAAGTTTATGAAGCTCAGTTATGCTCCAGCACCTTGGTCTATAGTTTGTCTTACTATTTTGTGCTGCATGCCTAATTATCTAACCAATCCTTCATCAACCGGCCAGCATAAATAGGAGTACTCAGTACTATTCGTAGCATGATACCCAACGAACAGGCAGAATATATTGATTGCCAATAATGCCAATGGGCCGGCGTCATTCGCTTTCACTCGCCATCACACGGAATCACGTAAGCCGCATGCGTTGCGGCCGCTGGACACAGCAAGCCAGCTTCAATCCTCTTGGATCGTTCAATCGCATCTCGCATCATCGTTTGTCTATGTTGAGTTTGTGATCCAATTTGTATTCGGGATTTGTTTACTTCTCCAACTGAGTTCTGTTCTTACACGGAGTTCTTTTTATACCTCAAATAAATATGCCCAATGTAGACCGTAAGGTTAACGGCCTCATTATAAACATCCCTACATATAACTCTCCTCACACAATGATTTTGTCTTCGTGCATTCATATTTTTTCCGCAAGAGTTTTTTATAAAATTCATCCATGCTTTTTTCCCACAAAAGTTTTTCATGTAAAATTCGTGTATCTCATGCTCTTTTGGTAATCCATTCTTGCACTACCAGGAATCGCACCTTTCGTCAGGGGGAAAACCCACAGGAAATTGGGGAAAACCCACAGGAATATTTTTTGTGACGGTGAACCGTCAGGCATGAGCCCACAGGATAATTCGCACAGGGAAATTCCATTTGCCTGGGTGTCAACCGACAGAAAAAATATTCGCGTCGGCTATCAGTGACGGTTGCCGCCAGAATTTTTTTGGGCACGTCAGGTTTGTAGTTCTTATTTCGCGTGTTTACCCCGTCAGAAAAATCCGACAGAAAATTTATTCGCGACGTTCACCAACAGGAAAAAGTGCATCGTGGATGGCCCAAATCTTCATATTCCTGTAACTAATACCGTCACAAATCCCCATCAGGGAAAGTAATAGTGTAGGTAACCGACAGAAAAATGCAGCCATTCTAAATATGCCGAGAACCCCTTTCTCTGTAGTTGGCCCGTCACAAAATTATCACAATAAATCGATAGCACAACTGCAGTAAAAAAATATAATTTCAGGCACAAATTATACATCCAGAATTCAGAACAAAACCATACATATACATTGCAGTTTATAGCACATCCAGAATAATCCATATCAACAAATGGACAGCACATCCACAAAGGGGCAGAACTTCCAGAAATCAGCCATATATACATAAAGGCATTAAACCAATTTCAGTTTTAGCAACCAGCAGCACAACCATTTCAGACATCATCAGTTTTACTATATGCACAGCCATTCCAGAACTTCCAGAAATTAGCAATATATACACAGCCATGCATCTACCATCAGCCAAACGGTAAGTTCATACTTCTTACTATATGCAAGTAGCATAGCCAAAAGTTAGTCTAACTGCTGTTGCAACCAAAAGTTAAGTTGATCAGTACTAAGGTCATCTTGGTGAGCAAGTTTAACATCCTAGGATGCCCCATTGTTGCTCCTGTCCTCGCAGCTGATGTTCCCCTCCCTGCCCTCGCAGCTGATGTTCCCCTCGTTTCCCTCGCAGCCAATGTTCGCATCACCATCCCCATTGCCGAAACTTGCCGGATCTGGTTGTGAGCCCGCATGTGAAGAGCCAGTTCGCTACAACAAACCATATAGCACAACGAGTAAGAGGAATAATCAACTTATTAATATGAATTAAGTAAGCAAAGGCAAGGATTATTAATTGATTACTAAAATGGCCAATATCATTGCTTTTAGCACAGTTAGCTATGATTATCTTCCTTTTCATGAATGTTGTAAGATCTGTACCTATCTTAACTCCTAGAAATATTACTGATGTGCACAATTTAATGCTAGAATGAAGATGTTAAACTTATATGCAAAGTAACTCTGCACAACTGATCAGATTGTATTACTCATGACTACAGGTGTGACAAATTTTCAAAATAAGCAATGATGTGCACAATTTAATGCTAGAATGAAGATTGTATTACTGTACAGTTTAAGCAATGAGGGGTCATCTATAACAAGGTGGCATTCCTTGCTACCTTACCATCAAGTTAGATCTAATAATGAGGTTATGCCCAGATGTTACAAATATCAACATGAAGCCTGTGAACTGCTGCATTTGTTGGCATTCTGCCATACCCAAAAGCCATTAGATCTCATATTATGTAATAGAAAAGTCATGCAAAGGTGACATTAAATGATCTGACCTGGCCATTCAAAGGTGACATTAAATCTTCATCTAGTGGTGGTTCTTCTCCTATCTTCTCAAAGAGCATCTGTAGTTGGAAAGAAAAGAATGGAATTACTGGACCAGTGAAATAATCAGCAAAAACATATGTGCAATTTGATTTGTTACCCTGATCTGTCTTGATTGAACATGTAATTGACGACGAAGCATTGCATTTTCACGTAGGACACTTCGGACTGACGGAGTGTTGGATGGCCTAATATTTGTTGCTTTAGCAGCTGATATAACATCAGCCTTCCTCACTGCTCCATTACCTATTGGAACACGACCATGTGGCAGGCCGCCACCTATGGTGTATAGTGCCTTCCCGTCTAGTTCATTGTAAGCCAAATTTTCTTGATTTTCAGAGCTAACTGTTATATTGTAATCATCCTATCATAAAACAGTACTGTTTAAGTTTATACACAAAAGACCATGTAGATGAATTACAGCTAAATTACAAGGCCAACAGAAATGGAAAAACCACAATACAAATATGCAAAATGAGAATATACCATGATTTTTTGTGCTTTTTGGCAGCTTACTGAACCACTACTTCCAGAACTGTCAATGTTTTTAGCTCCTGACTTCATGACCGCAAATGTGTTAACTCCCGTAGCCTTCTCAGGACCGTACTTATATTCCTAAAAACCCAACCAGAAACAAAATTCAACCAATATAGTAACTAGGAAGTAATGATGACTTGAGAAATTGTAATTGTTTAATAGATACCAGCCACTGTTGTGTCTCGGTGTATGGGCGTGATCCTCCTCTGTTCCGAGCATCATTCTCAGATTTTAGCCTTGATTCTTGGGCTTTCTTTCTCTTTTGTAGGAACTGATCACCACTCCAATGGCTGCAGAGGAGAGGCCAAGCTTCCTCACCAGCCCATTCAATGAAACCATCCAAGTACTGCTGTTCTTCAAGTTCATATGATCTTGCTAGTGCATCATCTAGTTCCTCCCCATGTTTCTTCCAGAAATACTCTTTGACAGCATCCACACGAAGTTGGTACATAATATCATTTACTCGTTTATCAGCGTAATTCTCCAAAACACGATCTGCCTCGTCCTGCAATTCCTCTGTCGTAGAGAATAAACTCTGCACATTTATGTGGCATGACACTATTAGATATTAAATAGGCAACAAAAGGGAAAATTAGGGTAAACAATATGCATTTACCCAAAATTCTTCCTTCACTCGATCTGCATTTGTCTCTCCTGCATCATTTTCATTGAGATAGTAATCTTCCCAATGGATAGCAGGTCGAGTATGAAGAGTTCTTCCATGCTCATCCATGTCTAGCACAATGCCTGGGTATTCCCTTTTGAGAATAACTCCAAGCTGTGTGATGTACTTGTAATCACTAGGATTAAATTGCGCATATCTGAATTGCCTACAAGTAATATGCCATTCGAACCATTCATGTAATAAGCAACTTGTCACTTCATCATGTGTAAAAATAAGGTGAATAGAATTAAGTAAAACATGTTTTTGTGCTCACCTATCACCTTGAGGTAGAATGGCCACCTTTCGACCTCGTGGAGGGAGTTTCAGTTGGGTCCTTGACCTCTTCTTCCTGCCTCTCTTTTTAGGTTGCTCCCTTCCCCTTTCAGTACCACGGCGATTCCCTTGCATCTCAACATCAGCCCCAGAGTTAGCACCATTAGCAGGGACACTGTCAGAGTTAGTAGTAGGAGTCATGCTCCTATGAGAGTCGGAACCATCAGATGCAGATTGAGTTCTAGGAGGCATGCTCCTAGAGTTGGCACCATCAGAATTTGCTGCAGATTTAGTTCTAGGAGGCAAGGTCCTAGAGTTGGCACCATCAGCATTTGTCCTATTGGAGGAACGGGCAGCCGCTCCCTTCTTTGAATTGAGAGCCTTGTGACGGAGGTTCATGATCTGCATATAGCCATTCAAAAGTTAGTGACATTGTCTTAGATATAACTTGCTGGAATTAATATAATGAGCTGCAGAAATAAGAAATGGCACACAAAAATATAATATAACAGTATAAAAAAGGAATGGTAGACAATAGCATGAGATTGCAGCAGGTGTTACAATGTTTTTTATCATAATAAAGGTAATTCGGTTTCTGGTTACAACAAAATCACAAAATATATGTAAGCCCAATCAGAATTCTTCTGGATCATAATGAGGGGCTTCAAGCCCATGATCTTCTTCTTGTTCTTCATCTTCTTCTTTATCTGTACCATCAGATTATTCACCTTCAATGTTCTGTTTTGCAAGATAATCCAACTCTTTTGGATTTGTTATCTCATCTGAGATGAATGAGCTTGTAATGTCTAGGTCATCCCCTAAATCGATAACAAAATGCCCTTCTAATCCTTCCTCTTGATAGAATGATACTTCTTGTGGCTGCCCCTCAGGAGGGTTAGATTCATTGGTGTTTATAAGAGGCGGAAGATAACCATGTGGAGAAACATGATATACAACCCACCAATCTTTCAAATCTGATCTGGAGTTGCATGGATATTGTACAAAATAAACTTGTGTAACTTGACTTGCTAGGACAAATGGTTCAAAGTTTGAAAGCCTAGATGTGTGCTTAACCTCTACCAAACCCAAATTGGCAGTACGCCTAACTCCAGAAGGTGTTGGATCAAACCAGCGACAATCGAATAAAACCAACTCAAGTTTCATGCTGCCTTGCCAAGAAATTTTTATGATGTCCTCTATAACACCAAAGTACTCATCATCATCAAGAGAAGACACACAAACACCAGTATTAACAGTAGTTATTCCTGATCTAGCACTCTCATACTTCTCCGAACGAAATCTATATCCATTGGTATCATAGCATCCATAAGAGGTTACTCTTTTAGAAAAGCCATAAGAGATTTGCCGCAAGACATTATCAATACTAGATTTCTTCATGCACTGCACAAATAATATTATTTATTAGTTCGAAAGTGTTCATATGATAAGGAGAGATGTTTGGAGTGTTTGTAAACATTACTTGTGTTTTGAACCAGTCAAAGAAATTAGGCCCACTTGTTGACACACGGCTGTATTTCCAGCCATTTAATCTTAATTGATGAAGTTGCTTTTCTGTTGGTGTAATTCTGCTCTTCCATTGTTCTTTATCAAATGTTCTAGGAGAAGTAAGTAAATTAGTAAAAACTAAGAAAAAGAGACACCAATAGGTAAATTTAATTAGAAAGACATACTCAAAGAAAGTGTCCATCTCTGTAATATTGGTCAATATGTACAAGAAAGCAGCCTTGTACTCCTCCCTTGTAAAATCACGGTATTCTTGGCGGCTAAAGCAACGACCAGGGTATTGAAAAATTTGAAGGTTGCATGAACTCTCAAAATTGGAGGAACCATCATCATATCGAGGAACCTTATTTCTAGTTGATCTCACTTTAGGACTGAAATAAAGTGAGAGAAAATTTGTATTTTCCTCTACTAGATAAGCTTCAACAATAGACCCCTCAACACGAGCCTTATTTTTAACTTTTTTTCTAAGCTTTCCAATACACCTAGAAAGTCCAAAGAATAATTTAGTTAGAATAATTATATGAGAAAAGATGTTCTATTTTAATTAATATTTCTACCTCTCATAGGTATACATCCAGCGAGCTAGGACAGGTCCTCCAAGCCGAGCCTCACGAGGAAGGTGAATAATTAGATGCTGCATAAGATTGAAGAACCCCGGAGGGAATATCTTCTCTAGTTTGCAGAGAAGAACAACAACATTCTCTTCAAGGGAACATATGGTATCCTTGCTCAGTTCTTTTGCACACAGCTGCCTATAGAAAAAACTAAGCTCTGCCAAACAGACCCATATGTTTTCTGGAAGGAATCCATGAAAAGCAACTGGGAGCAAACGTTCTATAAAGATATGGTAGTCATGACTTTTTAGCCCGAATATCTTCCTTTGCAAAAATTTAACCCCTCGCCTAATGTTGGCTGTATACCCATCAGGGAACTTCAATTGTTGAAACCATTTTAGTATAATTGGCTTGTCATTCTTATCAATGCAAAATGCTGCCCTTGGCTTGTGCCACTTCCCATTCTCCTTCAACTCTAAATGCAGTGCTGGGCGATTGCATATGTCAACTAAATCTTGCCTAGCCTTCACATTATCTTTAGTTTTATCGGGTATGTCGAAGCATGTATTCCATATAGCCTCAGCCACATTTTTCTCATTATGCATCACATCAATATTATGTGGCAGCAGTAATTTATGATAGTATGGAAGTTGCCAAAAGCAATTCACATGGGTCCAATTGTGTGTTTTGCCATAGTTCTTTGTGTCACCTACAAGTGTGTACATTTTCTCCTTCACTTCTTCTCCCGTTAAAATCCTTGGTGCTTCACCCAATTCTATTGTGTTTTTTCGAAAAGCATTGGATTGCATTCTAAATTCATGGTCCCTAGGAAGGAAACGCCTATGGCAATCAAACCAGCATGCTTTCCCACCACTACGAAGGCGGAATGCTTTGGTATCACATAGACATATTGGACATGCAAAGGTACCATGGGTGCTCCATGCAACAAAGTTACCGTAAGCAGGACAATCATGGACTGACCACATAAAAGCTGCCCTCATGGTAAAATTTTGCTTACTTGAAGCATCCCATGTTTCAACCCCCTCTCACAACTTAAGAAGCTCATCAACCAAGGGCTGCATCAAAATGCTTAATTTCTTTCCTAGGTGTGGAGGGCCTGGTATAACAAGTGCAAGGAATATATATTCTGGTCTCAAGAGCATGCCTGGTGGTAGGTTCAATGGAGAAATGAATACTGGCCAACATGAGTAAGGAGCAGCACCCAAACTAAATGGTGTAAAACCATCAGTAGCAAGAGCAAATCGCACATTTCTTACATCTCTAGCAAAGTCTGGAAAGCCTATGTCAAATTTTTGCCATGCTTCACCATCACATGGGTGTACAAGCCTATTGGATGTGGATTGTCTATATGATTGCATTGCCTTTGCAGTGTCTTCATGTGCATACAACCTTTGCAACCTATCTGTAATTGGAAGGTACCGCAGGACTTTGCGTGGAACCTTATTATTCCCTTCCTCATAGCGAGGTGTGTCACAAAAGTCACACTTTTCTTTATGTTCATTTTCTTTGTAGTACAACACACAATTATTATAGCACACATCAATCTTAACATAAGTCATACCAAGGCCTTGTAATAATTTCTTTGAATGGTAGAAATCCTCCTCTAACTTAGACCCCGGGGGAAGTAATTCATGGATCAATTGTAAGGTATCATTGTAGTGGGCTATTGACATATTGTACTCTGATTTTAAAGCTAGCAGCCGTGCCACAGCAGACAACCTTGAGTGTAAAGTGTTTTCATGGACCAATTCATCAGCACTATTGACCATTTTATAGAAAGCACTACTAGAAGGTGTTGGCTCTTCATCAACTATTGGTGCTTGGACAGCACCAAGATCAACCAACATATCATCCATATGATCAGTATCATCAAACCCCTCATGGACACCTAAAGAAGCAGGTTCATCAGACCTAACAAATGTCTCCCCGTGTGCTGTCCATGTTGTATAATTTTCTTTAAACCCATACTTGCACAAGTCCAACTCAATAACATTCCTTTTGTGCA
Source organism: Dendrocalamus latiflorus (assembly GCA_017311315.1). Taxonomy (NCBI): domain Eukaryota; kingdom Viridiplantae; phylum Streptophyta; class Magnoliopsida; order Poales; family Poaceae; genus Dendrocalamus; species Dendrocalamus latiflorus. The sequence continues at coordinate 27,146,652 of CM029647.1, read as the reverse complement.
TTACATAGTTGCGGCACATAGCACATGGACATTTAACAGTACCAGATTTAACTAAAGTGCTTATGGAGAAGGCACGATCTAGAAAACGATTGGTTTGTTCAATCCAATCACTAGAGAGTGTAGAGCCTTGACCCCAACCACTGTACATCCACTCTCGGTCTGCCATTAATTTTTTTCTGTGTTTAAAACATGTTAAGATTAACTTTTAGCACAGAATCATATTCAATACGCGAGTAAAATACTTGTACTAACATTTTTATGAATCTATGCAGAGAACAACATAGTAGAGGGATGCTTGAACTTACCTAGAACTTGTTGAAGCTAGTAAACCAGCAAGTCACGAGCTTTCTTTAGGATGGGCGGAGGCGGTCGGCGGGTGGGAGGAGAGGAGGGGCGGATGCCGGCGTCGGGGGGGAGACGAGGAGGGGCTTCGAGCGGCGGATCTGGGCCGAGGCGGCCGGCGTCGGGGGGGCGAGGAGGGGCTGCGAGCGGCAGATCTGGGCGGAGGCGGTCAGGAGGAGAGGAGGGGCGGATGCTGGCGTCGGGGGGAGACGAGGAGGGGCTTCGAGCGGCGGATCTGGGCGGAGGCGGCCGGCGGGTGGGAGGAGAGGAGGGGCGGAGGCGGCCGGCGTCGGGGGGGCGAGGAGGGGCTGCGAGCGGCAGATCTGGGCGGAGGCGGTTGGCGGGTGGGAGGAGAAGAGGGGCGGATGCCGGTGTCGGGGGGGAGATGAGGAGGGGCTTCGAGCGGCGGATCTGGGCCGAGGCGGCCGGCGGGTGGGAGGAGAGGAGGGGCGGAGGCGGCCGGCGTCGGGGGGGACGACGAGGGTCGGCCGCGAGCAGCGGATCTGGGCGGAGGCGGGGTGGGGGGAACCGGGGAGCGGCCGAGCGGGGAAGGATTTAGGGTTAGGGATTGCGGTGCGGAGTGCGGAGAGCGGATAGGGAGGGAGGGCTGTGTGACTGCACAATTTAGGATTTTACAATATTTTCCAACATAAACGGGCACACGTGGCAAAAAAATATTCCCGCGTCTTCGAAATTGCCGCGGGAGACCAAAAGTTAGGTCTCCGTAATTTTTTTGAAGGTTACCGTCACTGTAATTTTATTTTTCTGAAGGTTTACCTAAAACCGTCACAAAAATTATAATTTTTCTGTAGGTTTAAGTGATCCCGACACTCAAATATATTTTTGTGTGGGTTCCTTGCGGGCCCGTCACAAAAATGAGAAACCCTCGCTAAAGGTCTGTAGTCTGGTAGTGTTGCTATGCGTTTTATAACAGCCTTGTTCTACATTTGCTTGTATAGTGCTGATTTGCATTTGCTCTTAATTATATAGTACAGTACATTTACATCACCAGTAATACTATAGCTATACTTGGTAGCTATACTTAGTATACACTCGATGTATGCGTTCGTTCCACTATATGTACGTATAGCTCTCTACGAGGTGAGGAGAAACAAACAAAGCTTACCTATACCTATGTACTTCGATCAGTCGACGACGTTGTTGCTGAAGAGCTTGAACTGGCCGGCGTCAAGCACGAGCTTCCGGATGGAGGCGAAGGCACCGATGGCCCCGACGCCGGTGAAGACGGATGGAGTAAGTTTATATACAAGAGAAAGAATAGCACACCCGGGAGGGCCGCAACCAAAAAAGAAAGAATAGAATTAAGGAGTTACAGAGGAAGATAAGAGCTCCGCTAGCCTATTAACTCCAGCTAAAATCCAAGAATGAGCCTCTTCCTTTAATTTGGCGAAAAGGGAAGTAGGGGAGGGTGCTGCTACGGAACGAAAAATGCGAGAATTTCATTCTTTTCAGATCTCCCAATTAACTAGCAGCATTACTAAAGCCAAGGGTTTGCATGGCACGTCTGACTTCAGGATGGCTGACACCTACCAGTGACGAGTAGAGGTGGCTGTGTGCCAAGATACCAGGTCTAAGGAATCTGAGGTGATCCATTGGCCGATGAGGGTCCAAATTCTTTTGGTGTAGGGGCATTCGGCGAAGAGGTGGATGGTTGTTTCCGGGTGAATCCTACAAAGCGGGCAATATGATTAGTTTAGCCATCCTCTCAGCGAGAGACAGTCAGCAATCCACAGCCTGTTTTGCAGCCAGCCATATAAGATTTTGCATTTTGGGGGGCCCAAGTCTTCCAGACCAGACCAGACATCACGCCTCATCGTAGGCCAATAAAAGTGATCGCCCAACATCATGAAGGTCTTTTCTCTCCCAAAGTATCACATTAATCCACCTGCATGAGATTCCTGCAATAAAAGAAATACACAGATGAATCTGGAACACACAATTTGTTAGCATGAAATAAGAATCCATCATAAACATGGAACTTGTCCCATCCTTTCCCGTCTTTGCATTGAGAATATGGTTCTGAAAATTCATGGTCGGAAGCATATAAATCTTTCAAGCTCTCTAATCTAGGTACCTTTACTTCCAACAAATTTAAAAGCACATTCTTTCTAGATAAATTATCAGCTACCACATTCTCTTTTCCCTTCTTGTACTTAACAACATATGGAAAAGTTTCAATGAATTCTACCCACGTAGCATGTCTACGGTTCAGTTTAGCTTGACTTTTCAAATATTTCAAAGCTTCATGATCAGAGTAAATAACAAATTCTTTAGGCCAAAAATAATGTTGCCAAGTTTCAAGCACACGCACCAAACCATACAATTCTTTATCATACACAGGATAGTTCAATTGAGCACTTCCTAGTTTCTCACTAAAGTATGCTGCCGGTTTTCCTTCTTGCATTAAAACACCACCAATACATATTCCACTTGCATCACATTCAATTTCAAAAATCTTAGTGAAATCAGGCAAAGCGAGCAATGGTGCTTCAATTAATCGTTTCTTTAGTTCTTGAAAAGCGTTTTCCTCTTATGTTCCCCCATTCAAATACAACACCCGTTTTGGTTAACTCATTTAATGGAGCAGTAATGGTGCTGAAATCTTTAACAAAACAACAATAAAAGCTAGCAAGACCATGAAAGCTTTCGATTTGACTAACATTCACAGGTGTAGGCCAATTCTTAATTGTTTCAGTTTTAGATTCATCTACCTCAATGCCTTGTCCAGAAACAACGTAGCCTAAGAATACAACTTTATAGGTACAAAAAGTGCATTTATCCAAATTAGCATATAATTTCTCACTTCTAAGCACTTCTTACTCTTGTCTAGTATGATCAATGTGTTCATCCATCGTTTTGCTATAGATCAATATATTATCAAAGTATACCACAACAAATTTGCCAATGAATGGTCTTTTACCCTCATTTTCAGCAAGCTTCCTTTACTAAAATTTGGCTTGTATTTGACTAGGAGACATTTGATTAAGCTCCTTTGTCTTTTCCTTTCACTTAAAATCGTATTTATTGGAACGGCTATCATGTTGCGCACTTCTATCATATTGCCATGGCCTTCCCAACAGCAAGTGACACACTGTCAAAGGCACCACATCGCATTCAACGGTGTCCTCATAATCACCAATCTTGAAAGTAACATGCACCACAAATTGAACATTCACATCCCCACATTCACTAAACCATTGCACATGATATGGACGTGGATGTTTCAGCATATTTAAACCAAACTTTTGATATAATTCAACACTAGCCAAGTTATGACAACTATCACCATCAATAATAAGTTTGATTATCTTGTTGTTTACCTTGGCTTGTGTTTAAAACAAGTTGAACCGCTGCAGATGTGCATCTCCTTCTTGTGTAAGCATGCTCAAATTTCTAGTGACAACTAATCCCTTTCCTGTTTTATAATTCAACACATCAACCTCTTCATTGTCATCCGATGCATCCTCATATCTCTCCTTTTCATGACTAAGCTCAACCTCATTTTCGCTTGCGGATTCATACTCTCCATCTTCCGTCACAAGCATAACTCGGTTGTTGGGATACTCTCTAGAAATATGTCCACGCCCCAAACACTTGAAACATTGAATTTCTCTACTCTTTGTTGTAACTCCAATTGAGGATGTTGGGAATGGAGTGGCATTTTTTTCTCACTTGAGGTAAGTGTTGTTTTTGCAATTGAGAAAGAACGAGCATTATTATTTGAATTAGTACTAGCTGAATTGTACCTCATCCCAAATTGAATCGTGCTTTGGTGGCATTAGAAGATGAGGATGGAGCTTACAAGTTGAAAGATGCTGTCCTTGGTGCTGGTTTTAAATCTTCTAATAATTGCTTCTCCGCCTTGGTCGCTTGATACACCAAATCAACAACAGTATTGTAGGGTTAATATTACACAATACGTTTAATGTTTTTGTTTAGACCAAACAGAAAACACGCAAGTATTTTATCTTCATTTTCGTGCACATGTGCTCTAATCATAGCTTGCTCCATATCCTTCTAGTATTCCTTCACCGAGCGACCTCCCTGTCTCAAATTCTACAGTTTATTAGAAAGCTCACACTTATAAGTGTTAGGAACAAAACGTGCTCTTAGCTCTTGCTTCATTTTAGCCCACGATATAATTGGAGATTCTCCATTCTCTTCTCTTTGGTTCAACACTTGCTCCCACCAAATCAATGCATACCCATCAAACTCAAGTGATGCCATGTGTAGCTTCTTCTCCTCCGAATAATTGTGCATCCAGAAGATTTTATCTACCTTGAGCTCCCATGTGAGATAGGCATCTGGATCGGAAGCACATTCAAACTTAAAAATAGTGAATTGAGTTTCTCAAATTTCTCCTCCACGCGCGAGTCATCATGATGACGGCCATGGCGTTGGTAGTTGTCATTGCGGTGTAGTCACAAGTCATCGTCGAAGTCCTCTTTGTGGGCGGCGGCACCACCGCGCCCACGACCACGGCCCCTCCCTTAGCCATAGTCAGCGCCGAAAATACCTCCCCCACACCCGGGAAAGGGTGGTCGAACCGCATTGGCAGTGGCTCGATTTGCTTGAGCTTCTCTAGCAAGCCGTGCAGCCCTCTCCTCATCGGTCTCGTCAAGCTCAATAGCTCCTTCATGGGCACTTATTGGGCCCCATTTTCTTCGAAGCTCCTCTAGTATCTCCCTTCTCAAGACGCTCATGTTATCATTCAACTGAGTGTTGAAATCATTCGTGAGTTTCTTAAGATCCGCCTGGGTCACATATGCTTATTCTCCTTCTTTCCCTACCATGGTTAGTGCAACAACAAGAAAATCTATGTATGTGGATGTGAAAAGTTTTATTTGTGGAATTCGCTCAACCTCACCTTCTCTTACCAACCGAAGTTCTTATGCATCTTTGATGGAATCGAAGAGCCGCACGCACTTTGGTGACGGTAGACAACACAAGGTGATAGATTAAGCGAATTCAATTGCACAAACGTTGTTATGACAATGGCTTATATGTGGAGCTTGGAGGGAGAATAACAACCTATGCAATTTGAAATTCTAGATGATGTTAAGTTAATTAGTCCAAGCTATAATTATTTGCCTAAGTGCTAATCCAAAAGGTTTAAGTGGAGTGTATGAACGCACACGCAAAGATCAATGTGACTCGATGCAACAAAGGAGTGAGCTAAATAAAGATGATCTGAAATTGAGAATTAAATAGCTCGTTTTGCACCAAGTACTAGGAGAAACGCTAACCAATTGCAATGATATGAATGTAAGGGCACAAGATTGCTCAAAGGAATTAAATACACAAGCTGAAAATTATATATTAAAATTAGGTAACTCCAATTTGTCCAACGCTCACTTTTTTTATCAAGGCTTTTTCTTTATATCGGCTACCTTTTTTTACTCGTTGGTTGGCACTAAGATTTAGCGTTTCTTTGCACAAATATTTAAAATTTCAGCAAATATAGATTAATACCAAGAGCAGCGCTTAATGCAATTATCAAAGATTAATCCCAAAGATGAACGTAATTTTTCACGGTACTGTAGCAAGTACTGTTCACGGTACTGTAGCGTTGCCATGGTAATGTAGCGTACTGTAGTGATCGCGATTTTTTTTTGGTTAAGGTGAAACGAAGGAAATAAAAAAAATAATCAAGCAACGTAAAGGAACACGACGATTAGCACTTAAATAAAATTCCAATGTACGAAAACTTAACAAAACTCACCAAAAATAACAAATGCAAAAATTAGGGTTTATATTTTTTTGGCTTTTTGTGTATAGGAAAAAAAATCTAAATGCGGGTAAATTGATCTTATCGTATCAACCGCGCTCTGATACCAAGATGATGCGGGGGATTGCCCGATCTTCACGGCGTAGGATCGATGAAGATAGTTTGGATCCGTGTAACCTGACGAATCGATGGCGCCAGCCACTGTTAGAACAGCAACCTGCGATAAAAGAATTCGTCCAACCACATGCTCGTGATCCCGTCTACACGACCACCAAGTAGACGCGTCGTCGCTCTGGCCAATCACAAGAAATCACAAGGGCGACGGAGAAGAACGTTCGATTCTTCTCTAGGTTGTAATCATATGTCAAACTCTAGGAGGAATAAACGTATAACTCTCAAAAAAATAATAGATTTATTTTTTATGGTCTGTCTTTGACTCACGTATCCAACAGGTATTTTAAAGTCGGCTCGGCTGAAGGAAACATCATGTCCGAGACTGACTCGATCAACAAAATAAAACAAAGAAAAGCAACGTCCGAACAGTATTTGAGTCTGCGTCCGGACTTGACTCTGCCTCCGAACTCGTACGAGAAAACACCCAGCGGCATGCATACGGCGGATGGGCTTCTGTTGGAACCACCATGCAAAAAAAAAATCCGTTCCATTGCTTCGTGACATGGCTCTCACGTATGGCCTTGACTAGAAGTTGGATTCATGACTTTGTACATAACTTTTGCACTTGGAATAGTACTTCTTCCCGTCACGTGCGTATGCATGTGTTTCTTTTGGTTTTTTTTTCCTGTCTCAATTCTCATGCACATACAAGACTTTCTTGCTCGACTGATTTCTTCTCACTTTGGTATCCAACGTCTCCTCATGTACAACCCTGAGACTAATTAAAATACTAGCATTAGATAGCAGCCAGTTCTCATGAAAATTAAAACGAAATTTAATTAGGAGCAAGTTCACCTATTGATTAATCTTTTTAGCTCGTGCTCGCGTAATCGGTCCAGTCGTGATGTTCTCGTCATTTGTGTTTTGCAGTTGTATGGTGGCCCGGCCGGCAGCCGGCTCAACTTAGGCAGGCTTTTTTCCTTTTTAAAAAATTTTTTTGCCTTTTTGAATTGCATCGAACACCACACGGTGAGCCCTGGTAATCCACGAGCTAAATGGTGAACACTTTCCCACGGCGAAAAAATTGAACACTGCACCTATACAATATACTCGGAATCAAATAATAGCAATCAAAGCCCATAAAATAGACCCATTAAGCCATTGCGGGCCCGATAAGTTGTAGCGCGCCTCAGACAGTAGCAAGCAGCGTGTCACAAATATGTAGGTGCTTGCTCTCTCAAAAAAATTGTAGGTGCTCCAATTAGATCGTACGATGCGAAATATGGCTGAAAACAAAACAAAATAAAAATCAGTCTAGTAATGCATAGCCAGTCCCATATAAACGTACAACAAGCAAAATCACACAAACCAACCAAGCAAATTCTGAGGACTTGAACATACAGTAGACCAGCAAGAGTTGGACAAGTGGACAACTCTTAAATCACGACAAATAGCAGCACAAACGTCGATGCAATCAACTAGCAGACCATGTCCATGCGTACACGACATTGTCTAGGTGGGATCTGAGGATGGTCCCTTTCTTGCTAGCAAGTTGCAACACCTCATAATTCAGGAACAGTAGCCCAACTCATCAAAGGCCAGATTTTATAGAGATTTTATTATCACACACACAGATTCCATTGATCTTGCCAATATTTATAGAGTACAAGGGCTTCGGTTACATCAGAACATGGGCGATGAATAAGGAGATCATGGTAACTTGACAAGAAGTTACCAGAGAGAAGGCTAAGGACATATATAATGATATAGATAGTGATTATCTGAAATACACCTTCATGATAAGACTAAAAATAATTCATACGATACATGCGTACGGTTGCTGATGGAGTCCGGAACGTGTACGCTAACAATCACCGACTTCGAACAATGCAAGTCTGCCAGCCATGCCTGCTCGACGAGTCTTCACACAATGCTCATCACTCCATACGCGCCACGCCATCTTTACCCTTCCACTTGATAACCACCGCCTCCAGCGCCTTGCGCGACGGCCCATCCGGCGCCCACGCCTTCGCCGCCCCCTTCTGCATCTCATCCGCCTTCTTCCTGGCCGCCTGCCCCTTCTCCCCCACCATCAGTTCCTTCGCAACCGCGGCAACCTCCTCCCGCGGCACCACGCCGTCCCCCCTCGCCATCGGCCGCAGCGCCATCCCGACTTTCTCCTCAAGCAGCACCGCGTTCATCCTCTGCTCCGCGTACAGTGGCCACGCCATCATCGGCACGCCAGCCGCGGCGCTCTCTAGTGTGGAGTTCCACCCGCAGTGCGACAGGAACCCTCCGACGGCGGGTGGTATAGGATCTCCACTTGCGGCGCCCATAGCGGCACGGCTAGCCCCGTGCCGTTGGTCCTCTCGACGAACCCCTCGGGGAGATAGCTCAAAGGGTCTTCGTCGTGGTTGTCGGACCCAAAATAGCCCGCGCTGCGGTCCTTATCACTGGGAAAACGCACCACCCACAGGAACCTTTGCCCGCTCGCCTCCAGCCCGGCGGCCAACTCGGCTATTTGTTTGGTGGATAGCGTGCCGCCGCTGCCGAAGCACACGTACAACACCGACCGGGGCGGCTGGTCGTCAAGCCACCGTAAGCAGCTGTGCGCGGCTGCTTCGCCGGAGCACGGCTGCAAATAGGGGCCCACTGGGTAAATGGGATGATAGTAGACACCTTTGTCCGACAACTCTTGGAACGCGCTTATGGTCTCGTGCTCCATGCCGTCGAATGTGTTGACGACGAAGCCGTCGGTGAGGAGGTATTGACGCCCAATATCCACCATGAGAGCGTATGCTGGGTTGGCGCGGTCCTGGATGGTGTCTATGAGGTCGGCGCCGCGCAGCGGCACGCACCCTGGGAGGAGGACGGGCTCCTGGAGGTCGCGGTACTCGCAGGAGGTGGTCCTGTCGAGCTCCGGTAGGTGGAGCAGCGAGGCGAGAACCATGAGGTTGGAAGTGACGACGACGTAGCGCGGGACTATGTAGCACGGACACGCCTCAAAACCGTCGTATCCGTGTCCGACACGTGTCGGACACGGATACGACACCGACACGTCTTGGACACGCGTCGGCGACGTATCGGCCGATTTCAGAATTAATTTTAATTATTAAAATTCTCGACACGTGTCGGACACACTAAATATACGAGTCGGACACGGCCTGGACACAGCCGGCCCAGGAATGGCCCAGGACACTACCGGCTCATAACGCACGCACAGGCGTTGCCCTAACCCTAACCTCCCGCCCCAGATACCGAGCGCCTCATTCCCATCGCGCTTGCACGCTCGCGCTTCTTCGCTTCTTCGCATCAGCCGCCCGCTGGCGCTGCCGCCCGCTCCCGCATCTCACCACCGCTCGCTCTCGCCAGCTCCCGCATCTCGCCGCCACCCCGCTCTCGCCGGCTCCCGCATCTCGCCACCGTTTGCTCCTGCACCTCGCTGCCGCCCGCTCCTACACCTCGCCGCCTCCTGCTCCCGCACGTTGCCACCACCCGCTGGCTCCTGCACCTTCCCGCCGCCCGCTCTCGCGCGCTCCCGCACCTTGCCGCCGCCAGCTCCCGCACCTCGCCACCGCCCGCCGGCTCCTGCACCTCGCCGCCGACCATCGGCTTTCTCCCGTGCGCTGCCGACTTTCTCCCACGCGCCGCCGGCGTCCCCGCTCCACCGAGGTATCATCTCCCCGCTTCTCTATTTTAGCATTTAGAGTTGAGATGCAGACTGCAGTAAGCCAGCAATATATATTTAGGCATTTAGTAAACTTGTGCTTGATTGCTTGTTTCATCATTCTAGAAAAATGGAAGACGCTAATTCTAGTGCTAGAGAGGAAATTACACTTTACAAATTACAAGTTTACAATTTACATTATTTCAATTTAATAAGCATGTGGAAACATAGAAAATAATACATATATATAATTTATTTATTATTTAAATATATATATAGCCGTGTCGCCGTATCGGTATTTTTGGGAAAACGGTGAATTCCCGTGTCGGTGTCGTGTCGACGTATCCGTGTCCGTGCATTATAGGCGCGGGATGCCGATCTCCACGGCGACCTCGAGCACCCACGGGCAGAGCATGTCCGGCAAGAAGGCCGCGACACCGGCGGGGGAGTCGCGGAGGGAGCGAAGGAGGGTGCGCAGGTGAGGTAAGGTGCGGCGGGCGATGGTGAAGATGCGGGTCTCAATGCGCGCATCGGCGGGGAGGTCGTCAATGGACACCTCGGGGAGCGCGGCGGTGGCGATGGACGGCGGGAGGGAGGCGAGGATGGAGGAGTGGGTGGGCGAGGAGAGGTTGGAGTAGGTGACGATCGTTGCGGTGAGGCCGTGGTCCGTGGCGAGGCGCCTCGCGAGCTCGGCCACCGGCCGGACGTGCCCAGCGCCTGGGCTGGATAGCAGAAATTTGGACACTGTTGGACCCCTAAACAATTCAATTTCCATTTTTGGCCCCCTTCTGAAATAAATTCCAAATCTATACCCCTCCTCACCGCGCGTCTCTCCGCTGCCGCCACGTCGCCCGGTCGTGCGGTCGGGGACCGCACGACCGCCCTGGCGCGGCGCTGGAGCGCGCGACTCCCCGCCCAGCGCGCGACCGCCCCGCCAGCGCGCGTCCCTCGCCCGAGCGCGCGTCCCGCCCCGCCGAGCGCGCGTCCCCGGTCCCGCGGTCGCACGAGCGCGCGTTTGCTCCCCCGACCGCATGTCCCCGACTGCAATACTCGTGAATATTTGTATGGTTTCGCAATTTTGTAGTTATAAACTGAGAAAAAAATAGATAAAATTGCAATAATAATTTATGTTCATTGTTAGTTGCAGATGTAAAAAAAATTTGGATAAATTTTTTTAAAAAACGATTAATCATAGAACGATCGTTTCGTAAAGTGGTAAGTGATATTTAGGGTTTCGTATGGTTTTTAGGTTTGCAATCACCATGTTATTTGTATGTTTTGTCAATTTTGTAAATGTAAACTCGGAAAGAATCTGACCAAGTAGTAATAAAAGTTTATATTCATTATAACTTGTAGATGCCAATAAAATTTTGGTAAATTTTTTTAGGAACAATTGACCGTAGAATGATCGATACAAATAGTGGTAAGTGACTTTTAAGGTTTGCTGTGTTTTTAGGGTTTGCAATCTCCGTGATTGTTTTCAGTTTTGGCAATTTTGTAGTTATAAACTGGATAAAAATCAGATAAAGTTGTAATAAAAGATTATGTTCATTGTAAGTTGTAGATGCATAAAAAATTTTGGTAAATTTTTTGTAGGAAAGATTGACCGTAGAACGGCCGATACATAAAGTGGTAAGTGATATTGTGAAGGTGAGTAACATGGAATGCGATACATAAATTTTGGTACATTTAATATTGTTAAATGAGGTGCTACGTGAATCATGGAATGCGAAAATACTAGATATTAAATTTCATAATACAGTTGGGAGTAACATGCCGCGTAGATTTTTATTACATGCATAACATATAGCATGATATGCGACTAACCCACCCAACTGCTCGTACGACCTACTGTGTGGACCGGGGCCACTTTCCCTTCCTTGCCCGCTCGGCGTTGAACTCCTCCGCGGCCTCTTTTGCCTTAGCCGCAATTTCCCTCTTTCTCTCGCGCTCCATCTCGCGAGCCTCCCGATCCCTACGCGTGCACGCTTCAAGATGAGCTTGCGTCTCGCGCTGTATACGCAGGGTGTGCTCGTGCTTGCGGCGCTCCTCCTCCAGCAACTCCTTCTCCTTTGTGACATTCCACTCCTCGAAGTCGAGGGTCCATTGGTCCTCAGGGTGGATCTCAAGATCGATCCATTTGTGGTAGGCACATAGGGGCTCCGGAGACTGTAAATAAAAGAGAGATATTGTTAGTGCGTGTTGTGAAGGAGAAAAGGTAGGGGAAAATGGTGCATGTGGTCGTTACCGGCTGCCGATAGGTTGCGGTGTCAAAACGGCGGTTGGGGTAGTCACTGGAGTAGTTTGCGCAACCCCAGTACCGCATACCTAGACTGATGCGGTGCTTAGACTTGAAGAACTTGCACACGTCCCCGCACCAACAAAGGGGAGGTGTCTCCCCCTCAGGTGGTAGTTGTGGCGAACGCTCGGTGGGGACGTCCGGGATGGGGTTGTTGCTACGCGGGCGCTCTGGGGGGGACCTTTCATCGTAGCACGATGGGCTTGTTCTACTCGGGCCTGTATCGCCCTTATTTTCTCATCGCGGGCGGCATCGCGGGCTGCAGCTGACCGTGCTATGTCACGGGTCTCCTCCCAATCCTTCACCATCTTGTCCCATTGCTTCTTCTTGCCTTTGTCCATCCCGGTTGGGTGAGGGAAGCGCGATGGAGTATGGGGTTTGGATGTGCAATGTTCACTGGGAAATGGAATGCATACCAATTTATAGGGGCCGTTTTGTCTCTACTCATACGTGTAAAGATGGTCCGCGTGGTCGTAGCAGTGAGTAAAGATGGGAGTGCTGCGATATCACTGAAAAAAGGCCCCCGTTTTGTCATGTCACTGCCCAAAGCTGGCATCTTTTGTCATCCCACTGAGCAAAGCTGACCTCTTGTTGTCTTGTCACTGAGCACAGCTGCCCTCTTTAGTACTGTCCCTGCCCAAAGCTGGCATCTTTTGTCATCCCACTGAGCAAAGCTGACCTCTTTTGTCATATCACTGAGCAAAGCTGCCCCGTTTTATCATGTCACTGCGCAAAGCTGGCATCTGTTGTCATCTCACTGAGCAAAGCTGCCTCGTTTTGTCATGTCTCTGAGGAAAGTTGCCCCGTTTTATCATGTCACTGCGCAAAGCTGGCATGTGTTGTCATCTCACTGAGCAAAGCTGCCCCGTTTTGTCATGTCTGTGAGCACAGCTGCCATGTATTGTCATCTCACTGAGCAAAGCTTGCCTCTTTTTGTCATTTGACTGAGGACAACTGCTCTCTTTAGTAATGTCACTGCCCAAAGCTGGCATCTTTTGGCATCCCACTGAGGACAACTGCTCTCTTTAGTAATCACGAATTGGCTATACTCATGCCTTTTGGCATTGTTTAGGTGTTTAGCTCTCGCCAATGGCCTCTTATCTCTAAATACAGAGCATCAGTGCACACTCAGTCACCCAAGCTAGAAATGATGTCCTCCTTATTCAAGCCACGGGGAACCGAAGATGATGGCCTCATTCGGTAAGAGGTGTTATTTGATCCAATATTAAATTTTATTTCATTGTCAATATTATGTACATCTGTCCCGGTATGCATTTTATGCTTTCTTATGTAATGCCTTTTGAATGTGATGTGTATCATTGCACTTGGGACTTTCAGGGAATGACTTATTGACTTTGACACTAGCTCAGGGACTGAAAATGGATAATTGATGAGATAGGCTCGTCCCCTGAAGACCTGCAGGAATTTGTGCATTCACTCTCTTACGTGTACGTAGAAAATTGTACCACACGTCATTCTGCCAAGTTAAAGTATTAGCCTAATATGTATATGTCGTAATGGCCTAGCCAGAGTCATCAAGCAGCTCGGTAGGCGGTAGCTCAACAGCAGCCCGTTTTGTCTAGTCACTGAGCAAAAGCTGACCTGTTTTGTCTAGTCACTGAGCAAAAGCTGACCTCTTTTGTCATGTCACTGAGCAAAGCTGGCCCTTTTTGTGAGGTCACCTCAAAAGCAGGCATGTTTTGTCTCCTCACTGAGCATGGTGTGGGGTCAAGATTTGTGTTGTCTGTGGTCTTTGTGCGTGAGGCTACCCCCCACACAGCCTATAAAACGGAGCCATCCCTCACATACTCCCTGGCCATGTTATCAGTCACCTCCTGAGTAAGTTGTTCACAATCTGTGTAGTTTTATTTCGTGCTCACTCCCCCAGACTAGGCAATGAGTCAGCTCAGCACGTCTTCATGGGCACCCACGGTGATGTGCCCAAATTGCAACTTGGTGGTTAGACGTAGGACATCACAGACGGCCAAGAATCCCGGGCGACACTACTACAAGTGCCCCAATCACTCGGTGAGTCATATTGTTTCGGGTTCATTCAAATCGTGGTGGTATGTTTAAAAATCTTCTTGTCATGGAATCGCAGGAAGCTCATGGTGGTTGCCGATTCTGGGTGTGGGAGGATGAAATGGGAAATAGGAATGACAATGTTCGCCGTGAGAGAGTTGTCGTGGGGGGTTGTGACCCCGTCGGGATGCAGCATCGTTTCGACAGACTAGAGTGGAAGATAAATTTAATGTTGTGTGCTATTTTGTTTCTTGTGTTTGTTGTTATCCTCAAGTTGTAGTGCTGGAGGTTATCCTCGTGTATGTTCGCAATGTTTTATGCTATCTTGTCGCAATGTACTAGAGTGGTAATGTTTTATGTACGGTTGTGTTGTATTTTAGTTCTTGTGTTCGTTGGTGTGTTGGTGGTTGTACTACTTGCTACATGTCATGTACGTGAAATGTATGAGTTGTTCGTGTTGTCTTTGCCTGATGCCTTCTCCTCGTATATGTTGGTAATTTTTTATGGAATTTTTTGTACGGATAATCCCTTTTTATTTGATATATACATTGGTAAGTGATATTTTTATGTTACTAAGAATTAGTGTACCAAGAGTATGTTAATATTGTTAAATGACTTGCTATCTGAATCATTGAATGCGAACACACGAGATAATAACCTTATGTGAATAGAAATAAACTTCATAACATGCTGCGTACAATTTTATTACATGCATAACATATAGCATGATATGCGACTAACCCACCCAACTGCTCGTAACATTTTGTCTACTGGGTGTAGCGTGGTTGTTTCCCCTTTTTATCGCGCCTTGAAGATGGCTCCGCTGCATCCTTTTTCCTGTCATTCTTGGACTTGAGAGCTGCCTCCCGAGCTTGAAGCTCTTCCTCCTGACGCTTGATGGCTGCTTCACGCAGACTTAGCTGCTCCCGCCTCCTTTGCAGCTCATCCTCCTTGCCCTTCAGACGGATTTGGTCCACCCTCACGCGGCGCTCTTGCTCACGCCGCAGCTGTCGTTCCACCTCGCGAGCCTGAGTCATCTTGACAAAGTATTGTCCTTTGTTTTCCACCTCCACTGCCTGGTTATGTGGCCATGTCGGCGACACCCGATCCACCCATTCGATGAACCTGCAAGCCTATGTGTGGCATGGTAGATGTCATGGATCAAGTTGAAAAATGACAACGAGAAACAAATGATTTAGTTGTCGTCGTTACCATGAAATCGTCATCCAGGTTTGGACACTTGAAGAACCTACGGCCGTATTTGGCTCGCTCTTCTTGATCTGTCCAGACTCCCAACATCGTCCTAAAGCCGCAGCGGCACTTGGGGCGCTCATGCCACTCCGGCACTCCAAATGGGTCGGACCTCCAGGAAGACATTGTTGTGTAGTAGTATTGTGAAGGCTTGAGGAGGAGATGTGGTATGGAAGACATAGGAGGCCTTTATGTAGGCAGGTTATCTGGTGCAGTGGGCATAGTCCATGGAAATGTTCCTATGTAGGCTTTTCAGAGCCTGTATCCTGTATTTATGAAACAACAAGGAAAGGTGACATGAAAACTCACTGGAAAGGATACATGCCTATGACGTGAACACTCACTGTAATGGCTACAGCCTACGCCCCTATTTTGTTGGTTTCTGTAGCGATAGGCTTTTCAGAGTAGCAATAAATGTTCCTATGTAGGCTTTTCAGAGTAGCAATAAATGTTCGTATGAAGGCTTTTCAGATCGTAGTCTTTATGTAGACAGTTTAGCTGGCATGTGTTGTCATCTAACTGAGCAAAGCTGCCCCGATTTGTCATATCACTGCATAAAGCTGGCATGTGTTGTCATCTCACCGAGTAAAGCTGAGCGCTTTTGTCTTGTCTCTGGGCAAAGCAGCCATCTTTTGTCCCGCCATTCGATATAAATAGCACGGTAGAGGTCCCATGAAGTTGTAGCTAGAAAACCCTGTAAATCGAACAAAGAACATACCATGGCGGAAGATGAGGGGCCAGTCGGATATGGGTCACCGAAGGAAGACCTTCCCTTGGAAAGGAGGGAGATGTTCGGACCACAGTACCGCTTGCTACCAAGCCGGCGTGCGCAACCAGCGTGGCCGAAATGCAGACACAATGAGTACGTGGTCGTGCAGGTCCTGGAAGGGCCAAACGATGGCGGGCGCCGTTTCTTCCGATGCCCACGCTCCGGGGTACAAATTACTAATAGTATATTTTTTATTGCTTATGGACCCTCCATGTTTACTGTCATTTTTCGCAGATGGCGAAATGCGACTTCTCCCGCTGGATCGACCCTCCTCATGAACGGTATATTGACCGTTATGTGGGTACTTTATGGGACCGAATAATGGACTTGGAGTACCGAATGGAGACTCTCAATGAGGAGAACAATGAGCTCCGCCAACAGATGCAACGCGAGAGGGGAAACGAGGAGGTTGTCAACATAGGAAGCTCTTATGATCCCACATGTTGCTGCGCAAACCCGAGCTGCATATGTGCGTGCCACTACCACGATGGCCAGCCCCGTCCGAGGCGGCCCCCTCAGCAGTTCTCCATGTGGGTGCCACGAGGCTCGTTTGGCATGTAGGCCACGAGGGTACGGAATGTGTTGATGCTGTGCCAGTAGGACTGTTGTGTTGATGTTTTGGGTGTAGAAGTTTCCATAAATTCTGTCTGTATGTGCAATGTATGTGTTGTTTCGTGTTGTAAGTGCATGACGCCTTCATTTTCTGTGACCTTCATATTCTGTGCCCTCTTTCCATAACGATGTAATGTGCAACGTTGTTAACCATGTGATGAATTGGTTGTTTGTTATGTACGTGGAGTTGTTATCACAAGGCAAAAAAAATTGTCGTCAAGCTATGTCTTCTCCCGCTACCCCGTGTTGTCATCTCTCAGTTGGTTGTATGCCGTACTAAATCAAAGAACTTAGAGCAACCCTTTTATACTGGAAACCATCTTTGAACATCAAACCATCAAGCAATTGAAAAACATCACAAATATTACAAAAGCACAATTTAAAAAATTCATTCATCATCTCGTCGTCGCCGCCTCGTACGGCGCATATGATCCTCTGAGAAGGTGAACCTACTAGGGGAGCGGGGTGCATCGCGAAGATCGTACTGCGAGGGGTGTGGCCGAGGCGGCGGTGGGTACAACTCTGTGGACAGTTGCGACGGCTGGTCATAAAGCATAGAGCTCACCCAATCGGAGGAGGTGCCTACGTCCTGCTTAGATGGTACAACTGAATTAGACAATGGAAAGTACGAAAATTGTTCATAATGAAATACACACGTTTAGTGCATACCGGGGTATGTGGCTGGTGAAATGAGGATGTCGACGGGAAGTCCCCCACGTACTCGTGCGATGTCATGCCTTGATAGGTCGGCACAACTCACCTATCCCGGTCATATAGGTTGGTCTGCACCTGTCCCGTGAGATACAAGGGCATCTGCCCCTCTGGTTGGTCCGGCGAGTCAGGGGCGCTGTCTGGAGTGGGCCCCCGTCGTCCTGGAGAGCGCGGTCGCTCGTCCGTCGCCCTCCGTGATGACGATGCCCGTTGCGACGTGCTATCCCGTCGCAATTGCTGCAAGACGAACATGTGGTTAGACATAAATGGTAAATGAGTGCATGAACAAATAGTTGCGAATTGTCGAACCGCCGGGCCGAAGCGCGTGGAGGCCGAGCGACCGTAGCTTGGCCGACTCTCGGACAGCCCCTCTGGTTCGTGCGGCGATGACGACCTCCGTGATGACGTCGCCCTCCGTAGCTGCGTGCTATCCTGTTGCAATTGCTGCAAGTCGAACATGTGCGTAGACATAAATGGTAAATGAGTGCATGAACAGATAGTTGCGAATTGTCGAACCGCCGAGCCGAAGCGCGTGGAGGCCGAGCGACCGTAGCTTGGCCGACTCTCGGACAGCCCCTCTGGTTCGTGCGGCGATGACGACCTCCGTGATGACGTCGCCCTCCGTAGCTGCGTGCTATCCTGTTGTAATTGCTGCAAGTCGAACATGTGCGTAGACATAAATGGTAAATGAGTGCATGAACAGATAGTTGCGAATTGTCGAACCGCCGGGCCGAAGCGCGTGGAGGCCGAGCGACCGTAGCTTTGCCGACTCTCGGACGGCCCCTCTGGTTCGTGCGGCGATGTCGACCTCCGTGATGACGTCGCCCTCCGTAGCAGCGTGCTATCCTGTCGCAATTGCTGCAAGACGAAGATGTGGTTAGACATAAATGTTAATGAGTGCACAAACAAATAGTTGCCAATTGTCGAACTGCTGGGCCGAAGCGCGTGGAGGCCGAGGATGGCCGTGCTGATCCTGGTGCTGACGGAGGCGCGGAGGGAGGTGGTGGTCCCTGCCCACGTCCGCCACCGCGTGTAGCAACAACGTCATCTCGGCGACCACAACTCAAGCCCCGTATCGTACCCCTTGCCATTTCGCTGATGCTGCGCATATAGCTTACCCACCGAGATTCGGTATTGGACTTCCTATGTCGTATAGCCTCATTAGCCTCGATGTCGATACGATGTATCCGGTCCACCTGCAGTGAAACAAACAGTCAGTTCAAATGTAATCCTGCATTGCGTAATGACACAGTACTCTCGTACCGCCTCGTCGACCCGTGCCGCTAGATGACGGTCTGGACCTTCCTGTATAGCCGCCCCGTGAACAGCATGAGGTGGAGGCTGTGGGGGCTCCCCTGTAGTAAGCCTACAGCGGGTGCGTGCAGCGTACCAGTCAAGGTATGCCCTGTACGGCGCGGGGTCGTCAGGGTCGTACGGCCGTGTCTCATCCACAACCATTGTATGCGCATGGTCAGACCACATGTCTGTCCACGTCCGCTGTGTGGCTCTCCAGTCTTCGGTCGCTCGCCCTCTCCTCGATTGCCTGCAAGTCCATTGAGACATTACACAATTCGTACGGTACTGACATTGACACTAATGCAGTAATTAAATTTGGGGTGTACTGACATACCGGTGGAACTCCTCCGCAAGAGGGCGTCCTGCCATGGGAGGGACATGCTGGTACAGCCCGAACTGTCTCATGACTCGGTGTGGGCTGTACGGCTCGACGCAGTGCGCGAACACCAAGTGGCAGGTCGTCATCCAGTACCTCTGATCTCGCTCGCACTGGTATGACAACCCGTGGGGGGCCGTGTTCGCAATTAACTGTGGAGACCATGGCCACCAGTCTACGTCGCCAAACGCCAGAAGCTCGAACCTCTGGTGGAAATCCGAGTACGCACGTCTCGGTCTCTCCCTGGCCCACCTCAACTAACCATGCGTCCAACGTGTACCCATTGCGGGCGCATCAATGGGGTCGTCACCACCATACAACTGCGGGATGAGGTCATAAGGGTGCACACGACGACCAAAGTCAGGCCTGTCAACGGGGAAGTGTTCCCATGACCACAACTGAAGGAGAAGGTAGCAGGCGGCTAGGATCGGCTCGCTGGCCGCGGTACGCTGCGAGGCGTCACACAAGCCTCGGTATGTGGAGCTAAGGACTGCTGATCCCCAGCTATACTGTGGCTGCTGACCAGGCCAGCCATCCGCCAAGGACTCCGCTAGCGGTATGTAGCTAGGCTGCACGGAGTCTCCAGTCGTGCTAGGGAACAAGACGTACCCGAACAGATATAGCAGGTATGCAACGAAGTGCGTCCGCACCGCGACCTCATCTGCGTCTGCAGGACAGGTCATGAAGCGACGAAGCCATCCATGTGGCACCCCAGCTGCGTTGTCTCGGATCGCATGACCGAACCGGTGACCCAGACGGACCTTCCAATCTGCTGCCTTCGGGGGTGGCACCAAAGCAGCACCACGGAGGGGTAGACCTGTAATCATCGTGACGTCCTGCAGCGTAACCGTCATCTCCCCCCACCGGAAGTGGAAGGTGTGAGTCTCCGGCCTCCATCGATCAACGAGAGCTGACAACAGTGGCGCATCGTACTGGAACCCATGCGGTAGATCCAACATGCGGGCAATGGGCAGCAGACCGGTGTCCCGCAGTAGTGGGATGTACCGAGGATCGAGACGCCAGTTCTCTCGGGGGCCCCTAAGGACGAAGCAAGGAGGCCCCTGTGCGGGTGCCGAGAACCACACATGGCATCGGTGGTGCTCGTCCCAACGGGGCTCTAGCAGCTCGAACGCCATGTCCTGCCAAAGAAGGATAACAAGTTAGTGTACATTACAACAAAATGTGCAACAAATAACAACATAACTCACAACAAATGTTATGACAGGGAAACGTACGGAATGTACAAAAACATACGTAAAATGTGCACACCAATATGACCCACACGACAAGGAAACATATGGAATGTGCGAAAATATACATAACATGGTAATGTGCAATACATAGCTACACCATCGAGCCAACAATTAAGCGTACACCTCCTGAATAATACATTACATATGGATTGTGGTTGGTACTACGGAGCGTTGCTTGATGCCGGCCTGTTTGGGCACTGACTGAGGGAGTGGCCAAAGGTCTTGCATAGCCTACACTTCGGGCGCCGAACACGATCCCCTCGCTGGCTCTCATCCATGTCGTTGCGGATGCGACGGCTTTGTCGTCTTCCACGCCCGACATGCTTCAGTGCATCGTTGGGCACCCACTTTATCTCCCCTGGCCATAATTCCCTGTAGTGCATGTCTACCCCGTAGGAATGGAACTCTGCACTCCAGGTTGCATACAAGTGCTGCATGTCGTAGTACTTGGAGATGTACTGTGTCGACGCCTGGTTCCATACAGCGCATGCCGCGTACACATGGGAGCATGGCTTGTGCAGAAGCTGGGGCTTGTTGCAGCTGCAAGATGCTTCATCACCAATCGTGCATACCTGCTTGCGCTCCCCTCTAATGTGACCCATGACATACTTCTGCCTTAGGCGGACCTCAAACTTCCTCCTTAAGCCATCAATGGGCTGAGCAATGTGGGTTCGAGCCTTCTCCATCTTCTTGTCCATGAAGGCCTGCATGACCTCAGAGTATTGCTTGTTTTTCTCAACGTGCTTCTGCGCCATCCTGGCTCTATTCACAAAGTACCCGACGGTACGGTTCCAGGTCTCGGCCACAATTGCCGTGATCGGCAGGGATCTGACGCCCTTCAATACACCATTGTAAACCTCGGACATGTTGGTTGTCATGATCCCATACCTCGCCCCACCGGTGTCGTGCAACAAAGACCACATTTCCAAGTCAGGTGCATTGGACTGAACCCATTGTGAGAATACCCCGACTCTTGTGGAGCCCCCCTCCACGGCCCCTGCTGCTGCATGCACATGCTTCGTAGCCTCCTGATCGAGCTGCCTCCGCAAGGCGTCGAACTTCCGCTTCTGGTTCTGCATGCATAGCTTCTTGAACATCTTCATGAGGTCCTTGCTACGGAACCTTCTGTGGAAGTTCGCTGCAATATGCCTCATGCACCAGCGGTTCTTCACATCAGTCCACGGGACGGGGGCCTGCGTCCCATCCTGCAACGTTCGCAACGCAGACATCAAGCCTGCATTGCGGTCGGAGATAAGGCACACTTCGGGCCTGTCTTGCACTACGGCATTCTTCAAATTGCAAAGAAACCAAAGCCAGCTATCTGTATTCTCGCTCTCCACAATTGCAAATGCCACTGGGAGTAACTGGTCATTTGCATCGGCTGCAACTGCGGTAAGGATAGTGCCCTTGTACTTGCCGGATAGGAACGTCCCATCTACGGTTAGCACTGGACGGCACCACCTGAACCCTTGTATCGCCTGATGGAAGGCCCAGAACACTCTGTCAAGAATGAAACAGTTCGGGCCCTCCGTAGGATGGACCCTCTCCTGCCTGTTTATGTAAGTGCCTGGGTTTGATTGTGCAATTTGATCCAGCATTCTTGGGACCAGGTCGTACGCCTCCTCGTACGTCCCATACATACCGTGCAGCACCTTTCGCTTCGCCCGCCACACCTTCTTGTAGCTCACTTCGTAGCCCGCCTCGTTCGCTACTGCTGCCATCAGAACCTTCGGGGTAATTGACACATCCGCCTAGACGAGGTGCGTGACCACCTCCGCAACATAACGCGATGTCATGTTGCGGTGTCTATGTACTGGCCCCGCAAGCTCGCAACTGTGATCTTGCAGCACCGTTATCCGGAACTCCGTGCCAACGCCCTTGTACCGTTGTGCACGGACTTTGCCACCACATGACCCGTCCACACACTTCACAACGTACGTGTCCGGCTTTGACTTGTGGACCCGATACGTCCGGCTTATGTTGACGGCATGTCTAGCAATAGCCTGCTGGACAGCACTCTTATTACGGAAGCACTGCCCCAGAAAGAGTGCGCCCTCGCTGAACCCCCATTCTCCCTCCTCCGCCTGTGGCAGAACTAGGGTTGCCGCTGCGATGTCGTCCAGTCTGGACGACACGTACGCACCGTCCGTGGTCACAACACGACCTACCACCCCTCCAGTTGCACCTTCGCCATCCTCGTCCTCTCCAGAGCTGCCTGTGTCAACCTCCTCATCCTCCTCGCTGTCCTCTTCTTCCACCCGGTCCCCAAGATACTCATGACAGTCAATACGGGCGGCCCACCACCTGTCGTGCACACCTTCGTTGGGCTGGAAATTCTGCGCACGCCTCCTGCCGTCTTCATCACCCACTTCCTCGCCCACATGTTCTCCCGCAGAAGGGTCTTCATGACCGCCGGCCACTTCATCTCCACCAGCGGCATCTGAACCAACCATGCCTGATGATTCTGCCCTCTCCACGAACTCGACATACACCATTGGCCTCCCATATATCGCAGCATCAGGGTTGCGCACGACCTCCATGTAGTTCGCCCATGAGGCGTCATTGGTCACCTTCAGAAGTTGCCATATGCTCCCCCTTCCGTCATCCACCATTGAGGCATAGACTGCCTCGATCCGTAACTTCTTCCTTGCGGTCTGTCGATCGAACGCTGAACGGACACACCTCCGTAGCTCAGACAAGCTCATGGCGCTCAGATCGGGTGCCCGGATCACGGTCCGCTCGCAATTTGACAGGTCCGCCCCATACGGCCCATCACGTACGAGACCACTCCCATAAAACACCATCAATTGTTCAATGCCAGCCATTGCGTACCTAACATAAGTGCATAATCAACCATTTTAGTACACAGCATGTAACAATCGTATCATGTAAGTAACAGTTTCGATTATTATATGTTTTGTATTCCTAAATCTACGATTTATTTGTAACTATTTCACTTTCTAATTGTACCATACATCAAATTAAATATACTTATCATTTTTATTTCCATGAAATGACCTTCATACTACAGTCATTCACTAAGCATACTAATTATACAAATTGTCTCTAATCTAACTACTACAAATTTACCACCTACAAATGCTCCAACATAAATATTTACTTTTTCAACTCCTACACATTATTTACACTACAATCTTTTCTAACTTTAACTTAATATAGTCTTTTCTAAATTTTTAATTCTAATCTACCAAATTTTTTTCTAATTTATTTTAACCCTAGTACTATTGTTATCACCTACAATTGCTCTAACATAAATATGTGTTATCTCAACGTCTACACACTACAACTTCATATTTTCCACCTAACTGAAACTACTTTGCAGTACGTATGTTCACAAAAAATGAAACCCTATATACACTACAATATACACTACAATACATCATGCTAAACATATGCAAGATTTCCTATACATACATATCGTATAAAATATTGACATAAAATAACAGTAATACAAGATGGTTTCGTTAATTAAGGCCTAATGACATACATAAAATTATAGTTGCATGGGCACAAAACTTACCTCTTGTTGATGCTCACGAGACGATCTACAACTTTTGTACTTGCCAAATCCGCTGATTCCAAACGAAAACAACTCAACTCTTCCGGCTTTCGCTCCTCACTTTTCTTCAGCAAAAACTAACTACATTACAATACGTAACTTCAACATAAAATACGACATTATCTACACTACAATAAAGCATGAATCATATGTGGATTTTTACCTACACATACACACTGTATGACACATTGGCTTATAATACATATGTTCACATAAAGATTACCTACAAATACATAACGTACCAAATATTGACATGGCGTATCACACATTCACATAAAATAACATTACCAAACGATAATTTGTGCTAATCAACTAATTATGGACTAATCACATACATAAAAATTTAGTTTCGCGGGCACAAGACTTACCTCTTCTTGAAGCTCACGACACGATCTACAACTTTTATACTTGTAAAATCCGCTGATTCCAAACAAAAACTACTCAAATCTCCGTGTTTTCACTCCTCTCTTCCCTTCACTTTCTCCCTCGCTCTATCTTCACTTCAGCTGCAACTGAGCGTTCTGCCTTCCACAACAGTTTTTCTCCCTCCCTTGCGCTATGGTTCCGGGTTTTGAAGTGTGCATTCAGCACTCATGGAGGGGGGCCGTTCCTGCCCTAAAGACACGTGTGCGAGCGAACAGGAGAAAGTAATGCGCACTGGGGGCTTTTCCTTCTTTCGGCGGACGAACGGGACGTCGCAGAGGGATTCCCGCGGCCGGCAATTATTCGCGCGCTGGGCTGCACAAGACGCGCGGTCAGCAAATGGGACGCGCGGTCGGCAAAGCGAACGCGCGCTCGGGCGGGGCAGACGCGCGGTCGCGCGGGCCGCGGGACCGGACGGGCGGGGCAGACGCGCGGTCGCGCGCGGCGCGGGACCGGACGCGCGCTCGGCGGGGGGGACGCGCGGTCGGGGGCCGGTCGTGCGGTCTGGTACCGCACGACCGGGACAGCTGGCGGCCTCTGGTGATCGCGCGGTGGAGAGGGGTCCAGTTTTGGAATTTTTTTGTAAAGGGGGCCAAAAACGGAATTCTTGATGCAAAGGGGTCCAACAGTGTCCAAATTTCTGGATAGCAGGACTACGTGCTTGGATTGGGTCGGCGCCATGATGACCGTGTGGTGACAGTCCCTTAAATTATTGGATTGGGTCGCACTATACACTATCATGGCAACAGAGGCAGCACCAGCACAGAGCCCCAGTGCTGCACCCCTGGGCCAGCATGCATGTGCAACTGCAGCAGCACAACAGTCAAGTACTATAGCTACACACACTAGCTATATAACACAAGTATTAGCTAGTTCACGGATTGCACTCGCACTATACACTACGTACCATGGCAACAGAGGCAGCACCAGCACAAGAGCCAGGCACGCACATCGTGCTGCTGGCCAGCCACGTCCTCCCGGTGATCTAGTCGCGACGTTTTGACGCCTTTGATCTTCCCTGTAGCTTGTATGTATTTGTTTGTTGAGTACTGCTATACAATATTCGACTGTTTTTGAGCATAAAAATAGTCAGATTGCTCTGAAGTGTTAGATCTCCATCCAACGGATCCACCCATACAAGCCCCCTTCCAAAAAAAATGACCCCTTCCAAAAAAATGATTTAAGGCGTTGGATCTCCATCTAACGGCTTAAAATCTGACTGTTTTTGTCCTAAAAAACAGTCAAATGTTGTTTGTTAGTTTCGTCACACCGAGTTTGCGTCGTCTGCGTTGCGGTGTGCCCACGAGACGTTTGGGTTGTTTCCAGAAGAATAAAAAAGTTTGGTCGGTTTGGCTGAGCAAATCATTGGGATGGATCGTGAAGCGAGGGAGAGGATGAGGTAATACTAGAGAAGGGAAGGAGTACATCCGTTGGATCTTGATCCTACGGCCGAAAAGTCTGCTGATTTTTACCCACGAAAACGTGCGGACTGTCCTAATGTCATGTAGACAGATCCAATTCTTTAACACAAATGTTGCTGGCAAACAGGGGCGAGCCAGCCCAATTTGAGAACCGAGCAGATGGTTGGGGCCTCGACGTGCACAGCTATACCTGCCAGTGTTGGAGGCTGAAGACCAGAGGCGGAGCCTGCTGAGTTCAAGGGTTACTCACCGTCAAGTCCAGGTAGCCGTCCAGGGTCGTCGGGCTGGGCACCGCTTCTACTGACAAATAGGTGCCAACATTTCTCAGAATGACGGAACTTTGAACGCTTTATGTAATTGATATCTGTGATTGTCAGTAGCGACTGCAGTTCAACTTCAGCCGAGTAAATTAAGGCCTCAAATCATTGCTCACCTTGTTTTGAACTAGCTCGTTTTTGTAGACAAATTGAAGCTCAACTTACCAATCCTACTTGATTGATGAGTTCATCCGGTCACAAGCAAATACGGATCCTTCCCTTCCTAGTGCCACTCATATCATATCCTAAATTACATCTCTACTATTTTTTTAAAAAAAATTAACCCTCAGGACAAAACAGTTGGAACGTGGCCCGTCCACTCAACTCCTTTTTTCCCACCCGCATGACTTCCCTCTGCTCGACTTCTTTTTTTTTCCCACCCGCACAGCTTCCACTTGCCTCCCCGCACCACCGCCTCCTCCTCGGATGGGACTCCTCTGTGGTCTGACCCCATTGAGAGAAAATGGGGACTGCATTCGGATGGCTTCCATGTCTTCCCTCCGCACGAATCTCTCCGCGCGAGGGTTCTCCCGTCTTCTTTTCTCCGCGCGAGCGCCTCTCCCGTCTTGCGAGCCGCTTCAGCTCCTGGATGCCTCCCGCTTCCCCCCCCCCCCCCCAAAACCGAGCTCCCTGGTGTTCTTCCCGTCTCCCAACCAGGTTTGCATGGAGGTGTTGGATCCGCGTGGTGCCGGCGACCTTGGCACGAGAGGGCTCCCCCCACCGTCGATGTCGCCAGGAGCCAGTAGGGCTCTCCCCCCCCCCCCCCCCCATCACGGAGGAATCAAAAGGAGATCCTGCGATTTTCAAGGTATGCAATCCAATACTCCGAAATTCGAATGCTCGGGTGTACAGTGCGTGTGTGTGATCAATGAATTGTTAATCAAATACTCCGAATTTGGAAACTGAGTGGCTGTTATGGCTTCATTGTAGGTTGATGACCAGAATTCGTCCTCTCAAAATGTGCCAAAAGTTGGCATGATGTTTGAATCCGAAGATGATGCATATAACTTCTACAATTCATATGCTAGAACAGTTGGATTTAGCATACGGAGGAGCCACTAGAGGTTGTGAGTAGATGGCACATTGGGTGCCAAAGTTTGTATCTGTAGAAATGAAGGAGAAAGGCGTAGTCATACTAGATATGAAACCAAAAAGGAACGGGCCAACACACGAACAGGTTGTAAGACTCGTCTCCAATTTAACATTTCACAGGATGGGATTTGGACAGTACAGAAGGTGGCACTTAAACATAACCCTTATCTAGCAAGTCCAAGTAAATGTCATATGCTAAGGTCGCAACGTCGTCTATCAAAAGCTAACAAGTGCATGGTTGATAATATGAGAGCAGCAGGAGTCAAACCGGCTGACGTATTCAAATTCTATGAACAACTATCTGGTGGAGCTGAAAATGTACATTTCTTGCAAAAGAATTGCAATAATTATGTTACCCGTGTGCGTAAAAAGTACATGGAAATAAATGATACACAAACATTACTGGAGTACTTGAAGAACAAACAAGCAGATGATCCTTCATTCTTTTATGCCATGCAATTAGATGAAGAACATGGCCAAGCCGTTGTGGATTATTGTTGCTTTGGGATGTCGTGTCCTTTGACACCATATTCCAAACAAATAAGTTTCATATGCCATTTGCTCAACTTCTTGGAACAAATCATCATAGGCAGACCATTGCCTTTGCAGGGGCTCTGTTATATGATGAATCTGCAGAATCATTTGTTTGGTTTTTTAGAACATTCCTCACAGCAATGTCGGGTAAGCATCCTACAACAATTTTTACAGATCAGTATGTTGCAATAGCAAAAGCAATCAGCATGGTTTTCCCAGGCACAAGTCATCGCCTCTGTTTATGGCATATATATCAAAATGCCGCTAAGCATCTTAGTCATATGATCAGTAACCATCCGAAATTCCTTGCTGACTTTAAAAGATGTGTGTATGAAGGTAGGTCTGTTAGTCACCTCAACATCAACTGGCGTAACTTGTTGTGTACTTACAATCTTGAAGGAAACTGTTGGTTACAAAATTTGTATGCATTGCGTGAGAAATAGGTTACTATTCATCGGCGTGATTTTTTTTTTGTGCTGATGCAACATCAACTCAAAGGAGTGAAGGCATGAATAATGTGTTTAAGAAAGCTTTTATCCTTCCCTACTATTCTTTGCTGCAGTATGCCTGTGTTGTTATTTATCCTTCTAAAGAACCAGAAAGATAGGATGTGATGTTGTTAGTACTCCAGACAGACGTTAGAGAGGATGCTATTTTTTTGTCCATGTGTGTTATATCCTGAATGCCCTGAGATGCAACACCCCTGTGATTTACCGCTGCAGTTTGGTTTTACTTTGTTCTTTTGTCAGCTTTGTGATGGCCAAATAGCATCTCAACATTTCTGTATTATTAGATGAGAAAGAGTACCTGATTTGTCCATGGCAGCATGATGCATACTTAAGATCTTTATGGCAGAGCCCTATGTTTTTTCATTGAATTAACCAATCCTAAGATTTAGCCTTTCACCATGCAATCTAATATGCCCATTTTCACAAGATAAACCTTGAAAATAATTTGAGCTTCTCTGAATTTCAGAGATTTATTGTATTGAATTTACAATCCCAATTTTTGGATGCTTTATGTGATTATCCTGTTATGTCTAAATATATGGTTTTTTATATGCTCCTCTGAATGGTTATGTATGCTCCCTGATTTTTAATATGGTTCCGTATAAATGCTTGATAACTGACATTTTTTATCGATGTTCGTTAACAAAATTGCAGACATCTCTCATTTTAACAGCTGCTACCTTCTCTCATGTGCAAGCAAGTGCTGGTGCTTCCAAGGTAGTGTAACAGTATTGGTTGTGTTCTAATCAATCCTATTTTATTATCGCTGCAGTAAGGCTAATCAACATTTTAATAGCAGCTGCCTTCTCTCATGTGCAAGCGAGTGCTGGTGCTTCAAAGGTAGTGTAATAGTATTGGTTGTGTTCTAATCAATCCTATTTTATTTCACATCTTGACAGTTTGGTTTAAAATGTTTTTGTGCCATCACTTGATCTCATAAGTATCCTACTTAGATGAAACCTTACTAGCCATCGAATTTAGTCATATTTCTATTGTTTAAAGTTTATGAAGCTCAGTTATGCTCCAGCACCTTGGTCTATAGTTTGTCTTACTATTTTGTGCTGCATGCCTAATTATCTAACCAATCCTTCATCAACCGGCCAGCATAAATAGGAGTACTCAGTACTATTCGTAGCATGATACCCAACGAACAGGCAGAATATATTGATTGCCAATAATGCCAATGGGCCGGCGTCATTCGCTTTCACTCGCCATCACACGGAGTCTCGTAAGCCGCATGCGTTGCGGCCGCTGGACACAGCAGGCCAGGTTCAATCCTCTTGGATCGTTCAATCGCATCTCGCATCGTCGTTTGTCTGTGTTGAGTTCGTGATCCAATTTGTATTCGGGATTTGTTTCCTTCTCCAGCTGAGTTCTTTTTTATCTCAAATAAATATATCCATTGTAGACCCGTAAGGTTAACGGCCTCATTATAAACATCCCTACATGTAACTCTCAATAATTTCGTCTTCGTACGTTCATAATTTTTTCTGCAAAGGTTTTTTATAAAATTCGTCCATGTTTTTTCCCGCAAAAATTTTTCATGTAAAATTCGTGTCTCATGCTCTTTTGGTAATCCATTCTTGCTATGCGTTTTATAACAGCCTTGTTCTACATTTGCTTGTATAGTGCTGATTTGCATTTGCTCTTAATTATACAGTACGGTACATGTACATCACCAGTAATACTATAGCTATCCTTAGTAGGTATACTTAGTATTCACTCGATGCATGCGTGCGTTCCACTATATGTACGTATAGCTCTCTACGAGGTGAGGAGAAACAAACAAAAGCTTACCTATACCTATGTACTACGATCAGTCGACGACGTTGTTGCTGAAGAGCTTGAACTGGCCGGCGTCAAGCACGAGCTTCCGGATGGAGGCGAAGGCACCGATGGCCCCGACGCCGGTGAAGACGACCATGATGACCGTGTTGGCGAGGAAGAGCGGCGACAGCCTCGGCGGGGCGAGCGCGATGTTGTACATGACGACGGGGAGGACGAAGTCGAGCGGGATGAAGCCCACGGCGCCGACCACGCCGAGGATGTCGCCGAAGAAGGGCAGCATGGCGGCCATGAGCGCGCAGAAGGCCAGGTAGAGCGTCCGCAGCAGCATCCGCGGCACCAGGTTCCGACGCGAGAACTTGCCCCGCGTCGCGTCCGCCGAGTTCTTCTCCATGATCTCGTACGCCACCTGGGAGTACACCAGCCCGATGGCGAGGAGCTGGAGGAGGACGCAGAGGACGGCGAGACCCAGCAGCCACGTCGGCGCGAGGGTCGGGCCGGAGTCCGGCATGAGGCTCTTGAGGACGTTGGACTGGACCTTGCTGCCAAACGCCCAGTACCCGGTGATCGACGGGAGGTAGAAAGCGAAGCCTATGACGGAGTAGCACAGCACCAGCGCCTTCATCATCTTCCCGGCCGCCGGTGGCGCCAACGTGGCCTGCAAAGCCGAGTTCAAAGCGTACCACTGTGAAGTTTATAAATGGGCCGGTAGTGCGATTTTATAGGCTCTATTTTGGGCCGCCCAATGCAGGCACGATGCACAAGGAGTCCAACCCGTCTTGTCAATTTACCATAACACAGTGGCATGCATGGCTAACAATGGTATAGCCCTTCTAAAAAAACCAATGGTATAGCCAATATGGATATGGAACTCTTGATTGAATCATTACCAACAAGGGTGGTCTTCTGACAAGAATTGATCATGTTTATGTAGCTCAGATTTTGTCTAGCTGAGAAACTGCAATGTTGAGCACCTGGATTTCTGGCAGTATGCCATTGCCGAAAACGGAGGCCAGGATGGAAATGGATAGGAAGGCATTGAAGGTCTGCTCTGACTTGGATGAGCTTAGCGAGTAGTCCTTTGCGGGAGCATTTTTCGACACCCCTGTCAAAAATGGTGGCACAGTTAAATACCGTAGGACAGAGTTCTAAAATAGAGTCTGGGAAAGCTGATGCATCGTCTTCACGTCTTTAATTTTAGACTACATCTATTGAGAAAATTACACTTGCATGAACCAAAGTTCCTCCTCCTTAGCCAAAGAAATTTTAATTTGGGGACTTTATTCTAAATTTCTGGTAAAGTGATGCATGGCAAGTTGTGGAATCTGGGCCAAAACAATCCAACGGACAAATACAGTTGTAGTTTGGAATAGTTCACACTGTCACAAGGTCTAGTTGTTAGATTTGTGCCTACAATTGGAATCACAGCTATAAACTAGCATAAATTCGTATTCCCATACACTTGAAACAAGATATTCTGCTTTCTTGTAATCTGCTCATGGGAAATATTTCTTATTCAAAAGAGAAATATTCAAAGAAATCTCAAAATTAAACATCTATTTAGTTCAGAAATGGAGCTGCCTAGTGACAAAGTTGTCAATAATTTGAGGTACAGCTAACATTTAGGTAAAATGAAAAGCTCGTTTAGCCAACTACAAAGGCAAAACGCTATTTAGGCGTATTTTTTAGGGAACTATTTAGGCGTATTTTCTTATACAATTTCTGTTAAGTACATCAATTCTTAGAAAGAACTACCTTAGTTCTCAATTCTGAAAATTATAAAACACTTGATACATTAGTTACATACCCATGAGAGGCATTATTGATCATTTTAGGAACTCCTGTCTACGATAATTTGCAATGCTGTGGTTTTTCTGGGAATTGGCAACATCTAACGACACTAATGCGTTTTGTTGAAGACTGTCACAGGCTAATGGTTCCATGCTGCTGTGGTGTCGACATATCTTTGCAGGTGTCTCTATTCCATGTCATCCATCAAAGAATCACAGAAAAGATTTGGCTGTAAAGAAGGTTTCCCTTTTCATTCGTTTCTTTCATTGTGCTTAAAAAAACAATAGAACAGCCTAGCCCCGACGAAACTTTATTATACATATATGAAGTACCACTGATAGATTTAAGGCATCTGATTCCCCACAAATGCCTGCTTAAGTGTTTTAGGAATCTAATTCCCCCATCTTCATCGTATAATTCTCTTAAACCTTACCAGAAAGGTATTGGGAACAGATAGAGTGTTATGAACCTTAGTTCATAACGGGTAAACACCACCAAGATGGCCGGATGGAGTCGGCGTAGGGAGAGAGGAGAGACTATAGACTAGGAAGACTTTGTTATTATTCTGCTTTATGACAATAGCATGCGGTAGCCCCTTTATATAGATGACTCCCCCTAACAGATGGAATCTAATCCCAATCATATCTCTAATCATATCTCTAACTATATCTCTAATACAAGGAAACCAATCCATAACTCAAATAGAAACCAATCTCTAATTCCTAATAATAACCCGGCTAGGCCTGGCCCACCCTATAACACTACACCCCTCCCGGACATGCAGCTCGTCCTCAAGCTGCTAGACGGCGGCCAATGGAAGACCTTCGACGCCGATGTAGAAGACGAACGGTAGCAGGGTGCTGCAGCGGATGGAGACGACCGGCCAAATCCAAACAGAACAAGGCTAGACGAAGTGTAACGCCTTCGGAAATATAATGCCTGCAAAATAAGTTTTTTTCTGATTTTTCTGATTTTTATTATTTTTTTATTTTTTTTATTTTTTTTTTTTTGCCTTAACTACTCAAGCGGTCGGTTAAAAGCCGACCGAGACCACCAGGCCACCACACCTCCCAAACGACTCGGTCGGTGGCGCAGAAGGAGCGGCGGCAACGGTCCGGCGACCCACGGCGGCCGGCGGCGGCCCGTGCGGACCGAATCCGGGCGGCGGAAGCAGAGGCGGAGCAGGCGGCTGAGCGGCGGCCGGTGCGGCCCGGATCCGGAGCGGCCGGCGCGAGGAGCGGCTGCGGCGCGGCGGAGGTGGCCCAGCCCGGGATCCGGGCGGCGATGGCGACCGGAACGGCGACTCCGGCAGATCTCGCAGCGGCGGCGGCTCTGAGCGGTCCACGACGGCGGCTCCGAGAGACGGCGTCGGCTCGGGAGGAGGCGGACCGGCCAGCGGCGGCTGCGACCCGGACGGAGACGGCCCAGGCGGAGGCGGGGGCGGACCGGCCGGCGGCTCGGGCGTCGGCTTAGGCGGCCACTACCCGGTTGACGGCGGATCTGACGACGGCGGCCCGGGTAGCGGCGGATCCGGCAATGGCCGAATCTGGCGGCAGCGATGGATCCGGGCGACTTGGCAGAGACGGTGGCCAGCAGAGCGGCGGCCGGTGAAGTGGCCGGCGGCGGAGCGGCAGACGAGGGAACGGCCGGTGGCGACTTGCATGGATCCAGGCGGTGAAGACGGCCCGCAACCGGGAACAGCGTCTCCGGCAACGCTCTGCATGAATCCCTCCCGTGGACGGCGACCGACAACGGCAGCGACGGCGCTGGGTCTGGGGCGATGGCCGGCGACCCAGAGAAGATGCTGCGACGGTGGAATCCTCCTCGCTTGGAGCTGATGCGGCCGGTGGGACGTAGCCGGCAGCTAAACTCCTAATGGATTCAAGTGCTGCAATCCTGGCATTGGTTGCAATGATGTGCCGCGTCAAATCTGCAATCTTGGACTTCATCTCGGCCTACTGCTGCATGATCTCAGCCATCTGCTTCTGGATTGCTTTAAACACTGCTCTCACGGAATTGGCCTCCTCACCGGAAACCATGGTAGCAGAAGTTGTGGGAAAGGATCGACTGTTCTGATACCAAGTTGTTATGAACCTTAGTTCATAACGGGTAAACACCACCAAGATGGCCGGATGGAGTCGGCGTAGGGAGAGAGGAGAGACTATAGACTAGGAAGACTTTGTTATTATTCTGCTTTTTGACAATAGCATGCGGTAGCCCCTTTATATAGATGACTCCCCCTAACAGATGGAATCTAATCCCAATCATATCTCTAATCATATCTCTAACTATATTTCTAATACAAGGAAACCAATCCATAACTCAAATAGAAACCAATTTCTAATTCCTAATAATAACCCGGCTGGGCCTGGCCCACGCCTATAACATAGAGGGTCTGACACAAGGAGAGTTCAAGCAATATACCTGCACGAATGCAAGCCGCAGACACAAGGATGGTGTAGCTCAAGCTTAGGAGCAGTGAGGCGAAGTTGATGTGCCGCAGCGAGTGGAATGATGGTATCTGGGAGAGGAACGCCAGCACCACAGCCACGATGATGATGAAGTGGTACAGTTTTAGGGGTCCATTAGGAGCAAGGCTCGAGTACATGATCTGCTTGGGCACCATGAAAAATCAGCTTATGCAATCGATGATATGAGTATGAACAGAAAGCATTTTGAGTTAATTTTCAATGACAACGGACAGAAGGTTGTTATGCAATTTCACTGATTGTAAATGACAGTTCCATTTTTTTAAAAAAAAGTGTAGCAAATAGAAAGTCAAATAGTGAACTCCTTTCTATCAGAGAAAAAAGATAATTTGTTGCGAATTTCTGTTCTACTCTACCCAATATTGTCTTCTTGTTTGAACTTCATGCCTAGATTGAAGTATTTAGACTTCAGGTCAAGAGACCCTGAAAGCATTGAAATATCTCCTTCCTCTGTAGTCCGTACTATTTGAATGTAAGAAAAAAATATCTCCTTCCTCCGTAGTACGTACTATTTGAATGTAAGAAAAAGCAGACAGGTGAATCTTGACAGCGATGCATATGAAATGTGAAAATCAGAACTAGTATACAACCTTCCAATGTCAGAACGACAAGCACTTGAAAATGACACATGAGCCGCTTAGTAGGACTTGCTTCGTTTATTGTTTTTCTGATGTGATCAGTGATCTGCTGGTTTTGGCCCTGACATAAGCTTTCGTTTTGATGTGGATGTTTATATCAAATGAATTGGATACCATCTGTTCCATGGTTCAAGAAAACTGCTAAAATAAACAAACATTGAGTCTACGTTTCAAAACAACGGCATCATGTATTCATATGTAATACTTCGTTATTAGATTCGTGATTGGGACATGCTGCACGCTTGCATATGACACCCACAAGCAATGCCAACCAAACATGGATTACCATATTTCGAATCCTCCCAAGCATTGGCAAGTCAGTCTTGCGTCTAGGAGCAGCTTCCTTAGCGATTTCTATTCAGCACTGACTATCCCCTAAGTACCAAAATTATGACATAAGAAAAGGTTTGAGAGCGGTGTTTTAGACTCTCGATTTATATGGCAGGATATAGGGTTTAGAGTTTTAGCATTGTAAGTTTTATTACAAGGTACTCATTTTTTTTAATTTTAAGGATGTTTGATTCCTGATCTATCCTAACTTATTTGGGATAAAAGGTTTTGTTGTTGTTATTGGCTGACTATCCCCTATCAAACTAGCATCTACGTGCGGATTAAGTCGTTGCAGCTGTGGATAAGACATAGCTCCCATCCTGAAGCAACTCAAGTCAAATAAGCAGAGCCAACCATTAGGACGGAAGAAATCTGGGAAGCCAAACATGCGATATCTTATGCATATTCTACGTTCACAAGGAAAATGACCATTTCTACCATTGGAGCGGCAATCCTTTGTGGATATTCCTAGTTTACATAGCATAGACTACTCTAACTAACAATGTCCAAAACGCAGACGGCATGAAACTTAAAACTACTCGTACACTACAATAAACTAATCACACACTACAGAAAAGCATGAGCTCAAATTTATGCATATGAGAGAGAAAATTCAGAGGTTCTGGGAGGCTAAGACGCACCTCGAGGCAATCGGCGGCGAGCAGGATGGAGCCGATGCTAACGCCGGTGTTGATGGCCGTCTGCACGATCACCACGAAGTAAAACATCCGCCCGGAGCCTGCGCACCAAACGCATCCACCGAAAATGTACCACAGTTCAATTAACAGATCATCACCTCACCAACGCACGCATCGTAATTAATGGGGAGGACAGCAGCAGCAAGGCTAGTCTAGTACTTAGGCCTGCTGCTCCATGCCGTGCACAGTACACAAACGCAAGGGCGAAAAAAGGGGCGCATTGATGGAGCTGTCGTTCATGGGCATTACACCGAACACGTGGAGATTTGGACGCGGTGGGTGATGGGTGGTTTACCGAGGACGTCGGCGGCGAGCTCGCGAAAACGGATGTGCCTGCGGCCGCGCGCCTCGCAGTGGTCGAGCACGCGGGACATGAGGTAGTACTCGTAAAAGGTGACGGCGGCCATGGCGGAGAGCGTGCAGAGGCCGAGCGCCCAGCCCATCCCCCGCAGCGCGTACGGAAGCGTCAGCACCGTCGGCCCCACGATCGCCGTCGTCAGGTGGAACCCCGCGTGCCACCACGTCCCTGCGGCCGGCCAAAACCACCAGGATAAAATCAGCGCGTCCTCGCACTGCACGAGACGCGCGCGCGCGCAGGAAGGAACGAACGAACGAACGAAGGCAGGGGCAAGGTACCTTTGGACTCGAGCACGAAGGCGGCGCCGGCGTCGGCGTCTGGCGTCGGCTTGGCCGCGTGGTGCGCGCCGTCCTCGGCGTCGAACGCGGCGGGCGCCATGGCGGGCTGGCCTTGTCCTGTCGTTAGCTGTCACGCTATGCCTATATATACACACAGCACAGGCGAGCGAGACGACGACGAGGAGGGTGCGTGTCCGTTTCTAACGCCGATCCAACCCAATCGGTGGTTCATTACGGGCTATTAATAAATCACCATTCGCGCGCGTGCACCGTGCGCGCTAACGCTAATGGCGAGTGAGATTACTTAATTAGTTAATTTAAATCTGCAACGATAACGATGAGGAGGAGGAGTATACTGCCCCGAGAGCACCAAGGGCCCCGTATTTATGCCGGCGCGGTCGGTAACGGGATGGTTTTTGGATATGTTATTTTCGACTTCTAAAAACAATTTTTTTATAGGAGTCTCAACTGGATGTTTTCTTTCTAATTATTATTTAAATTTATGGCTTTTAGATTAGAGATCAAGGGGTCCTTATTTTTAAAGGGGGGAGATTTTTTCAAGGTGAAGAGGGTATAATTCAAGAGGGAGAGCAGAGAATTCATGGCAATTGGATCTCTAATTCAATAGTTCTAAATCTGGATGATGGTTAAGAAATAAACATCTGGATGATGTTTAACAAAACCATTTTTTATTTTTCTACATTAACTAACTTTTAAACATAGTATCTTTTCAAGATACAATCTACTAGTTAATTGTAGTACATATTGTACTTACTTCATTCATATCGGCAAAAACCTCATGTGAGTTTTTATTACTCTGTA
Source organism: Dendrocalamus latiflorus (assembly GCA_017311315.1). Classification (NCBI taxonomy): domain Eukaryota; kingdom Viridiplantae; phylum Streptophyta; class Magnoliopsida; order Poales; family Poaceae; genus Dendrocalamus; species Dendrocalamus latiflorus. The sequence goes on along the minus strand of CM029647.1, from coordinate 27,109,126 downwards.
ATCTTTCGTATAAATAACTCAAAAATCATAAGTCAAAAACTATAAACTTTAGTTAAAAAGAACAGGGCTTTTGCCGCGTGTGTTGTGTTGCGTTGCGACGCGTCGCGGCGCGGCGGTCAAGTGGACGCCGCGATTGTTGACAGTTGGCTGGTGCGGGTCGAGTGCTCGAAGAAGAATTGATGCGGCCGGTTGGTTTCCCCTTTGGAATGTAGAGCACAGGCGCATCACTATTGTTAGTCTTGGATTTAACTGCCTTTATATCCATTTCGAACCGCATGTCGGGAGATTGCCGGGAGATAGACTCGCTATCGGATATCACATCCTAGCGGCAGGTGAAGAACCCTCGAGACAAGAGGAGACCAGTAAGAACTCCGGTCCGTTTGGAATACGAAAATTTTTTGCTCTGTGAAAATTGATCAGTTTTTTTTATAAAATTTCTGTCGTTCAAACATACCGTTGGTTGGGAGATCCATGGAGGTTCTGGAGATCATCGATGAGGAAGCCGGCGAGTGGTGCCACCGAGCGGGAGCAGCAAGCCTGGCAACCCTCATGGCGCCGGTCGAGTAGCTGGGATGACCCTCCCGAGTGACTTCAATGGCTGCCTTTGCTGCTCTGTAATTACTCCCTAACACCCTGTTCGTTCTGTACTCCGTCACGCCTCCGGTGGGATCCTGTAACTTCTTCTCTCCCCTCTTTAGTATATGCCAACAAGCAATCGGGGTTTAAATTTGAACTTGGTTGGTTGTTAAGGGATGATTTTTGTGAGTTGGTAGGGGATGTTTGGAAAAAGAAAGTGAGAGGCAAAACACCGTTGCGTCGTTGGCAATATAAAATTCAAAGGCTTAGACAATTCCTAAGGGGTTGGGCCAAGAATGTTAGCGGCCAATATAAGAAAGAAAAGGCTGAGTTGATTAGGAAAGCTGATGAATTGGATAACAAGGCGGAGTCGTGGCCTCTCAGCAGTAGGGAAGTCGATCTTAAAAACTTTTATAAGGAAAGACTTGCTGTCCTTTTGCGGGAAGAAGAAATTAAATGGTATCAAAGAACCAAGACAACTAGATTGTTATCTGGCGATTGTAATACTAAATATTTTCATCTTGTGGCCAATGGTAAGCATAGGAAAACTAGAATTTTACGGCTCGAGCAAGAGGAGGGAATAATTGAGGGAGATGAAAATCTTAAGAAATTCATTACCAATTATTACAAAGGACTCTTTGGTGACCCTGATAGTAATAATTTTTCAATGTTAGAGTCCTTCACAAGTGACATCCCGCAGGTTTCACAGTTAGAGAATGATGTCTTGACCATGGATTTTACAGAGAAGGAAGTTAGAGAAGCCATTTTTCAAATGGAACATAACAAAGCCCCCGGGCCTGATGGGTTTCCAGCTGAGTTCTACCAGGTTTTCTGGGATTTGATAAAAGTGGATCTCTTGCTTCTATTCTCTGTTTTTCACAAAGGTGATCTCCCACTTTTCAGTCTCAACTTTGGTATAATTACTTTATTACCGAAGCAAAAGGAAGCTACTCAGATTCAGCAGTTCAGGCCTATTTGTTTGTTAAACGTTTGCTTCAAAAATTTTACTAAGGTGATGGCAAACCGACTAGCCCTAGTGGCTCAGAAGGTGATCCAACCATCACAATCGGCTTTTATGAAGGGTAGGAATATTTTAGAAGGAGCGGTCATTTTACATGAAACCATTCATGAGTTACATAGGAAAAAATTGGATGGGGTGATTTTAAAACTTGACTTTGAGAAAGCTTATGACAAAGTAAAATGGTCCTTCCTGCAACAAGCATTGAGAATGAAAGGTTTCTCACCTGAGTGGTGCAAATGGATAGATCAAATCGTCCGTGGAGGTAGTGTTGGTATTAAAGTTAATGATGAGGTAGGACATTTCTTTCAAACTAAAAAAGGACTAAGGCAAGGTGATCCCTTGTCTCCTATCTTGTTTAATTTGGTAGCGGATATGCTAGCAACCTTGATTTTCCGGGCTAGGTCTAATGGAAAATTCAGGGGAGTTGTTCCTCATCTAGTGGAGGGGGGTCTCTCTATCCTTCAATATGCGGACGACACTATCCTTTTTATGGATCATGACATATTCCAAGCCAAAGATCTCAAGTTAGTACTTAGTACTTTTGAGCAATTATCGGGGTTGAAGATCAATTTTCATAAAAGTGAACTTTTTTGTTTTGGTAAAGCGAAGGATTGTGAACAGGATTATGTACAACTTTTTGGGTGTAAGTCGGGGGGTCTTCCCTTTAGGTATCTAGGTATACCCTTGAATCATAAACAATTATCGAACAAGGATTGGGCCGCTATTGAAGAGCAGTTCCAGAAAAAGCTCGCTAGTTGGAAAGGAAAATTACTTTCGGTCGGAGGGAGACTTGTTTTGATTAACTCAGTGCTAACGAGTTTGGCTATGTTTATGTTATCTTTTTTTTGAAGTCCCTAGAGGAGTCCTTCAAAAATTAGATTACTATCGCTCGCAATTTTTCTGGCAATGCGATGAGTACAAGAAGAAATATAGGCTTGCTAGGTGGAGTGTACTATGTACACCCAAAGACTTAGGAGGCCTCGGCATACAAAACCTAGACATCCAAAATAGGTGTTTGTTGAGCAAATGGTTGTTTAAGCTCATTAATGAGGACGGGGTTTGGCAAAATCTTCTAAGAAAGAAATACTTGTTTAACAAATCCCTGACACAAGTGCAATACAGGCAAAGAGGCTCTCATTTTTGGAATGGCCTTTTGAAGGTCAAGAAGATTTTCTAGTCGATGGAAAATTCAAAGTTCAAAATGGGGAACAAACTAGATTTTGGGAGGATGCTTGGTTTGGGGACAGGCCTTTCAAGGAGGTTTATCCCAATCTCTATAGAATAGTAAGGAGGAAAGATGATACGGTGGCAAATGTCCTACGGACTGTACCACTTAATGTGTCATTTAGGAGAGGTTTGGTAAACGAAAATTTGGCGTCCTGGTATGATCTAGTATCAAAAGTGGTCTCGGTTAACCTCACAAATTTGAGGGATGTGTTTATTTGGAATCACAGCAAAAAAGGCATGTTCACAGTTCGGTCCATGTATAGGTCCATGATTCATCAAGGAATTATACCTGTAAAAAACCCTCTTTGGAAATTAAAAATACCATTGAAAATTAAGGTTTTCCTTTGATACTTACAAAAGGGAGTCACTCTTACTAAAGACAACTTGGCTAAAAGAGATTGGCAAGGAAGTGTCAAATGTTGTTTTTGTAGTTCCTTAGAGACTATTCAACATTTGTTTTTTGATTGCCATTTTGCGAGATTTGTTTGGAACACTGTGCTTGTTACTTTTCGAATTCAACCACCGACTAGTTTTTCTAATATGTTTGGTTCTTGGCTAGACGGATTGTGTCTTCAACTTAGAAACCAAATTTTATTAGGCGCGGCCGCGCTATGTTGGGCTTTATGGTTGAATAGAAATGACATGGTTTTTAACCAGGCTAAGTCTCCTACTTATCTTCAGGTAATCTTCAGGGCGACGTACTAGATCCGACAGTGGTCTCTATTGCATAAGGAAGGGGAGAGACCGGCATTCAATCGCGGATGCAGAAACCTGGAGACATTGATTATGGCGGTCTTCAATAAGTTTGGGTGGAGCTTTTGGAATCGAATTGGAGCCTAGTACTACTTCTTTTCCATTTTAGTAGTTGTTCGTCCTGGTTGGGCTGAACCTTGTTGCTTTTATTTCCTCGTTCTTGGATGTAAGAGTGGGAGCCTTATGGCTTTGGTTTGTACTTAACTCTCAGCTGTGTACCATCCTCGGATGGTAGAGGCTGGAACTTAGTTCCATTATCTAAAAAAAAGCTGAACCTTCAAAAAAAATTGTACGGTGTAGATCAAGATGGATAGTTCATTATCGCCAGAAGGTTAGTGGCTTTTACATTTTGATTCATGATCAGTAGTTAAGATTATTGCTTGTCATTTTTCCTGTTGTAAGATTAGTTGGTACATACCTGACCCATAAAAAATTCATATCCACAAATCGAACATGCAACCATTTAAAAGGTCATTTATAAGGAAACACATTTAGACCACATTTAGAAGGTGAGAATTACATAGGAAATGAACGATCGATATTCAATGAGAACCTTGCGTTCCAAACGGAGCCTTATATTCAGAAAGACATCATCCGGATATTTCATTTCTAACTATCATCTAAATTTAGAATTGTTGGATTAGAAATCCAATGGCCATAAATTCTTTCCCCTCCCCTTTGAATTCTACCCCTTCTCTTTTGAAAAAAATCTCCCCACTTCAAAAACAAGAGGCCCCTTGATCTCTAATCCAAGGGTCATAAATTTAGATAATAATTAGAAAGAAAACATCCGAATGATGTCTAGACACCCTTATTGGAGCGCCGGAAATATAAGCTGCGACATTCCCAAGTTGTAAACCGCTAGGCACTGCTGCTGATGCAGCTGTGGAAATATCGACACAGCTTTGTTTGTGGATCCAAATCTTTCAGATAAAAAATTAACCCTCAAAATGACCTTGGGCCGCATATTTCCACTACGCTGGACCCGCTTTGTGGAACTCCGTACATAATCTTCACTAGTTTTGCACGCGCACGTAGCTAGCAGATTACAATGTACCATCGGGAGGAGGCAAAACGAATGATTTCGAGTCGAACCGCACTACGTGCATGCATGTCACTGATAGGGCAGCTGTGGAAAAACAGCTACACCCATCTTTCTACGGATAACGTCTTCAACAAAAAGAAACAGCAGCTCATTGGATCTGATAAATCTTATTATCATGGTATGTCGACACTTAACCAGGGTTGTACTGACTCAACTGCGTGTAAAATCAACGAGAAGAATACTTCTGCAACGAGGTGATCCAATCGCCTCGGTGCAACGCTAACCACTTCACTAGCTGCGACAATGACAGCGATATTCGAAGGAAGCACAAGCCAGCCAAAGGCTTATCAGGTATAATTATTGGTTTGGCGCACGCCCCGTTGTTGCCCAATTTCAAACAACCATGCCTTTGGTGCTACTCATTTAGACCAAAAAAAGTAATATATGACTAAAATTTTACTGTAGTTGGCTAAAATTATACTATAACTCATGGTGACTTATTTGGCGCAATTGAATTTATAAAATTTTAAAATAGGAAAAACAAGTTAGCCTATCACGGACAATGCAAACGAATACGGAAAAAAAAGAACCAGCAAAAAGGCTCACAAAAAGGCAAAAAGCCATAAAAGGATGAAATTTACGAATAGTGAAAAATAACCAGAAGCCAGATGCTCAAGCCGAAATGAGCAGAGATTTTAACTTTCAGAAGTTAAAAATTATTTAGAACATATTAATTTTTTAACATAATTTTTTTTATTACATTATCTGTAGAGATATAATGGTATTTTAAAAAAAATTCTCTGTTTTCTTTAATTGAATATCTTTAAAAAAAAGCAGCAAGCGTTTTTATTTTTCCTATTTTCTTTAATTAAATATCTTAAAAAAAGCACCAACCGACATAATATTATTTCAATGTCACTATAATGTCATTTCAATCCATGTCACTTTAGCCTCAATCAGTGCAACCGTGCACGAAGCTCCAAGCCAGAAGAGTCAATTCTAGCATGCTCTTGTTGCGCAAACACCAGTGTACTTGCATTATTGTCTGATAGAAAATATGTTAGTGCGCATAAGCCAACCACTTATTATCAATGGAGTGATTCACTCAACACAGTACTATCTAGTCTGAAGATGTTCTTGTGCCAACAACTTGACATGGAAAATACATGGTCATGCAAGGATAAAAACACTCACGTAGTTAAAGCGGTTTGGTATCACATTTGGAGCCTATGTGCCATAATCATTGCTGTACCTGTGCGACTACAACCATGCTCGGGAGTCAGGACTTTGGCCCTCGAATGTTTTAACACTTCTAATAAACAAAGCTTTCAGGGGAGCCACGCCACGACGCCAGCGAGAGGTACGTACGTACGTACATATTAGCAAAGGTATAGCTCTAGCAATATATTACAAACCGATAATTGCACATATATCTAATACTTCGTGTGTGGGGAGCCAATGTATGTACAAGACGATAACACAGAAGAAACAGCACGTACAGGCACAGCAGGGAAATTAGAGCTGCCAGGTAGATTGAATCATTTTCGAACACTTCTTCCGGTGAAGGAATGGAATTAGTAGGAGCAAGATCATTAATAGTAAAATAGCAAGATCACGTGATCACAGCTTCTTGAGTACCACCATTTGCTGCACACCAAGGCTTGAAGTACTACTTAAAAAGCTTCAATGTCATGTCACCATTAGTAGAAATCGCAAACTTGGCCGTCGATAGGCAGCTTTGAGGGGGTTAATTATTAGCAATGCAGGAACCCGCTATTATATCCAGCTACCTAAACTCTTCGGGGACGTGCATTCCAAAACCACGCTTCAGCTTCTCAATTCTATCCAACAAAAAAGTGATAACTGTGAGCAAATAAGATAACCATATTGGAAGCAATATAATGAAGAATGATCCTAACAAAATGATTGGCACAAACTCTTCGAGGATCCTGAGTATACAACATTCGACTATTTTTGAGGACAAAAACAGTCAGATTTTGAGCCGTTAGATAGAGATCCAACACCCTATATCATTTTTTTTTTTTGGAGGGGGATCATTTTTTTGGAGAGGGGCTTATATGGATGGATCCGTTGGATAGAGATCTAACGCCTCAGATCAATCTGACTGTTTTTGTCCTCAAAAACAGTCGAATGTTGTATAGACATACACTAAAAATAATTAGAGAACTAAAATGTGCACAGCTGGCTGCTACAGGAACAAAGATAGAGAGACGTCATTTTCGAGAAACCATGAAAGTCGCTTGCCTTGATTCGTCGTGTGACTAATAATAATTAATCTAGACCATGTTCCAAAGTGTTATGGTTTTTGGCTTACTTGAAATGGTATTATAGCGGCTGTTAGCTTTTTTAAGGTATTTAATTAAAAATAAAGAAAAAAATAAGAAAATGAAAAACATACTTATATATTTATAGATAATGCAAAGAAAAAAGGAAAAAGAAGGGGGAAAACCCCGTTAAGAACATGCACAGAATGTAAAGGAACTTACGTGGGAGCAAGTTTGCCGAGACTGCGCAGCTTCTTGCCAGTTGTTTCATCCGTAATATTTCCAGAAATCTCAATAGAATATGATTTCCCAGAGATTCGTGGAAGCCCTCTTCCCACAAGCAAATCGAAATCTCGCTGATGAAGTTCCCTGCCATTGACAAAGACACCCGTATCCCCACCAGCACAATTTCTGGCCATCGGATAATTGAATTCTCTTATAAATGACTGCGAAGAACAAAAAAAGTCATGAGAACAAAATTTTCTAAGGGTACCCTTGTATATTAACAACTCATCTTACAGGAATAATGCCGATACATTCTCGCCCCATGACACCCCAAAATCCAGCACGGTAATCATACCTGTATTACGAACAGAAGAAATAGAACTGTCAATGTTGGCTTAAAAGAAATCCACAATTCACCAACAGAAGTTTAACCACAGAGCTTCTATCACAAGGATTCATCAAAAAAATTCCTTATAGAGCAAGAGCAACTAATTAGCAAGATAATATATAATTGAGATTAATCTTAAATTGATGCCTTTCTAGTATCCTTTGACAAAACAGCACCCCAAGCCAAGTGAAAAAAATGAATAAATTTAAATATACTGCAGGCAAAAGTCCATTGTGCATCTAACGCTAAACAGCATTTTTTGTTTATGCAAGTTCAAAGGTAAGAAGCTCAGCAGATTGGCATAATGCTAGTCATGATAGTAACAGTATGGTTTCATCTAGTTTGTACAACTGCACATAACATATTGGATTTACCACCATGATTACCTATATTGAAACATGAACATACGTATGATGTATGCGTTGAGCTAAAGTCATTTAGTGAGGGCATCATCCAACAGTACAAACATGAATTTAGTTTCCAGAATTTCTTTTAGCCTCTTAACAGTAAACAGGTAAAAAGTATTCCAGTGATCAAATATGAAACATGTGCTGAAAATAAAAACTTCTTGTAGCCAATAAAATCAAGTTTAAGATTGGGCACAAAGGCACATCCGCACATGGATCTAAAAAGAAAACATGTGCTAAAAACATGAAAGAGAATTCCAAAAGGAGCTGATAGCCTTCTAGAACCCAGTATTTGTAATAGCTACCAGAGTATTTTCTGCTCTAGCATATCTAGAGATTTATTGTATTCTATGCCTTGCCTTAATCATAATTTCAACAAACTAGGTTTTCTTCTGGCAAAAAAATATAAATCATGGCTTTTGTTCCTCCTGATTGTGGTATGCTAACTATTAAACATTTTAATTGTTACTTTAGCAATCACTTACCAATATGAACCGGGCTCAACAGGACCGGCTTTCTTCTCTGCCTTCTTAAGAGCTCTTTCAGAGATAGGATGGCCATTAATCGAAACCTTAACACTGTCCATGGACTGATTAAATAAAGAAAGGTCTTTGAAACCCTTCTTCATGAAACCAGCAAAAAATGATGAATCCCCACTCTTACCAGTTGAGGACAGATCTTCATCTAACCCAGCCTCAGAAGAACCACGAGAAAAACCAGAATTTGTGCGCTCATTAACTGATGACCCACTCTCCGCAAGGGCATGGGCATCTTCAACACATGGCTGATGCAATATTTCCTTATCTTCTTCCACTTTCTTTTCTTCACATCTCTCACTTATGCTTGAAGCTTCAATAGCACTATTGGCATCTTCAAGGCCACTGTTGATGTCTTCTATGTTGTTTTTGTTATGCTCCTTGCTTATGTATTCATCTTCAAGGCCGCTTTTTTCACTTTCTTTGCTCTTCTGCTCATATATCTTGCTTACACTTTCACCTTCAAGACCACAGGTAGCATCTTTTTTTCTTGTCCACTCATTCTTTTCATTTCCATCTTCAAAACTACCAATGTCATCTTTTGTATTATTCTGCTCGTGCAGTTTGCTAACATCTTCAAGGCTACAACAGTGATCTTCCTTGCTCTTCCGTTCATGCCTTTTGCACATGCTTTCATCTTCAAGGGCATTTATATCATCATCATTGCTCTTTTGTCCATTTCCCATAGTAACACTCTCATCATCATCATTAACATTGTATTCTCCTTCGCAATTTAGGTCAGATCTATTAGTTGTGACTAGGTCCTCACCATTATTATCTATTTCTTGGCTGCACAATGGATCAACAAGTTTGTCCTCTAAACCTGGGGAACATGGGCTGACTGGACCAACTACTGAAGGTTCCACCTGACAGTCTGCATCTCTTTCACATAATATATCCTTTGGGCTTTCAATGTCTCCAGACCTGCTTGAAGACAAGGAGAGATAATCTGCTTTCGACTGAATGCTCCTGTTTGATCCACATTCTTTGCCAGTCCTGTCATGACCAATGGCAGAAGAAACTGAATTATCGTCACCAAAATCTACATTGATTTGCATGCTGCTATGATCATTCAAATTATAAAACGCAGAATTGATATCATCATGGTGTTGATGCTCAAAATCTCGTCTCATCTGACCATTTGAGCTTTGCTCAGTTTTGGACACACGGAAGGACGCTGATGGAATAAAGGGAATAACTTTTTCTTCCTCATGCCTCAAACTGCTTATCTCAGAGCAAGACCCACACTGCAGCCGATTCTGTTTCCTCTCCATGAATTTTTCCATAGGCACCTGCAATAGCTGATAACAAGAACTGCACACAACAAAAGGTGCAGCACCATGCAATGGCCGGCAGAGATGCTCTGCCTTCTTCCTAAAATACTCTGCCCTCTTCTTCGACATGGACCGATGTGAGTACAGCGATGATGCCACAGACTTCAGGTCATAATCTGATGAAACAGATGGTGATCTCTCAAACCGGTAGCATTCATGCTGCCCAGCAAAGTGTCTCGCCATTGGAATGTGCTCTTCTTGTGGTGCAGCCCTCTGTCCATGCAGACAATGCGGACATGCACACGCATAATGATGGTTCCCATGTCCAATCCCACTGTTCTCCCATTGCCTCCCTTGGAACCGGCGGTACCGCTCACTTGACTGTCTAGCATACCTCTCCACATGCTCAGGACGCAGAGGGTCATACGGATTCAGCGGCAAGCCGTGCCCATGCCGCCCAGCATAGCGTGCGCGGTGATACCCCGGCAGAGGTGGAGGCTCAGGTTGCTCAGGCAGCATCGAGAGCGCTCGGCGGCTCACCCGACGGTTCTCACGCGGCTGCTCGACGATCTGGCAGGACCGCATGATCTGGTCCCTCAGCTCATCCAGCTTGCGCAGCAGCTCCACGGGGTCCTGCTTCAGCGCGCCCCAGTCGACGCCCCTCTGCTCGCTGCATTGCGCGCGCTCGTCGACCCTCTTCCGCCTGTACTTCATCTCCTTCAGATCGCTCCCCATGGCGCCTCCCGGAGGCGACACTTTTCCTACTTTCCTCGCCGGATCGAGAGGTGTTGGTGGCGTCCTGCACGAGTTGCGCGAAATTTGTTGGGGGTTGGAGGGGTGGAAGAATAGATCGGAGTGAATCCGAGGGGCGGTTGGAAATGGGGGTAAGATCTGCTAGTTTGGGGGGTCGAGCGCGAGGTGGCGGTTACCTTTCGATGGAGCTCGCGGCGGCGAGGCTACCGCACGGGGGCGTTGCGGCGCCGCCGGTTCGCCATTAGGGTTTCGCGGGGCAGCTCGAGTCCGCCATGAGAGAGAGAGAGAGAAAGAGGAACGGCAATAGGAGTGGCAGTGTGTGTGGTAACGGAGACGACGAGGGAGCGAAGTTAAAAAAATTCTTGTATATATCGTGATCTTTTGGGGGGTTCGAGCGCGGCGGGGTTACGTGGGGATGTGGTCCGCCTTTGGAATGATCTGGCTGCGCCGCTGACGTGGGGTCAAAGGGGCGGGCCCACGTGGAGGCGAGTGATCGGGGAAGGGTACAGCTGCGGGGCGCGTCACCACCAGTTTTTCCTTTCTTGTCTCGGGCGAGCATTAGGGCATGTTTGGCAGAGTTCCACAACTGAAAAAATAAATTTGAAGTAGCAGATTCACTAAAAACAGCTCCACCGTGAATCTGGGATCCCACCATGGAGCTGGATAAAACTGTTTGGCTTGCACAGCAGCTCCAGATCCACGAAACTGAGTTTTTGGTGGGAATGACCTGTTTTGCCCATGGGTTTTATGTAGAGATGGCAACGGGTAAATACCCATCGGGTATTGTCATTCTATACCTGTACCCGCTAGGTGTAAATTTACCCGTCGGGTTACCCGTATCCGCACGCGGGTAGGAAAATTTACCCATACCCGTACCCGCGCGGGTATTACTACCCGACGGGTAACCCGTACCCGCAAGCATACCCGGTTCAACACATAAGAATATCATCAATTTAGACATTCATTAATCATACATGCCAAGCATAAAAGCGTCTAATGATCAAAATTAGTACATCACATAAACATACTTGACATGACCATATCAACATATGACAAACAAATAAACAATCAACAACAAGTAGATAATAAAATTAACATTTGAGTGGGATGTCTAGTTGTCTAATGCGGGTATTCATTACCCGCGGGTAGGCGGGTATGGGTAGTATATACCCACACCCGCACCCGCCTACCCGGCGGGTAGAGGATTTCGCCCAATAATGTACCCATGGGTACATAAAATTTTCTATACTCGTCTCTTTATCGAGTAAAACCCGTCGGGTATTCGGGTATCGGGTACCCATTGCCATCTCTAGTTTTATGGTGGTATGGGATGGGGTGTGTAACCAGTGGCAAAAGGTGGGTAATTACCACCCAACTCCACGAGTAGATACGAAACAAGATTTCGTGGAGCACCCCTTGAGGTGCTCTATGGATTTCATGAATCTGGAGCTAGATTCAGTATTTTTGTGGATCCAGATTTCGTGGAGCTGGAGCGTTTAGGTAAAAATTCATGGAGTTGAGCTATTTTTGGTGGATCTGGAGTTGGTGTAACTCTACCAAACAGGCCCTTAGATGCTGCTTAAGCTTAACCAAGTAGTAGTAATTAGCCACCTGTCCATCGTATGAACAGGCAAAGCTAATGGTCTCCATCTCCACTTTCTTAGCTCGGGAATACTAGCAATTTTTTACATTATTATCCCAAACATTCTAACGGGAAAAGAATAAAAAAATATTGATACTTAGACAAGGAATAATTGGTGGTAACCGGTGAGGGGGACTTGGAGGTTTGCATGTGTTAGCTGTTAGTTGGGTCTTGAAGGGAAATGTTTTAAGAATAGATATTTTTTAGAGCAGGCTGTGTGTAAACAGCTAGCTAGTAAGGCTGTAAAAATAGCTCGAGACTCGCGAGCTACTCAAGCTCGGCTCAAGCTCCAGACAAGCCGAACTTGAGCCTGGTATGAAGCTCGTGAGCCTATTTGAACCGAGCTCGAATAGTTCGGCCTACCTCGCGATCGCACGAGCCAAAAGCCATCAGAGTTACTGGGTTATTCATGGACTCACGCCCCAGTGGCCCACGGCCCTGCGCGTGCAAGCGCAGGCGCGCAGCGCGACGTGGAGAGACCCCAACTCCCTAAGTCAACCTCGACTCCCCACCCCAACCCTAGATTCATTTCTCATCGCTATTCGCCTTATTCCCCTTCCGTCGACTGAGTGCAAAAGTGAAGAGCCCCAATCCCACCCGCCACCTTCGCCGCCACTGTCGATTCGCTGCTGGTGATAATCCTTGGCCGCCTTAACCAAAGCACTCCCCCTCCTCCGGAGCGTTCTTTACTGGCGCTAAAGCGAAAGATGAGGCAGAAACTGTAGTTGCGGCAATGGCGGGGGAGCTGGGGCAGTAGATGGTGGAGCTAGGCGCGGTGGTGTGGCAGGTAATAGAGAGTCACACTTGGCGTTGTAGGAGCTCGTGGAGAAGTCGTAGGCGAAGGCCAAGGGGAAGGGCGCTAATGGCGGGCGGCAAAGGTCGGACACTGAGAAGAAGATTGACATGCTCAAGTTCATCGCTCGCACCCGCCAGCACATGCTCCGCCTCCATGTTCTCGCCAAGTGGTGAAAGCAGGTCCGTGTTGCTTGAGATTTTGGTTCTTCTTGCCCTAGCTAGTAGCTTTATTGCCATAGTAATGTGGTTGAATGTGGAGAATAAGATAGGTGAATTTTGTCCGAGCCTACACGAGTTGAGCTTGAGCTTTGTTCGAGCCAAGCTCAAGATTTTGGTTCTTCTTGCCCTAGCTAGTAGCTTTATTGGCAGCGGCTGTCCGAGTATCAAAGGCGATCGAATGTGTCTGAGTACAGCAGGTGGTCGAAAGCGTCCGAGTACAGCGGGCGGTCATATGCGTCCGAGTACAGCCGGCGGTCATATGCGTCCGAGTACAGTGGGCAGTCGTATGCGTCCGAGTACAGTGGGCAGTCGTATGCGTCCGAGTACAGTGGGCGGTCGTATCCATCCAAGTACTGAAGGCGGTTGTAAGCGTCCGAGTACTAAACGTGGTCGGAACTGTCCGAGTACTGAAGGCGATCATAAGCGTCTGAGTATTGAAGGCGATCGAAAGTGTTCAAGTACAACGGTCATCAAGAAGGACTTGTGGGTAGCGCCATCTGCCTCGCCTTGTGGAGTTATCATCATATTAGGAGTACATGCATGCATAGTCCACTGACTTATGCGTTTGTAGTCATGCACTGCCATACTTTGGTATCAAGTCGAGTAGGGTGTCGATGGCAGACGTGGTGCCCTCAGCAGCAGACGTGGCTACTCCAGTACATGGCAGATCGTCGCGATCGCACTGCTTGGGCGGGGTGCTCATCACATGTAGGCGTTGAGTGAGCTCCCCTTCCGTATCAAGTCTTCATTTCACCATATGGAGTCATCGTCAGATTAAAAGCATATACAAGTACGCATGGGCGCCTACATGCTTACGATAGCTCATGGATAGTACAATGAACATGGCAGGCTTGGTGATAGACGTGATGGCTTCATGGGACCTTCATCTTCGCCTGAGAGAGTAGAGGGACTTATTGCTTCAAGCTCAGTGAGTTGGAAGGCGGATGACAATCTTGACAGCCTCGATGTCGTGGCCACGGGCTGCAAAACGGCGACCTCTAAAGCATCTAATTGATGGCATTATCGGTAGTGACCATAGGCATTTGGCGACATTCCCATCATTGTCGCCGTCTATTGGCATGCAAACTAGCTAGATAAAAGAGAAAGAGAAAAGGAGAGGTTCTTTACCATCTTGAGCATAGTATGCCATGGTTTGGGCTTGTGCAGATTGCCTCTTTTTGTTCCTCTGCCTTCTCCTCCTTCTGTTCGCGTATCTCTTGGTGTGTATTGCTTTGTATTTTCTATACGTGTCCCTCCTCTCGTCTTTTGTCCTCCTCCTCTCTCTCTCTCTTTGTCTCCCCGTCCCTTTGTGCTATCATTTAAGGGCCTTTTATAGGCACAGTTAAGAGCCAAGGAGCAACACACATGGGTGTCGGCTCCAAACACAGCATCAAATCGCTATAGCGTCTTCCTATTTTGTGGGAGCGTGATTTGATTGCTAATAGTTTTCTTTTGAGTCTTTGTCTTTTATTCTCAAAAGATTTGATGAGAACTCTCTCCATGAAATAGAGATACGATGGAGAAAACTTCCGATGGTAGAGTAATACCATGCAAGCAAAAATCTTCCTTCCATCTTGGCGCATGCACTTTGTAATCGGCCGGTACGAGGTGCGGTGCAACAACTGGTTGAACTAGACCGTATTATGTACAAATAGCAGCGTTTCTTCTTCTTCTCAAACATACATCTCTTTATTTGCTTTGACTTAACATATTTGCACAAAAACTCATCAAACAGTGTAAACAAAATAGTCCTTGCGTGTGCTGTGCTTGTTCATTGTACACTAATAAACCGACTAAAATTCCATTGGCAAATCGGGGATGAAAACAAGCGATTTGATCAAGCGGGTTTTCATGTCTGGTGCCTGGTGGTGTGGTTTGCGGTCACTGTTACGATGTATTGATTTATGATCCAAACAGGTATTCATCCACGAATCTGTTACTTCCCTGATAAGCAAGGGAGAAGCTACTTCATATCGACTTTTAAAAACTATTTTCTACAGTAAATAATTTTTTAAAGTACCTAACTTTTAAATAGATATATTTTTAATACGGAATTTACTAGTTGATTGTAGTACATACTATAGTAATTTTATTTATATCGGTAAAATCGTACGCGAGTTTCTCTCCATAGGGCTCTCTGTAAACTGTTACTATTTATAAGTTAATGCCAAAAGCTATCAACAAAAAGCTAATATGAATGGACCCTTAATTGGTTGGAGCTAATAACTTTTGGCTGAAATAGAATAATAACTGTCGGAAGAAATAGCTTTTGAAATAAATTTTGAAAAATAATTTTTAAAAGATGCAGATGCAGAGAAGGTGATAGAGCCCAACATGCGGCTTCTAAAAATAATTTTTTTTAAACCGATTTTTAGTGACCGGGATGTTTAAATTATTTTCTAGCTACTCACACGGAAGCCCTGCCGAGATTGCTGCTCATGTGAAAGAGGTACTCGTAGCTTTCGGTCCCGCTTTACATCCGCCCGAAAGGAGCACCGACCGAAGCACGCACTGTGTGCAATTGCATCGACAATATAAGAGGATGTCCAGTTTAACTGAGTTTTAGTGGTTTATAACTAAATTTTTATTATAACTAACTAAAATTGTAACCGATAGTGATTTATTTGATATAATTAAATTTAAAAATATAAAAAATGGGTTAGCCCATTACGTATAATACAAATAAATATAGAAAAAATAATCGGTAAAAAAGGTCAAAAAAATGAAATTTAAAAAAAAAGACAAAATTTAGAATAATAAAAAAATAGAAACTAAAAGTCTATCTGTAAATAAGCGAAGCCTAAGGGCATGTACAATGGTATGAGCTAGTTACTAACTCTAAGATAACTTCTCCAATGATATTAACTTTTAGCACATAGCTCATAACATGAATAGTCCCACATGACATCCTCATATAATCTTGGAATGTGTGTATGAGACTAGCTCTTGATCAAGAGCTAGCTTTTCTCTCTCTTCTATTAAGGGCCTGTTTGGGAGAGCTCCACCAACTCCAGATTCACGAAAAATGTGGATCTGGAGCTGGATTCACCGTGGAGCAGCTTCATGGTGGATCTGAGATTCTTCAAAGTGTTTGGTACAGCTCCACCTCCTTCTCTATCTCACTTCCACCTGGGCCCCACGCGTCAGGGGGCAAAATGAAAAAAAAATCCAACGGCGGACGGCGCAGGCGAGGCGGACGGCGGCGCCGGCCCGGGGGGAGGCGGGCGCGGCCCCGGGCGGCGCAGGCGAGGCGGCGCCGGCCCGGGGGGAGGCGGAGGCCGGGAGGAGGCGGGGAAGGCGGGCGCGGCCCCGGGCGGCGCAGGCGGTGCCGGGAGGAGGCGGGGGAGCGCGGTCGCCGGGAGGAGGCGGGGGAGCGCGGTCGCCGGGAGGAGGTGGTCGGAGGCGGGGGAGGCGGAGGCCGGAGGAGGCGGTCGGAGGCGGGGGAGGCGGAGGCCGGGAGGAGGCGGGGGAGCGCGGTCGCCGGGAGGAGGCGGAGGCCGGGAGGAGGCGGTCGAGGCGGAGGCCGGGAGGAGGCGGTCGGAGGCGGGGGAGCGCGGTCGCGGGCGGACGGACGCGGTCGCGGTCGGAGGCGGGGGAGCGCGGTCGCCGGGAGGAGGCGGGGGAGGCGGAGGCCGGGAGGAGCGCGGTCGGCGGTCGGAGGCGGGGGAGCACGGTCGCCGGGAGGAGGCGGGAGAGGCGGGGGCCGGGAGGAGCGTGGTCGGCGGTCGGAGGCGGGGGAGCACGGTCGCCGGGAGGAGGCGGGGGAGGCGGAGGTCGGGAGGAGATGGAGGAGGTGGTGCGGGAGGAGGCAGACGCGGGGGAGGAGGCGGGGAAAAGAAAAAGAACGAACCGTTTTTTGTGTAACCAGTGGCAAAGGTGGGTAATTTTCACCAACTCCACCAATTTGAGTTTGGTGGAGCACCCCTTGAGGTGCTCCATGGATTTGGTGGATCTGGAGCCAGATTCATGGTTTTGGTGGAGCAGATCCACGGTGGAGCTGCTGGAGCTGGAACTGTTTGGCTTAGAAAAGTGGATCTGGATCTGAATTTGGTGAATCTGGAGCTGGTGGAGCTCTCCCAAACAGGCCCTAAAATATGAAATAATATGTTTAGAGCTAGCTCATAAATCACTATTGAACATGCCCTAAGAAGCGGTACTTTTGACCTCGCCGTCCTTTTCACACGACCTCGCAGAGTCGATGCTTGTCCTGGCGCGGACGGGAGCTGTGGCTCTCGTCTTGATGGAATTCTTGGTTGACTGCTCAGGATTGTGCTTTTGCACCCATGCATGAAACTTAAAACTAATTCCAACCTCGAGGATCTTTTTAGTTTTAAAAAACCTATTTTTTTGATTTTTTTATAGTAACTAATTTTCAAATAAATTTTTTTAAAGACAGAGTCTATAAATTAATTATAATATACAATATAACGACTTTATTTATATCAGCTAAAACCATATACATATTTCTATTACTGTATACTCTCTCTCCTAAACAGTTTAAAAGTTGAAAATTATAAACCAAAATAAAAAAGAACGCTAACAAGCGCTGAGGTCCAGAGACGACCAAATTGTCGGCGCACACGCACGGCACCCGGCGGGGGAGACGCCACGAGCCCATGATGCCACATGTGGTTAGGCCTGTGATTGTCAAACATTGCTGCATGCCTGTCGTGCTCCACTTTACTACATCGAAAGGACCATTTAAAGTCAACAGTCAACGCCGCGTGTCTGTACACATTTCGTATAGCTGCTTCGGTTGCTTCAAGTCCACCCAATCACATGTTGCTTGCACTGCTTGCCGATACAGGGCCTCTTTGCCACAACTCCAAAACTCCTATGGAAATCCTCTGTTTGAGGTCAATTTGGAAAGCAGCAGGAGTTTCACAAGAACCAATTTATTTAATCAAGAAAAATTCTCGTATTTCAAATAGAGGCCCTCAAATGGGTTGACTTTTAAGAAACTCAGCTATCTCTACTCACCGCCAGAGAAAATACATAAGTCAGCTATTTTTTCAATTTGCCTCCATATCGAATTATTATTTACTTCACCCCATAAGTAAAGTTAGCATATAAATAACCCCTAGACCGCATGTTAGCACTATTTCTCGTAGTTTTTATTATCTTTAACACTAGTTTCAGTGGCGTCATAACTTGTTTCAATGATATTAATACTTATTTTAGCTATTTATGTGATTTTGGTACTTATAATACACTATTTTATTACTAATATTTCAAATACTGAAATCGTATACTACAAATACCGAAATCACTCAAACCTTTGAAATAAGTATGTATATAACTTAAATAAGCACTAAAATTATTGAAACACGTGACAAAGATAATTGAAACCAATAGAAAATAGTAAGAACATGTGACCTAGGGGACATTTGCAAGCCAACTTATTTTACAGGGGCAAACTAAATGAAAATGAGATAGGGGGCAAATTGAAAAGACAAGTGACTTTTGGGGTGTTCATGGATTTTTCCCAAATACATAAAAAGCACTTGACATACCGTATTACTCATTTTGCGAAGAAAAAGCTCTAAACTAAGGCCCTGTTTGGAATGCGGGAATTTTTCCCGATTCCTGTGGGAATTGAACTGTTTCCTGCAAAATTCCTGTGAAATTCCTCTGTTCCAAACAGGCCCTAACACAGGCTAAAACATGACTGCAGGTAGCAAATTCTTGTTAACTCCTACAGAGTGGCAAGTGAATCTGGACCGTTGGTACCACAGAGGAGCCCTCCTAATTAAGAGACGGTTGCAACCTACTACTTCAAACAAGCTTCTTGTGGTCCGGGACACTGGGGCCCATTGCCTGACTCCCGCGAGTTGGCTTGTCCGGGACAGGCGTCTCATGGGCCGGTGGCGACTGTGAGCGCCGAGTTGGAGATGGGCCCAGTGAGATAGCGGCACAGTGACCGTGGGGGCCCTGGAGGCAGGACGAGAAGGTCTAATTGCCGGCTATGTTCACCGCACTTGCCGCTTGGCCAGGGGCTTATTGGTATTGACTAAAGATCGATGGTTTTTAGCTGATAAAAAATAATGGTGGATAAAAGATGTGATTTTTAGAAGTAAAGGACTAGCGGTGGAGAAAGTGAACCAGAGATACGTTCGTGAGATTGGAGTAAGAAGAATGAGATACGTAATATGTCTATGACTCCTATCTTATTTTCGAAGTAAGATAGAAATGAAAAAAAAATAAAAAAGACACTTCAAAAACTAGGTGTTTATATTCTAACCAGAAGCTACATCAGATTATCATTCTCTCGGGTCAAACCACGCAGTGCGACTGTGCAACCATGTGGCATGTCCTTTCATAAGTTATGCTGTTTTTTCTTTATTTAAAGAGAAGTATCCATTTCTTACACATCTGTATCGAATAAATCCGCGGGACAGGCAAAAAGGTAATGCGTGTTCTTCTACTGAACACGCACTGCCGTGTGCGCGTGAAAGTGGCAGTATGGGAATTTAGCTTCCGGCTTATTTTTCACTATCTATAAATTTCATCTTTTTTTGAACTTTTGACTTTTTGTTGAGTTTTTTTGCCGGTTCTTTTTTCTAGTATTTTTTGTATTATATGTAATGGGCTAACATGTTTTTATATTTTTTAATTTTTTAAATTTAATTATGCTAAATAAGCATATGTCAGCTACAATATTTTTTTAACCAGCTACAGTGCTTTTCAGTCATAAGCCACTAAAAATTGCCCAAATGAGCACCACCTAAATCCGCCGGACAGGCGATGCGTGTTCTTCTGCTGAAGACGCACTGACGTGTGCCCTGGTTGGTGGTGTGTCGGCGAGCCCAACAACAACATGCCGACCTTATAGCGCGTGCGGTCAGGGACGGAGACGCTGCATCGCCTAGAAGCCCAAGCTCCCGGTTGTTCCAATTTCTACTGCACTTTATTTGATCAGCAGCAGCAGCAGCGGCTCGCCGTGGTACTAACAATATCGGAAAACGGGATCAGAACTTATGCCGCTCGTCTCATGTTTTATGGGATTGGTGCTTGATCTGCCGCTTTCAACTTGCGATCTTAAATACATGTTTTTTTATCATATGTATAGTTAAAATTTTAAAACTTTTTCTATCGATATTATTTTAAGTATTTGAATTGGATATATGAAAACCAGATGCATCGATTTATTTCAAAAATACTTTATAATATTACAATTTTATCGAGTTTACAAATATATTACAGTAGAAATTAGTGTTCAAACTTGTATTTTAGAGACTATGTCGATATCTAAGATGATATGTATTTATGACTGAAGGGGATGTCTTCTGGTATCTTGCGTATCATTTTGCGATACTTCCATAGTCTCTGTCGCTTGGCACGTTGCTACCTAGCTTGAAGGGTCATGCATTGTAGCACGTACATTTGTGGCATATACCTCCCGTGAAGACACTTGTTCAATCGATCGTTTCAAATGGATTATGGAACAGTTCAAAGAGGTTGAAACTCTAGCTGTCCTTTATGTTTGGTGAACAGCTGGTTCTGATGCACCTTTATATTGATTTGACCTTTCGAAAAGCCAGACCAGAAATAATTAGTAACAAACAAGAATAATATGTCTTCTTACTCGACAGCTTTGCATATCTCATTGTCTCCTACCATGACCAGATCAGAGCCCAACCTGCACGCAACTTATGCAGTTATATTACATTGAAAAAAAAGATGATCAATTAAGTGTGCAACCATTTTTCTCCTCCTCCTCCATTGCATGTTCTACCTCCAACTGATCAGAGAATTGTGAGAGTCCTTGCCCATAAGATGTCTCAGAAGCATCAAGAGGTAGAGAGAGAAGGCAGAGGAGATGGCAAGGTGATATGGGACATGGGGAGCTCACTGTACGACTCCTACGAGCTGGCCTCCCTGAACCAGATTCTGGACAGGCACCTCACTGCCCTGCCGTTACCCGATGAGTCCCTGCAGAAGGGGCCCACCGGAGCACTGCTGCCCATGGAGAGAAGGAACAACAAGCAGGCGGTGGTGTTCAGGGCCAACAGGAGCAAGAGCAGGAAGGTGACACTGAGGGCCCTCTTCAGGTCAGTGGCCACCTGGGCGATCAGGCCAAGGCAGGCGCACGCCTGTGCTTGTGTTGGAGCAGCACCTAGTGGTGCAATTGAATTTGAACCAAGTGCCTCACATGGTAAACCTTGATCACTCTTCTGTTCTGTTCCTGAACATTTTCCTGATGTTTTGGTTGGTGTTCGCAGTTTGTGTGTGATGTGTGCTCTTCTTATATCTGTTGTTCATTGAGCAACCGATTCTGCATGAAGTGTGATCAGGGTCAGTCAGAATATTGATTCCTGTTTGTGCAGGCACGTACAGTAAATAAATCTCATGAAAAAGTTATAGTTGGATTGGCTGAATTAAGATGCATTTGATGGAAAGCTTACTGCAGAGACAACTGCAGACAGAATGGACTACTTTCTGAACTTGCTGAATGGAATGACAAGAGCATCGTAGCACAGCTACATGCCTACATACACTGCCACACTGCCATTTACATAGGAACTACTGGGTACTCTCGGTCTAGCCCGACAAAACGCATTATACAGAGTATTACTAGGCTAGATGAGGAGATAAAAACGAAAGGAAAAAAAGATAATTACACGCATATATTAGCACTGGTGCGTAGTATCAGAGCCCATATGCAGTGCTAAAGTAGCTCTGGGTGACATTCCTACTCAGTATCTGAAGACCTTGCTGTTTGATGGTCTCACAAATCGCGGCATCTTGAACTGGCTCACAGCGCCCCCGAGGCTCAGGTAGTGATCCATTATCTGCGCAAAGGTTCCCTTCCGGAGGACACGGAGTTCGAGGGCGCCAATTGTGTTGATCTTCCTCGAACCGGTGTATCCTGCATCCACGAAGGCGAGGTCCATGCCGTTTGCGCAGCCTGCAAAGGACCTCATCACTTGTATCAGAGCTCAGCTCCCAGAAGATCACATAGTGAGCCGGGTCGCTTGACATGTCCACAAGGCTTGTGAAGTCCACAACCTCGAGCTTCTCCGCGGCCAAGAGATTCTCTGCCTCTTCCACAGCTAACTGCAAGTCTTTCTCCGTGTTCTTGTCAATGTTGATGCTCAGGACAAGACTTCTGTGACAAACGAACTGGAGCTCTGGTGTTGAGTTGTGGAAGCCTGCTATCCTCACAACGTCTCCCAGTCTGTATTGGTATAGACCTACAGCCCTAAAGCCAAAAGAGGAATGCAAAAATGGTAAACATGTGTATTAGGAAAAGTAATAGCTAACAATCATATAAGAAGGGAATGCATAGAACTAGGATAATAGTTATCAAGAAATTAGATAATGGCGAGAAGCTAATAACATTTCTTGCTAAACCTTAATAAGTAGGCAGCCTATAAGCAGATCATCAGTATAGAAACAACTGCTTACTGCACACGTGCTGACACATGACTGTTAGGCCAGGTAGTTGAAAAATAAGAACATCTTTGATGTGCGTCATAAAAAAAATCACCATTTCCGTTCAAAAATTTAAAAAATCACCACGAATAAATGGATGAAATAACCTGGTGTTATGCCATTTGAAAGGGATTCAGGAATCTTCAGGTAATGCCATGATCAACTATTGGGTACTGACACTGAATGATGCCTTTAACATGCGGCAAGACAAGTAGACAGCATCAAAAAAGGTAAATGGCCCCCATCTTTCTGGAAAATAATTAAGGCATCGAGGGGTATGACTAGGCAATATGCATTAACAGACTTGTTCTTTTTGGCTTCGGTTTATGGCTTATGGTTACGGCTTATAGCTTTTGGGTTATTTGTGTGAGAGAGTATAGAGTAACAGAAACTCGCATGCAGTTTTGGTCGATATAACTTTCAAATCCATATCCTGAGCCGTCAACGAGGAGGCGGACGCCTTAGCGAAGTCCGCTAGTCAGAGACTTGAGCCGCCAAGTGGTGTGTTCATCGAAGTCTTAACCAACGTGGCCATTCTGCAAGACTGCGTTGAGCTTGCTCAAGTCCTCCAAATCACTCAGGAGGACAACTGGAGGAGGCCTATTGTCACCTTTCTACAAGGGACCGAAGAGCCGATGATCCGCAGGACCTACGGCGGCTACAACAATGAGCGAGAGGCTTCGACTTGGCCAATATAATACTTTACAAGCGTGCGCGCGCCGGGGGGGGGGGGGGGTGCACCCCACTCATGCGTCGCCTCTCGCATCGCGAGGGGCAGGAGCTCCTCGCGGAAATCCATAGTGAGTTATGCGGCTTGCACATAGCCCTAAGGGCCTTTGTCAGTAAAACCTTCAAGCAATGTTTCTATTGGCCCACGGTGGCCTCAGACGCGTAGAACCTCGTCAAGTGATGCCAAGGCTGTCGATGGATAGTGAGAATGCCTCATAGGCCATCCAATCAACTCTAGCCAATCCCCCGGTATGGTCGTCGGCACGATGGGGGCTTGACATCGTCAGCCCACTGCTACGGGCTCCCGGGGACCTACGCTTCATCACAGTAGCCTGTGATTACTTCTCTAAATGGCCTGAGGTAGCCGCCCTAGCCAAGGTGACCTCCGCAGCGGTGCAATGGTTCCTCTGGCAAAGCGTCATATGCCGCTTCGGAGTCCCAAGGGAGATCATCATAGACAACGGCCTGTAGTTCAACACGGTGACCTTCAAAGCATTCTGCAGGCTTATGGACATCAAAGTGTGCTACACCTCCGTAGGACACTTGCAATCTAATAGAACGGCCAAATGCGCCAATGGCACCATCTCCGCCAGCATCAAAAGGCGGCTCATCAAGCTTCCTAAAGGCAAATGGCCAGAGGAGCTATTGAGTGTGCTCTGGTCTATGCGCACCATCACGACATGCCTAACCCGTTTCATGCCCTTCAAGCTACTCTTCGGAGACGCGAAGAGTGCTAGCCCAAGCACCGATTTAGGAGCACATGGTGTTGCTGGACCTCCTCGCCAACATGCAAGTGCAGGCCACCGAGAACATTGCCAAGTACATTCAGATGACCTCGGCATTGTACAACAAAAAGGTGTGTCCACGGCAGCTTTCCATTGGGGACTTCGTGATACGGAAGGCTCTGCAGGCTCCAACAGTGGGTAAGTTGGATTATAAGTGGGAAGGACTATACATCATCACAACCTCTCTCAGGCTGGGCTCATATTGCTTGGCAGCTCTAGATGGGAAGGACCTCAAGCACATATCTAACGTGAACCACTTGCGCCGATACTACACCTAGCCAACACTCAGATTGGGGGGGGGGGCGCTTGAGTGCAAACCTTGTACCCTTCAAAATAAAAGCCAACCTGCACCAACAGGATTCAATAAAGCAGTCACTTTGACACAAATGACCATGTTCAAATATGAGTATAAATATAGAGCCGGGACCCTTGTGTGTTCTAGCCAACCATTCGGAGTATAAATTTAGACCTTGGATCCTCGCGCATCCTGAGCAACTCTTTGGAGTATAAATATAGAGCTGGGACCCTCGCATGTGCCTGCTAACTCTTTCAAGTATAAATTCAGATCCGAGACCCTCGCGCGTCCCGGGCAAACTTCGAAGTGTAAATACAGAGCCGGGACCCTCACGTGTCTCGGCCAACTCTACAGAGTATAAATACAGAGCTAGGACCCTCACATTCTCTGACCAACTCTTTGGAGTATAAATAAGGGGCTAGAACCCTCATGTGTCCTAGCCAGCTAAAGGGGTTGTAAGTAGGCACATATCTAATACGTGTGAGCCTAGCTCTGTCCTATTGTCGACTTTCTTAACGCTGTTTGGAAGGGTGGGGGATGGAGCGCATGCACACGAACCTAGTTTTGTCCTACCGTCATCTTCGTTGACGTTGTTCAGAAGGGTGGGGGACGAAGCACGCGCGTGAACCTAGCTTGTTCCTACTATCGACTTTGTTTATGCTGTTTTGAAGGGTGGAGAACGAAGCGCGTACACGTGAACCAAGCAATCGCTAAACTACACTTTGAGTCATTATCAACCATGTCAAGAACGCGGTTGACCTGGCCACGAAGGTCTATTCTTGCATGCAACCGAAGAACACGCAAGAACAAGATAACAAGAAATTTGAAATTGCAAAAAAAAATATGAATTATTGATAAGATGGGATTCCGAATAAATATCTTGACTGGATGATCTAGTCGACACACACAGAAGATACAAGTTGCAACGAAGGCAAATTAAACATAAACGAAATCCAAGAAAACTAGCGGGGTGCGGCCTCCTTAAATAGGGGAGAGAAAGCTGCACAAAACTAAGAAATAAGGAATAGTACTATTCACATGAATAGTACGGCCGTGAATAGTACAGACCAAGGGAGACACATTTCCCTTGGGCCCAAGCATTACAAGACCCAATTTAGCCCAAATAGGTGATGAAGCATCTTATTTTGATGATTACGGTCCGCACAGAAAGAAATTGGAGGTAACGCTAGATCCGTTGGAAAGAGAATGAGAAAATCTTTCCAACAAATACTCATGGACCTCAAACGGACTTCGTATGTGAAAGTTATGCATGTTTGAAGTTGGACCTATCAGGCTGAATCCAAATTGATTTAGAGGCCGAATTGGATTCCAAAATGTATCCAACTTGAACTCTTGTTTGACTTGGACCAAAAGCGATGTAGTGACCTTGAGAAAGAGTTGGGAAAGATGTCAACTTGATCTTGATATGCTGGTTGGCATCTCTTTAGGTGGACCTCAATCACGAGCTCGTAGTGTTGATGCAATCATCCTTATATAGCTGTGCAAATATACATTTTCATCATTAGGTAGAATCATATTTTCATTTAAAAAATATTGAAGCTGAAGAAATGAATTCACCTTTAGTTCAATATTGATATTGAGCACTATGGTCGTATGTGTTTATGACATGGTCATATCATGCGTTAAGGCTGTTGCAACTTGAAACGCTTGAGTCCAATAGTACGCCGTATTACACTACAATCCATGATGCCCAACGTTTTGCCACCAAGATCGTATGTCTATTCCAAGAACGTCACCACTTGAAACACACAAATCCAATTAGCACACCATATACACGCATTGCCTCCTCACAATCTTTGTCTTTCTCTCATGTTTTTCGGTTGAGATGATGCTCCACTTGGAGTTACACAACATGCCACAGTCACCACGCCTCAGCCTTGCTGTTAGCTGCAACAATCATTAATCTCCTGCACATCAAAGACAAAGCAATCGATTCGAGACAAATGATATGCACTTGATTCTCAACTAGCAAAACATATGCATGGATGCACCATGGCTCACACATGCATGAAAACCCTATGACTAACATTTGCACGGACTCCCACCGTAACTAGAACCACCAAAACAATTCAAACCAACTCCACTCAACACACCTCAACAGGGTTGGTCTAACTGTGGTTACCAAGATGGTTAGACCATCATGCTAAGCCTGGTCAGATCGCTACTCCCTGATCATACCGCAAATACAATGCCGATACTATCGCATTAGGTCTCTGACAAAAAAAAATCCTCTGGAAAATAACTACCACCAACAAAATGCTAGTACTACCGCTCACTGGTCTGACAGCCATGCAACGGCCGGTCGACCGCCTAGCCGAGGTCGGTTAGACCACCTTGTAAGGCTGATCAGATCGTTAGATTCAAACTACAATAAGTCAAAATTCAAATTCTCAAAAATAAACTCAAGCAATGAAAGCAAGACATAAGCAATATCAAATATTCATCACTCACATAAGATTGCCACCACATGATCTTACATGCATGGAGCCACAGAGGTGCATTGCATGAGCTTCGAGCCATCCGATCATGCAATCGATTTCTCAAATCAAGAGTTCAACTAGCCGGTTGCTTTACCCTTGCACCACACATGTATACGTGATGCCGTCTTCACCATGTGTTGTATCTTCTTCAGTGCAATTGCTCCGATAAGCTTCTGCTAATATATTTTCAGGTGCTAAAGTAAAAAAAAAGCCAGAAGTACCGTACCTGTTGCTTTCTGGCGAGAGGAGATTTGCCCTGCCAGCTACACTACGCAAAGAAGGCATGGCACTGACCGTTTCGTCGCACGAGCTACAAGCGCTGACGGCAGCAATTTAATCGATGGAAACAAGAGAGAGAGGAAAGAGCAAAGCTTCCACATAAACTACACGCAATCACAATCTACCATCTCACGCAAATTAACATGCTCCTGGGTTCCTTCTTGGGGACACTTGACACCCCCATCTCGCAATGTTTTTTAGCTGCCATTGGTGTGTTGCTTCGCCAAGTGCCACCAGCTCGGCAACTCGATCGTCTTCTGCTCTAAACCTCACCTTCCTCTTTTCACGCGAGAAGCAAGGCGCGCGCAACCGCCAGCTACGCCAAGCCCGTACTCCCACGAATTTGTAGTCGAAATGATAAATGTTAAAGCGTAATTAACAAAAATAATATCTTCATAGTAGTATTTATAAAAATAACACTCTTGTCCATACGGCCACCGTACGAACAAGCCACGAACCGACACGTGGTGGAGCCCCACATAGCCATCGTGCAGGTTTGGTGCCACGTGTCGTCCCATTGCTAATCCCGCATAGTGGTCATGCAGGCCCCGCCACGTGTCATCCGTGGCTAATCCTGTATGATGATCGTGCGGATGAAGATGTTGTTTTTACAATTACAATTACGATGATGTCATTTTTGCTACTCACATTTAAAAATTTATCATTTCGGCCAAAAACTCCACTTCCACTACCGGCTGCGGGGCGCGCCGCCCTCGTCCGGACGGGGCCGACGATGCTCATGGCAGCTGACCGAGTTCTGAGTGTGTCGTTTGCTTCGATACTCATGGCTGCTGACCGAGCATTAGCTCGCTTGTTCTTGGAGCTGCCGTTGGAGACAGGTTTACATCGTTCTGCTTCTTACAAAAAAAGTTGGAATAAGAGATCGTTATGCAACTGCATCTTCTAGTTTCGCCACGAAAGGAAAGGAGTCTTGGAGCTTGATGCTTCTTCTTCACGAGCTCCTCTCCTGGCTCACATTGATCGCTGACGCCTCACAAGTTCCTGTTTCCTCACAAAAAGCTCTAGAAAAAGTAGAAAAGAGGAAAGCGGCAGCTGCAGCCAGGAGCTAAGCAAAGCCCAACTGGAGTTAGAGCCATGCAAAGCCCATCAAGCTAGGCCCACAGTGTCAGCACTAAGCCCGAGGTTTGGGTCTCCAGGAGGACCAGGGCTCCAACAAACACAGAGACTTCGTCTTCTCTTCGCGTCTCCGCCTCGTTTCCCCAACTCGCTTCGCTCGCCGATGGATCGGTTCCGGCCGCTCAGGCGGATTCAGGTGGAGCCCGAGCCCGCGGACCCGCCCCTGGCGGCGGCAGGCGGCGGGGAGGCGGAGGAACAGGAGGCGCCGGCGCCCGCAGCGGGGCTTCTCATGGGGGCCAAGGTGCGGCGGCGCGCGGCGGTGTATCGCGACTGTAAGGGCGACTACATCGGCGTCCCCAGCGACCCGTGCCTCACCAAGATCCTCTCCAAGCAAGGTGCCGTGCGCGTCTCCGCATCTCTTTCCGTATCTTCGATTAGTTCGGATCAGTATACTCTGGGTATTATGATCTCATTGGAGATCGATTGGTTCGGTAGCTGTGCACGTTGTCGTCGCAGACATGTGATTTATCTTTACAATGTAATTAGTGGTATGGTGAAATGCGCTGGGGATTGTCGTGCAGCAATTTGGTTTCGGTTAATCGGTTCATTCGTTAACTCCATAAGGTTAGCCCTCGTAGCAGAGTGATTGGGTCGTGTGATTTTGATGTGTTTTGTTAGTAAGGATTAATGCAGAGTGGAGTCCGTTCTGGCCTTCTGGGTGTACAACATGTAGCATTGACCAATCTACCACATACTGAATTGATATCCTCATCTAATGCAGCTAACTAACTAATGATGATCATGTGCCTGCATGATCATGAGCGTGAAGAATAGAACACTGAACCAGTGTATAATTATAAGCTATCTAGTAGACAAGGGCCCTAATCTGACGTGCAAGATGCTTCTCTGACTCAAGAAATGTTATGTATCGTGTCAATTGTTGCTTGGCTTTGATAAATATACTGTCCTTATGGACAGCATTATGACCATTTGGTGTTCTAACTGTATTATCCAAGTTTCTAAGGTGATCCTTGTATATTGCAGGGGACAACAAAGTTCTGTTTGCGGACAAGGTCTTGAAGTTCACTCAATCAGGAAAGATGAAAAGGCGCATCCTGGTGATAACGGACTTTGCTCTCTACCTTGTTGATCCTGACGCTGATATATTGAAGAGAAGGATAGCACTTGCAGCTGTCGATAGGCTACGTATAAGCAATCTCAGTGATAATTTCTTTGCAATCATTGTGCCGACGGAGTATGATTGTTTAATGGCCAGCACTAGAAAGAAGGAAATAGTTGATGTTATAGTTAAGGCTATTAAGAGCACATCTGAGTATGAACCTGAGGTAGCTTCCTCTAACAGGTAAACAGTTTCTGATGAAACTTTGATAAGCCCTTCTATTAAACATAGAATCTACTTTGAACAATTGCATCCCACAATTACCTAGTTGTTTGGGGAAATGTGACTGTAATGTAAGAATTTAGACCCTCAAAACTCTGTTAAGGATTGTTGATAGGTGACCCATTTTCCTATCAACTCCTATGCTCATAAGTACTAATGTCAACTGTAATTATTTTCTAAGAACTTCACTGTTTATAGAAAATGATCAGTACCTTCTGAATCTTCTCACCGCTTTGTTGTATGTTAACATTGGACAGGGGCACTTGGCCAATACTCTGATTTTCATATGGTTGAAAACATCTACTGCTTTGTGTCACCATTGTATTCTAGTCCAATTTTTTAGCTTCTTCTGCAGGTTTGAGTACCATGCTGCTGCTGAAGTGATTAAAGAAGTTGAATTCGAGGAAGTTAATGGTACATATCAATGCTGACACTGTACCTATGAGCCTATACTTTATTCCATCCTTCATTATGGCTAGATTAAGTCATTTACTTTGTTACTTGGAAGAAGCTAATGTATTGGTTTCTCAGCTAACTAAACAATCCTATCCTAAATGCTGCAAACCTACGTTCTTGTTTCTGTTACAAGAAGATGCAATGCATTTTTATTTGCCATTGCTTCTTACCGACACTAGATTTGAATCATTTTTGCTTGCTGAATGCTCATGTTTGCTGATTTCCAATACAGGTGGCATAAAAACTAGGATTACAAACAAGGAGAAATCGTGATTCAGAAGTCATGTATGATAGTTCCTTGTAAACTGTATAGGTATTCCTATTTCAAGGGATTTTGTCTTCACTCTGTACTGCAAAATTCAAAGAGAGATCATTCTTTTGTTGTATTTTGTCATTTATTATTTTGCTGTTATGCCTGGAAGAAGTGGTCTGTCATTGTGACAATACACAATCGAATCTCTAGAAATTTTGGTGTTATCATACAGAATTACAGACTATTATAGCCCCGTTTAGCAGAGCTCTAGCTCTAGGAAATCTGTAGATTTCCTAGAGCTGGTTATCTGTAGCTCTAGAAAATCCTGGATCTAGAGTTGCAGGCATGTTAAGTGCATTTACATGACTCATTTCATTTATATTATATATTAAATAAAAAAAATTTAAATCACTTTAATTTAGTCAACAAACTACAGATCCAGTATAGATCTCGGAGTTAGAGCTGTGCCAAACGGGGCCTATATCATGACACTTTATGCTACTGTGGGTTTTTGTTTCTTATCATGTCACATTTTGGAGGATGGAGGCTTGGCTATAGAGTAGTCAGGACTCAGTAGGGGACCATACACCCATTGAGACAAGGGGGATGAGCTATAAGTAGAAAAATGGAATATGGCAAGCTGTTGAGGTATCTCAGAGTTGGCACACCACCTTTGATTTGTGGCACTGCGCTACTTCTGGTAAAATATCTGCCAATGGTACACTACAGCACTGTTAGCAATAATTGTACTTCGTCCAGATCAATCCCGCTCGAACCACTGCTTCTATTTATTGTAGAAATAATGCAATCAGAAGCCAAATTCTTCATTGGATATCGTTAATTTTTCATTGGATATTGTTTAGATGCTTCATCAAACATGCTGTGGAACTCCATGAATTAAACCAGGTTTTAGAGCAGCACTAGAACCGCCAACTTGTTAGGTGTTTAAACCAACCCATTACCTAGCTACATGGAATTATCAGTTGTTAGTTCTAGATAGATCAGTCTGTTTTACCCCCTTCGAATTAACCATCTTTTGATGTGTTTAATGATCGCATTGAGTCGATATCCTTGCTTGCTTCATCCAATGTGCTCTTCATGTCTAATCTCAACTTGCATGGAAGTCTATTGAGCTATGAATTTTTAAATATTCCAAAAGAACTCAAAAGAGGAATGGTGTTTGACTAGTCTTTCAAAGACGTCACTGCACGCGAGACCACAAAATTGCATGTATGATTGACTAGTCTTTCAAATATGTCACCGCACGCGAGACAACAAGATTGCATGTATGCATGCTCCCGTTCTTATGTTTTGTTTCTTAGATCACTCTCGTTGCTAATGAACAAGTAAAAATTTTGTGATTTCATAAAAAAAATTCAAGAATTTTCCGTGCACTCATGTCATCACAAAAACCTCACGACGTCACCAATTTTATTTCATCATTGATTATATCTGAAATATACTTTTTTTCCAATAAAATATATTTATAACTAGCAGGATGGCCCACGCATTTAAGCGTCTAGATTTATTTTGAAGTTTTTAGTATCAAATAATATAATTTAGATATTTAAGAATATGTTTATGTATCTTGTAGGCTATTTAGGATTTTAATATATCATAAACATTGAAAATGATAATAGAAACTTGAAGAAAAATACAATTTGAGAAATGTAATTGAAGTATGAGCTTGATAGATTGAGGTTCTTAAATAAATAAACACTTTCCACATGTATGGATCATGTAGATGCACACATCTATTCTTCCTCCATTAGTTACTCTTTTCCAAAATGTATGCATGCGCATGTATCTCTATGTAATCTAAAAGCAATACGTTAATTATATGTACGGCGATCTTATTAGTTTACCTAGTATTATAGTATATTACTCACGCATACACCGATGCACCATGACACGATCTACCTTGAACTTATAATCTCTCACATGCCGCTGCCCCACTGAACGGTGTGTTCTCTATCTCTTCTCGCCATTATAACTTTTCTGCTTCAACCTCCAATAGCACGATCAATTTTTGATCGATCCCTCTTAAGCATTCCAATACAATCTCTTAGCCGCTGCCCATTCTAATACAATACTCCACCATATAGTTATCTTCTACTTCTCAATTATTGCTTAATGATGACCGTTACAACATAAAACATGCATACGCGTGCAAGGGACACCTGTCACGCTTTCTCGGATGACCCTAAGACTATTCTCTATAGTTGCGCCATCTGTACTTTGAGCTATTTTCTCCTCTGCTTCTGTACATCTATGCTTCTATTTGTATATATGCATACGTGTATATTCACATGTATGATGTATACGTGCTCGATGTCTCTCTTCTTCCATATCGATCACTCATCTTCTTCAACATTGTCTACCTCAACTCTATGGCTTCCTCACTAACCACGGTGATCTCGCATCTTCACTGATATTGGTATGTCTGCTTTAATCATTGTCTAATTATATAAAAAATCTTATCGTTATCGTAGATGACGTCGTGCCCCTTACCAACGATGGAACGCTCTTAGCTACCTGATGGCCCCATATCGTTATAGCTTATCTTCAATGTAAAGTTTCATCTCCTCTCTGTCAAAGCTTCCCTATTATCGAGCTTACTTGGACACTAATTTCTTTAATAACACTGACACTCACCACTCGTTGTTGTGGACCTTCGCTCCTTTGACTTTGATATTTCTCTTTAATGACTTTGGCGAGTAGCGCAGCATTATTCTTGTCGAACATCTAAGGTGGGCAACAAGACATTGTCCTCTTCTTCCCTGCCATCGCCTTGGCTCTTCACTTCCCGGTGGATCAATGTCTTCTTGTTGGACAAGTCGACATCATTGTACTCTTTCGTGGTCTCCTCCAACTCCTTTCACGCTATCTTTATTATAACTTTTATTTTTATTAAAAATTTTAGTTGTTTTTATTGGAGTTTGTATACAAATCAAATTGCTCATTTTATTTACTTTATATTGAATTTTAGTTATTTTGGGATTTTACTTTGCAATTGTATGAAAAATCAAATTGTATATTTCATTTTCTTTTAATAAAAATTTCAATTATTTTTTGATGAAATTTGTATACAAATCCAATTGCTAATTTTTGTTTAATTTTTATTATAAATTATAGTTATTTAGGTATTTCACTTTGGAATTCATATCGAAATCAAATTGCTAATTTTAGTATATTTTTATTTGAAATTTCAATTATTTTTTGTTGGAGTTCATGAAAAAATCCAATTGCTAACGTTTGTTTAATTTTTATTCATAATTATATTTATTTTGGTATTTCACTTTGGAATTCGTATGGGAACCAAATTGCTAATTTTATTTATTTATTCTAAATTTTATTTATCTAAGGATTTTATTTTGGAAGAGTATGGAAATCAAATTGCAAAATTTCTTTTGTTTTGTATTTTGAATTTCAGTTTTATTGGTTGGAATTCATACGCAAATCCAATTGCTAATTTTTGTTTAATTTTTATTGTGATATACAATTATTTAGCGATTTTAATTTAAAATTTGGACTGTAATCAAAGTACTAATTTTATTTTATTTTTTATTCAGAATTTCTATTATTTCATTGTTGAAATTCATATACAAATCCAATTGTTATTTTTCTAAATTTTATTCCAAATTATTTTTATTTAATTTTACTTAGAAATTCGTATAAAAATCAAATTGCTAATTTTATTCTGATTTTCAATTGTTTTTTGAATTGTATTTAACATGGATTCTTTCTTTTAATCTAGATTGTTATAATTTGGACCCACCACGATTAACGGCGTGGATCTTTATTTTTTCTCCGATTAACGTGGGTATTTTTACCACTTGAAAGTGAACATGGTGGCTTCTTTTAGTTTTTGCTTTAATAATATAATAGATAGATATCTCTTTGAAAATGTTTTGCATCTTTTAAAAGTTGGATCTCCTAAAGTTCACGATACGTCGAAATCAGTACATATTTGTCTATTGGTGTCACAAAATTCCAACAACTTGTTCTTGGCAAAGGGAAGTGACGACCCTATCACGAGCCCAAAGGCCATGCATGCATCTGAAACTGAAAGAAAGAATGGAAGAATAGAGAATGCAACCACGACCACAGAAACGCTCAAAATATCACTTTTATCCCTCATCGCCTTTCTATGATCGTAGACAAGGATGGAACAGAAGTAATGGACGATCTAGGGAACACATCACAAGCCCTACCAACCTCACGAGCCATGGGAGGAGATGAAACGTGTGACCTCGCCCATGATCACATCGGCAGGGACGGCCACATTCACAACATGTCACCTTTGATGCAGACTTGCGATCTCTGCTTTGGAATTTTGGGTATTCCACCGGGATTTTTGGTACTCGGCCGGCTCCGAACGGGAAATTGAACTTTGCGTAAATCACATGAGAGTGATGGAAACGGAGACAATATCACAAGAAATAGTAGTAAGATCATGATGCTGCTGACCACACAATCCAACCAACCCATATGCCTTCTTGTGTTTGTTCCATCACCGGTTTCAATATGCTTACATTAGGTACGAAGCAGGCAATGCCACTAGACTAAAGCCATTGCTCAGGAGAAAAATTTCATCTACCATGTGGCGCTCACCAATGGGCAAAGTAACTGAAAGATCTGGTATCTCTTGTCCAAATCACAAAAAGGAGTACTAGTAGACAGGCAGACAGCCACCATGTGTGTCCACTGCAAAATCTACAGCAGATGTACAGTATCTAACATGGAAATCTGCATATTTACAGCTAAAGATGAAGCCATGTTTTTTTTGGTCTCCTTCAGATCTTTAGACAAAACTAAGACCTTGACACATGAGCGAAATATTCTATCCAAAATTTTCTGCCCAGATTGACCTTTCTGCCCTGCAGAATGGTCATTGGTCGTGCTGTCCTCGCTTTGCCAATTCAATTTGTTTGTTTTTTTCTCATGATAACTGAGCATAAAGTGGCACACTTTACAGAGATGCAAATGCCACACGGCTTCCGTCTAATGTGTGGTTCTTGTGTATGTTTTTTTTCCTCCTATGTCTTTCGGCTTTGGTCTATCCCTAATCCACAATAGAGATATGCTAAGCATATTCTTTGGAGATTGGATAATCAAACAAAAGTAAATAGTGTTATTTCAATAATGCTAACATGTACCAAATGGATTTTGCATTATATGGAAGGAAGACCGCCGCCATACGTTCTAGACCTATATTTGTTCCTTAATTGTAAAGGTTGGCTCTATATGTGGTGGTGATCGGTTCGGCTGAAAAGCTCGTGGTTTATGGTTGAAAACACTATAGCTGGCTGAAAAAAGCACTGTAGCTGACAGAGGCTTATTTAGCATAATTAAATTTAAAAAAATTTAAAAATAAAAAAATATGTTAGCCCATTACGTATAATACAAACAAATACGGGAAAAAACAGAACCGGCAAAAAAGCTCAACAAAAAGCCAAAAGTTCAGAAAAAGACGAAACTTATGAATAGTAAAAAATAAGTCAGAAGCCGAAGCCGAGTTGATCGGGGTTTTCTTTCAGAAAAGGGAGAAAAAGACTATGAATAGGAGCATAAGAAACAACAATATTTGGACCTACCGATGTTGATGAATTTGGAACGCAAATAACGTTTACTGCTGTGTGTACTCTTGGGGTAGACTCCAATGCTTGCCACGTCTCATTTTCCTTGTGTTTTTTTACTACGTTTGTGGTGTATTTTGGCGGTTGCGAAATACGCAATTGACATCAAAGAGAACGACAAGAAACAATGCATTTGCATGTCTGATTGTTCACATAAAGGTAATAATCAATTCATCACCATCTTCTACTCCAATGTGAGGAAGATTCTTGGTATCAACTGAAACAAAATCAAAATTCAAAAAGGATTTAATTTCTTATTTAACTTTGATTTCTTGTGAACCCTAGCCTCTACTTTTTTCCACCTCCTCTGCTCTCTCACAGCCGACAACCCCGCGCCGCAAAAATCTTGCGCCCTTGAGCTCACTGCTGCTAGCACAAGCCACCATACACCTCTCATAAATGCCACAACCCATACCTAGAAAAAGCACCATCGCCGCCTCACTCACCACCGCCTTGCCGCCCTCTCAGCACTCTCATTGTACCTCTCTTTCATAGTTGATCTGACCACTTTCGACCACCGCAATGCTATGCCCGATGCAGCCTATACCTCCTGTTTGCCAGCCACACCGTGCCCTCCCACACCTTCCCGACCCCTGCCACGCGCCACCGCCTTAGCCCTCCTCCTGTGCTGAACTGCCTTTGTCGCCCTATTTAAACCCTTGAGCCCCTCCATTCGAAAGCATCGGTGCCCAAGGTGAACCACACAACCCCAATTGAGCCCTCGACTAGAGCTTCGCCGACGATCGCCGGAAGACCCTAAAGTAAGCCAATCTTCAATTCTTACTATTCAGTCCTTCTCGTTTCGATTCCTTTTGCCTGTAACTTCTTCATGCCCTTAGTAACACTCCCGAAGTAAGCCCCCAGCTTCCCGATTCCTCTGCTGCACTGGCGGCTAGTGCCGCCACTCGGCCATAGGTCACCGTGGACAGCTCAGCTCAGTCATCCCTGACTCAAACCATCACACCCTTAAGCTCCCCTACTCCTAGAGATGCTCTATCACAAATGCTATTGTCCTCTTAACCTGCCGTTAACGACGGTGCCATTGAAAAGTCTCGAGAAGAGAATACCTCACAACTGAAGCTCGCCTAACTTCCAACCACTCTCGAGCCCAAAAATGGAATCCTCGTGGTTCCTGGAACCCACCCATGGTCGCCAATTGTTATTTCGACCATGAATTCTCTGACCGCTCCACCTCTTGAAATCTCCAACCACTCCACCGCTTGAAATCTCCAAGTACGCGGTGAGAACCTAATAAAGAGTAAACCCGCTGTGAACATTAAAACCCGCGATGAACAGTACCTAAACATGTTACTGTTCACAAACCCTAAAATGTGTGTGTGTGTGTGTATATATATATAGTATAAATAACAGGGGCACCATGGTGTCCAGGCTCCATGATTAAGACTTTCCATCCATGATTGAGACTTTTCATTCGTAATTAAGACTTTCCATCCTGATATTATATATCATTGCACCTGCACGCATCTAAAAGCAATCTAAAGGCAGGGAGGCTTGGTGCCCAGGCACCCTGGTGTCCCATTTCAGTGTCCTATATATATATATATATATATATATATATATATATATATATATATATATATATATATATATATATATATATATATATATATATATATATATATATATATATATATATATATATATATATATATGGGAGGGGGAAAACTATACTTAACAACTGTAGATTCGCTTCGAATCGGACTAGGCCGTGGGCCACCCCAGTTTGTTGGGAAACAATACCTGCTGGGTAGAGACTATATAAAGAATTGAGCAGTAAAATACCTTATTTTCTTAACTCAATCATGAGGGTTAAGAAATCTTATTGGTAAAGCTGGGCAACTCTGCAGAGTCATGATTAATCGTATTCGAATACATTACGCTTCCGGTAAATGAAATTATGTTTAATGGGTGAATCCAACAATAAAGCATAAGTAGATTTGGAATTGGTTAAGGATGGTAATCAAGTTGTTAAAACCCCAATTTCCTTAATAATGTTGTGATTTTATGTTTAAAATGTTTACAAGTAAACTTGTGTCCACATAAAATAATAAAGCCATTATACTCACATCCCTTGGAAATCCCTGCATGTAATAAAATAGCATTTCACCATGTGACTTGTTGAGTATGGTGGTTTGTACTCAAACTTGGTAAAAACATTAACAGAAAGTATGTGGCAAGAAAATGAGGAAGTCTATGAGGATAACATGGAAAAATACTACAAAGTAGATGATGTTTGGAATTAGGGTTGTTCTTCGCTCAGGCACTCCTGTGGTGTTCTTTTGTAATGTATTGTATCTAAGGGCAGCACGCCCTGCTGTAAGAGCTGGCTGATAAGCCGTCATCAGGTAATAAAGTTGACTTTTGTATTTGAGCTGGCAATGATGTACACTCGACTACAGTACCTCATAGCTGAACAGTCCTGGGTAGTTATGAGAGAAATACAGTGCCTCTAGAAATGGGGGTGTTACATCAACTAACAAATATGACAGCAATATGAAAGGGAAAGGATATGAAAAATTGAAAACTCCCACCCCACCCACGAACAAATTATATAATTTTCTTTCATAAGATCAGAATTGTACTACTTTTGAGAGGTAACAATCTCAATATGAGGAGAAAAGTGGGCTCGCCTGATGTTTCAGGTGAGCAGTGAGAACTCAGTTTAAATTTGGAGAATATAAACTCCCAATCTGAGATATCTGATTAATACATACCAGATGATAAATGTGCAGCTTGTCACAGACCAACTGGTGATGGGCCGTGGGCCAAGCAAGCACAAAAGTGATCAGGCAAAGGCCCATGCCGGATGTGAGTGCACTACAAAAGCACCATCAACGCAAAGAGAGAAATCATGGAAGGACTGAATAGCAGGTGTAGCCCTGGCATCTCTTATGCCTGTTGCTTCCTTTCCCCTAATCCTTATTCTCTGAGTTCCCCCAATCCCTTGCTTCTTCTCTATCTAGTGTTTCACCCAATCCTTGCTTCCAGTTCTTTCTTAAGTTGTATCCCCGAACCCTTGTATTTTGTATTGGATTTAGCTACCTTGTTCTTGCCTTGGTGTTGATTTGTGTTCATCACGGTGGGATCGTAACAATATGGTATCAAAGCAGTCAATTCGTGGTGTTTCTAGCAAGGTGATGGCATAGGAGATCCTTGGTGGTAGTAGGTGCGGCCGGCGGTCAGAGTTGGGCAAGGGTTGTGCCCATGGCAAGGGCGCCCGCCAAGTGTTCGATGAAATGTTGAGCACTCAGGAGGCGTTCCTGGGAGGTGTTCTTCATGTCACCATGAGCCATGTGCTCTATCTGGTGATGGAGGACTTGCTACACTGGCTCCTTAATGCATATGGCGTGGAGGTGATGACCGTGTCACCGATGATTGCTCACGTGGAGGCCGCGGTCTAGCTCCGATCATGGAACGAAGCTATGTGAGCTCGAGATGCCCTGCATGGCTGGAACATCTACAGTGGCTGGTGCTTCCATGACATTCAGTTGGTGCAGCCGACACCAGACCTCGCTTCCACTATGATGGTGCGGTGTGATGCAGTGGCTACCGTGGGCGCCCTTGAGTTGCTGTCATGGCTCCATGTTCCTCGCCGCCCAACATGCAATCCACTGGCGTCGATGAGCCCCTATCCATGTAAGCTCACCACCTTCCTTGGGTGGGGACTGGAATGCCATGTCCGACGAGCAAAAAGAGAGGTACATCAATATGGTGACTAAGATGACTGAGAAGCTGAACAACATGCTTCGGTGGTCTACGCCTTCTCCGACCCTATCCAATGCGACCACCGCAGAGGTGGACCAGCCCACCGTTGGCATGGACACTATCACTCCTCTCTCGCGAGTGGAGGCGTAGCTGCTCCGTGCATGGCAGATGTTTGACAAAATGCCAAGCCATAAGGAGGCGAACACTGGATGTGTTCTTCGTGTCACGGTGAGCCATATGCTCTATCCGGTGATCGAGGAGGTGCTTCACCAACTCTTTGACACATATGGTGCTAAGAAGGTGTACGTGCTTGGGAGGGCAGTGTGTGGAGGCACTCGTTCCATTCCGATCATGCCATGATGCAACATGAGCTCGAGATGCCTTTCATGGCCGATGCATCTATGATGGCTGTTGTTGGCTAGACATCCAATACATGCAACCTCTGCTCGCCAACAGCACCATGGTGACGGCCGCCAAGTGCTCAACACCGTGCCCCGACCACGACACTGGCATACCGACAATTGTGGCTACCCTAGTGATGGCTTCGGACACGCCCTCAACTACATCAAGGGTTATGGCCATTACTTCACTTGCTAGCACCACCTCGTTTGTGCAAGTCAAGGCAGGGCAATCAAGCGCTTGCGAGGTGTTCAATAGAATGCTTGAGAAGAGGGGAAGCTAGGCGAAGCACCGTCGGGTCGTCAAGTGGGAGTCACGGGTGCGAGTGGGCTATCGCCACATGCCGTGGTCCGTCATAAGAAGGTACAATGATGTGCTCACTCATGTCAGTGGCTCATCGCTATTCTTGGAGCATGGCATGGTGGACTCAGACCATGTGCCCGACAAAATGCCCAATGAGGATGGTGGCTTGTCGGCTTGTGAAGATGTAGATGATAGCACGGCATGGCTGTGGAAGACTGTGATTGTGGGTGGAGACCACGTAGTGTTTGTCGAAGTGCCACCAGATGGCAAGCCGCTAGAATGGCCTATACAGGAGCAGTACTTAACAAGGCTTCAACCAGTCATTGTCTCGTACTCTGCTAGGCTCACACCTGCCGATCATCCCAAATGGCGATGGTGAAATTACATTGTGAGGCATAACCAAGACACTGGATGTATGGATGACAATGTGTGGTCAATTCTATCATGTGAAATCAATGGCATGCAATATGTGTTTGGCAAGGTGTGCCTTGTGCCCTGGAAAT
Organism: Dendrocalamus latiflorus; assembly: GCA_017311315.1. NCBI lineage: Eukaryota > Viridiplantae > Streptophyta > Magnoliopsida > Poales > Poaceae > Dendrocalamus > Dendrocalamus latiflorus. Next base: position 27,068,198 of record CM029647.1, on the reverse strand, counting down.
TCAGGAATACAAGGTGGCCGTCGAGTGCTCGAAAAGACTCCACCATGGTGACGTGATGGTTTCAGCCCCCAAAATCATGAGTAGTAGAACAGGGAGGAATCCCAATGGATATGCCTACTACCATATGGTCACCACTTACTCCTCACTAAAGACACATGTGAGTTACGAGAACTGAAATTGGGGATAGAGCTATATAAACAATGGGACCGTGACAACGCCTTCCAGTAACTTCTTTTACTTGAAGAGCTGCTACCATCGCAGCATGATGACTACCACCTGATGTTGAGGTTTTTGAAGGCAAGAAAGTTTGACATTGAGAAGGCAAAGCCAATGTGGGCTGATATGTTACAGTAGAGAAAGGAGTTTGGTGCAGATACCATCCTTGAGGATTTTGAATTTGAAGAAGCTGACAAGGTGGCCAAATGCTACCCTCAAGGTTACCATGGGGTGGATAAGGAAGACAGGCCTGTCTACATTGAATGGCTTGGACAGATCGATGTAAATAGGCTAATGCCAGTCACCACAATAGATCGCTTTGTCAAGAACCATGTCAAGAAGTTTGAGAAGAACGTTGATGTTAAGTTCCCAGCATGCTCAGTTGCTGCCAAGTGCCACATTGATCAGAACACAACCATTCCTGATGTGCAGGGAGTGGGGATGAAACAATTTAGCAAAGCTACCAGAGACCTCATTGGTCAGCTTCAGAAGACTAGTGGTGATAACTACCCAGAGGTATTGTGTTGGATGTTCATTATTAATGCAGGCCAACGATTCTGGCTCCTCTTGAGCACAGTGAAGAGCTTCTTTGACCCGAAGACCACTACAAAATTTCATGTGTTGGGTAACAAGTACCAGAGCCAGCTTCTTGAGGTGATCAAAGTCGGCGAGCTACCAAATTTTTGGGTGGAACTTGCCAGTGTGAAGGTGGTTGCATAAAGGCCAACCAGGGCCCCTGGAAGAATCCTAGAGTCATGAAGATGTTCAAAGTGGCGTCGGAAGGTGTGGAAAGCTCAATTTGAACTATTTTGAGGTTGAGAAGAAACTAATTTGCGAAGATGGCACCATATACCCTAATAAGCAAGATTCTTTCAACGGGGAGAGTAGCTTTGTGGTTTTGAAGTTGGGTCAAGGATTTCTTTATGTGCCATGGGATCCCGAAGGCTTTGTAAGCTTGGAGTCAGCTTGGGGACAAGCCGAAATTTAGCAGGGGAGGAATGTCACAGACAAACTACTGGTGGGCCATGGGCCAAGGAGGCACAAAAGTGACCAGGCAAAGGCCCATGCCAGATGTGAGTCCAGCAATGCAAAGAGAGAAATCATCGAAGAACTGAACCGCAAGCTAGCATTGGCATCTCTTCCCCCTGCTGCTTCCTCTCCCCTAATCTTTATTCTCTGAGTTCCCCCAATCCCCTGCTTCCAGTTCTTCCTCATGTTGTATCGTATTTTGTATTAGATTTAGCTATCTTGTCCTTGCCTTGATGTTGACTTGTGTTCATCAAGGTGGGATCGTAACACAGCTCTTATTATATATAAGCTCGCAATCTCCCATTTCTTATTTGATTTTCTAAGATTGCACTATGTTTTAGTAGATCATCTTTTTGCATCTTTTTAGAATTTAGTGTAAAGAGGGTTCATACTTGAAATTAAGAAGACAATGATAATGACATGGATGCATACGTGGGCGCCATGAATTATTAGGATGTCACATAAGTTGAAACCACCACCACATCAGTTAAAACTGGAGTGATTTTGAACGAAGTGTGTGTTTTGCACCGAATTTAATAGTTGAAGGTTACTATTAGAACGATTTCATAATTTAGCATTGAAAAGTGAACCTAAAGTAGAGTTCAACGTTGAAAAATAAACTTTTCTTTTTGAAAAGCAGGCATTAGGCAGGCATTACTGTAGATTATAAATTTATGGGAAGGCCGAGCCAAGTGAACAATCACCAAAACATGAGAATTTTTTTTGAGAGAGAAGAGGCATGGGAGAAGAATATGCTCTAGGAACACCGAAGCTGCTCCTCTTTGCCTTGGGTTTCTCCACGTCGCGCTTTAATTTTTGGTATCTGTCGGCTCTTCTGATTTGGACGTGCCAAAAATTGTGTGCACATAAAAGAAAGGAAGATCATGGTAGCTGTGGAGGAATCGCTTTCAGTGTGCAAAGAATTAACATGTTGGTGTAGGCGGAGTACATTAAAGAAATCGCCCAAACTTGACCAGACGAAATCTTAATTTACGTGAAAGAACCATGCCAAAATATATGCCTATATAGTACTATTCGAACCAGTAATTAATCTCCAGGTAATATTCTGTTCGCATCTTTGCATAAAAAAAAGGACGATGGATCAAAATCATATGACTCTCCTGTGAAGTTTCATCATCAAATTAACAGGGGGGGCTCGTCGAGCCTTATTATACATAGGGATGAAAACGGAACGGAAATATCCCGTACCGAACCGCATCGTTTTCTACATTTGACCCGATCGAATTCGTATTTTCGGACAAATTCGAATTCGGTTCGAAATACGGAATACCAAATTCGAAAATGGAGCGGAAACGGTTTATATGTTTTCCGACCGTTTTCTACTTTTCTACATTTTATTCGGAATATACCGTATTGGAAATACGGTTTAAACCGAATTTGGCCCACTTGTCCCAACGGCCCAGCCGGATCCTCGCTATGGCCGCGCCGACGGGCGGACTGGCCGTCTCGGCTCTCGGCGTCTCCTCCCCTAACCTAATCCCCTTCCCTTCCCCACGCCCGCAGTCTCCCGCACCAGCAGCTCCGCCACCCCACCGGCCGCCCGCGTGCCCGCCCCCCACCCCCATCCCCCTCGTCGTCTCCCTCCTCTCCCCTGCCGTCGCCCCTCCTCGCCCCCCCGCCCCCCCCCCCCGCCGCCGACCCCCTCCCCCACCCCCGTCCCCCTCGTCGTCTCCCTCCTCTCCCCTGCCGTCGCCCCTCCTCGCCCCCCCGGCCCCCCGCCGCCGACCCCCTCTCCTGCCCCCCCCGTCCCCTTCCTCTCCCCCGCCGCCGCCTCCCCGTCCCCCTCCTCGCCCCACCGTCGCCGCCACGAGCAACAGAGGCGGTCGAGGAGGCGGGCTCCCAAGCGAGCGGCGGACCCGGGCGGACTTCTCCAGGCGGCAGCGCGGATGGCGGGGCCGAGCAGCGGCGGGGCAGGCGGCCTCCCGTCGGCGGCGCGGTCCGGCACCACCCTAGCGGCAGCGCGGCGGATCCGGTGGCGGGGCGGAGGGGCGCGTGCGGAGATCCGGCGGCGCGGCCCGGCACCACCCTAGCGGCAGCGCGGCAAATCAACCAGGTAATTTCGGATGGGCAACGTCCTCTTGATGCTTCTTGAACACTTGTGTTCATCGTTATGGTGTATAAGCAAGAATTGCATAATTCTTAAGCCTCCCGTGAGAATTAAGGTAGCCTTACTGCAATCATCTTGATTTGAGTGTGGTATTAATGAAGTCAGCCGGCCGCCTCGCCCGAGGAATACTCGAGGGCTAACAAGGAGTTCCGCAAGCTGGAGAGCACCATGGAATTGATCAAGGAGCTGCGGTCAAAACAGGAGGTGATAATCACATTGTGTTGTATAATATTCAACCTATGGTATAAAAGATTGTGAGAAGGATGCCTATTGTTCGTAGGAAATTGAGGGTTTGAAATCTTTGGTGACAAACTCCCTTGAAGAGAAAGACACGCGTGAGATGGCAGCTGAGGAGCTCCCTGAGGCTGTGGAGGAGGAGAAACGACTGCATCATGCGCTGCTCAGATCGTTGCTTCCAAAAGATTGTAGCATAAATACTGTTTTAGCATTTCAATTGGCCTTTTTTCCATAAGTTTTTTTTCATCTGTGCAATTTATGGCATGACTAGTAGTTTAAAAATCGCTTCTGCAAGTGCAGGTTGATGTCCAACTGAGCAATGAGGACTTGAGAATTGATACCTAAATTTTGGCTGTATGCAGGAGGCCCGTCTTGAAGAATACAAAAAACTTATTGATCAAAAGGCTGACCTCCAGGTAATTATTATATGCACTTGAACTTGATCATGCACTTGGTAATTGTTATGTACTTGGTCACTTGTTAATTGTTATGCACTTGGTGCTACAGGTCGGTATTCCGTATTGAATTTTCGTATACCGACCGTGTTCGACATAATTCCGCTCGAATTGGTTCGTTTTCGAAATTCTCGATATTCCGTAAGTTCGCGTTCGTTTTCGTGTCCGGCTTTACCGCTTTCGCTTTCGTATTCAAATGTAGAAGTAGAAAACGGTTGAGGAGTTTTCCGACCGTTTCCGACCGTTTTCATCCCTAATTATACACCATGGTGGGACGGTGGGAGGCATGGATGTAGGGGTTTGTGGGTGGAGACACAGGGCAACAAACGGAGCTATACAGAACCTGATCCTCGTTTCGTTTTGTGTAAGATGAACTAGTCATATTTGTCAGATAAAATATTGTATACTCTTTTCTGAAGCATCACGGTTGCACCTTGGGAAAAATGCTTATGTTGTCCCGAAATACGCAAAGTAAAGCACAATTTTTAAAGCAAACTAAGTGTTCTATTTGCAACCACCCCTACTCTATGTAGTAACCATGTTGTTTTAACAAATGCGGGTTTTCTACGGTGATGTCTAGAGAGAACTTAAGTATTTACTTGTTAAATAGTACCTAAATTTTGAGCCTTTAGATTTAAATCCAATAAGTAAAATCATTTTGCTCATTAGTTATTAGCAGTGGCGGATCCAAGCCCAGGGCTGCCTGGGTTCAGCCCTGGGCCTAAGATCAAAAGCCCATTGTAAAATTTAAAAAGTACTTTACATGTAGTGAATGCCACCCATGATGCATTGTCCAGCCTGGGGCGTTGCTTCAACCTAGCTCCGCCCTACTTATTAGCATGTAATGTGATACATTGAGAAATATTCTAATACATATTATTTTTTATTTATAACCTTCTTACATCAATTATATACTAGTTTTGAATAAATTAAATCATGTAAAACTGATGTGACAATTTATAAAAAAGAGGAACAAAACAAACTATATGGAACACAACAAAAAATTATACAAAAACCCTACTTGGTCGTTTATGTTGTAGCTTCTAACACACTAAACAAATTAATTACTCTCTTATCACATTGTTGACACGGAAAAAATCACAAAGTCAAAACCATAAGTACAAACAAAGCAGCATCTAATAGATAAAAAAATTAAGTACTCATAAAAAAACACTCGAGTGTCATCTAGCAAATTCTTTTTTTATATGGAACACTACTCTTAAACCTTGTATTGCAAACACATAATTACATGGGTGAAAACTCTTATAGTACGGTCCACATGTGAGGACTGCCTTAATAGCCGTTCGATTATGGCTTGAGACTAGTGTGATTATGGTTCACACAGGACCAGTTTTGGGCACGTGTAGCGTACTTTAAGTCCATATTTACAAGAATATTAGTATAGGTGTAACAATAGTAAAAATGTTCGTTTTATCGTCCGGTCACCGGGTGGCGACACCGTAGAGCTGACACCTAACCGAAGGAGCTCTGTAGCCATGTGGCAGAGGTCTGTCGCCTGGCCACCATGAGGCCAAGAGCCTGCCGTATGGCTATAGGGTAGCAGGTAATTAAGTTGGCTTAATTACTTATCTTAATTACTAGTTTATATTTATTGCTTGTTTGAATTTTTAAATATAGCAAATGAGCTTAAAATTATGAAATTTTATGTGCAGCCTCCTGACACAACGTACTTGATTGTATTTTTTATAATTTTATCCGCTATGAATGTTGCTCGAAAATTCATACGATTATGTTATTTGTACGAGTTGTTACATATATAAACAAGCACAAAAAATTATGAAAATTTATGTACAGCCTTCCAACACAGTCAATCCAATTGTCTAATTTTTTAGGAATTTTATGTGCTTTGAATTTATCATGTTAATTTAATCATAATTAGCGATATACGATGTTCATTTAATTCACTATTTAAATCGTAAGCCGCACGACCACCACGCGGTGGCCATCTTTTGCAGTGCGTGATCTCCCTCCTTCGCACATATGTCGCCCCTATGCTGCTATCCCCCTTCCTCCTTCACACATATGTTGGCTCGTCCATGCCGTCCCCCCTTGCCTGCTCCCTCGTCTGCACATATGTCACTCTGTCCATGCCGTCCCCCTTCGCCTGCTCCATCGTCCACACATATGTCACTCTTACTATGCCATCTCCCCTCACCCGTGGTGCTGTGCATCGATAACGAGTCCATAATTTTCGATGGCAATGCATCAGGTTCCCTTTTCGCTCGGCCACAAACACAGAGCTCTCACAATAGCTCATTGCTTATCTCAACTACATTTCGTTTCTCGTTCTCGCACTTGTCGTTGAAAATTAAGAGCACATAGCATAATTAATATTTTTTGGAGAATAAATATCGAAGCAGTCATCATGATCGTAGCAGTGCTGATTGCTTCCCCCGAAGGGAAGATATTTTTTGTCACATGCGTTCATCATTATTCCTGTAGTCATAGTTAATTAGTGTTATTCAGTTAGTCATAATTAATGTAGCTCGTGTTATGAAACAAGTAGGTCATAGTTTTGTGCTATTTTTTTGTAGGTATGGTACCCATGATTTATTGTTGTAATGCTTATTACAAACCAGGTTGTTGTGGCTTCAGGTAGTCATAAACATGCAAGACTTGATAGTGTTCTATAGAGATGGTCTTGATAGTCTTCCCTCCAATACAAGGTCTGCAATGACGATAAAACTTGTGATCAAGGGGATCACCTGCACGAATGGCGTGTGGGAGCTCATCAAGGTGAATGGAACCGTAGCATGGAACCAGTACATGAAGATTGCTTCCCAGCCCAAGGAGACCATTTACAGGACACCGATGGTGTACCTAAATTTTGTGCGTAGGGCGCCCAAAAATATTGATGAGCTTGGCATCTCCATACTCAGGCAACCATAGGCTCAACTTCAAGACGATAGCATGGAATGTGTTGTATTGGAGGGAAGACTCGTCCCTCATTTCATGCGGAATGACGGGGCAGACATGTGGTGGTCAGTTTGCATTGACTGCCACAAGTATCTACCAGAGCAGACGCTCGGGTTGGAGTCCGACGAGGACACCAACACAAGCTCTGATGATACAGACGATGACGCACACCAAACGGGTGGTCCAACCAGGGGAATTGTGTCATTGAAGGTGCCCTATGTGTTCTCTAGACTCGATGATGCTGCAGTATGTTCCCTTGTACTTCCACAAGAAGAAGGGTCCCAGTAGGAGGTTTCAAGCCAACACGCTCTTAGTTGGGCAGCGCTTCCCTAGTAAGGCAGTTGTGCAACAAGCTATAGCATGGTCAGTTATTTCATCAATAGAGCCACCATAGCCAAGCGACAGATGGAGAAAGGCAAGCAATTGTCTGAGAACATGTAGAGGCATATGGACCAGAAGATGTTGAAGGCTCAAATGCATGACATCCGGGTAGTCGATGGCCCTGATAGGAAGTATGATATCAGACTTCAGCAAAAATATGTCAATAGTTATGCTAGGGGTGAAATAAAACATGCATGCACCTACAACAAGACGAAGCTTTTGCACAAGTCATGCTCACATGTGTACAAGGCATGTGTGCAAATGAGGCATATGTTCGAGTCATACATCTCTGAGTACTATGACATGCAACACCTTTTTAGTACATGGAGTGCAGAGTTTCACTCCTACAGTTTGAACATAAACTACAGGGATCTTTGGTCGCACATGCTATAATGGGCCCCTAACAAGGACTTGAAGATAACTGCGAAGGGACGTTGGCACACGTGACGCTTCCAAAACAACATGGATGTCGGCCAACATATCAATATTAGCCGCACAACAAAGTATAGGATATACAAGACCTCCAGGCACTTAATAAAGGATCACCCCAATAGACCGAGCTTGTCTGGTCTCCATTCAGAGTCGTGATTTCACGTATCTTTTAGTTTATCGAATTAATTCATATTTGTAGCAATTCGAGATGTAGTATTTTATGTGGTGGTAATTGATAATTAATCATTTGATTACTTAAATGATTAACTCTGTAATCTATTATCGCATGTGATTATTTATGAAATCATTGCCATTTAATGGTTAATTTTAGCTATATTATTTTTAACTACCAACGACCCAGTGCTCATTGTGCTTTAATAGATGCATAAGGTTATTTTTAGTGGGATTTTTTGTTTATTACAACTGCTCTCTTCATTACAGGCCACTTGTTATTTTATGTACCCGCTTCATTACAATGCTTCGTGTGTACGCGCTTGTAATAAGTTTGCTCTTCTGCATGCTTGTACTTCGCACTTTGCAGTAAGTAGTTTTACTTTCTACTTTGTACCGGCGCTCCCCGACCATAAGAAGTGGGTGGCCCACCCACGCGTGAAGATTTCAGCCAACCTCATTAAGTGAGAATCCTGCTTCCCCGGTCATGCGCATGGAATGATGAGCACGTGTATGAAATGACTTGATGATACCTCCTCGGGGCCGTTGCCTTGTGAACGCGAAAATGAATCAACTAAATTGCACTTAATCATTTTATGATGCAATCATCCATTCATGGAGAAAAAATGAGTTACTATGATGTGAACACATTGAAGCGGTAACAACATGCAGCCATCTACTACAGTATAGTCATGGATATGTATTACACATACATATATCATACAAAGCACTACAGGTAACAACGTGAATTAAAACAACACTCGCAGCACTACACCTTCAAAATAACAACAAACATAAGAAAGAAAATAGCATACAATATTAAGTTAATCTTGCTATCCAGTCTATCAAAATGATGAAGCATCTCCACCCACTACAGAAAGGTTCATCACAGACGGTTCAGAACTATCATCACAAACGGTTTCTGAACTATCTTAATTTATGTGTCTATGATACTAGATGGTTATCATAGATGGCTCTCAAACCATCTGTGATAATTACAACACAAACGGTTTTTCAAAAAATCATCTGTGATAATCAAGTATCATAGACAGTTCTTTAATATAGTCGTCTATGATATATCAAGTATCATAGAAGGTTTTTTTTCTAAAAAAACTATCTGTGATATATCAAGTATCACAGATGGCTAATACCAAAAACCGTCTGTGATATATCATATATCACAGACGGTTCTCAGACATAGCCATAGACGGTTCTTAGATATCACAGACGGCTAAAATTAAAAACCATTTGTGATAATTATCTAAATACATATATTATTTTCTGTTTTCCGGCTAGCCTTAGAAAATGCTAGCCATGCACTCTAAAAACAAGCAAATAGATCACATATATAGCACACGACAATCATTACACAGATCTCAACTAAATGATGTACATTTGAATGAATTATTTGATTAAGCACAATTGAGTGATTACAATTGTATCAAATATTTCAACATCTAATCATCACCGGGATAGAACTCTTCAGTCTTGTTTATGACCTCCACTATCAAGAATTGGGAGAGTTTTCCTCGAATTTTGACGAGTTTGTCAGGATGATTGCATTTTTGTCAAATTCCACGCACTATCACTAGGAGTAGTGTTAAGTCATTAGCGTGTATATATATATATATATATATATATATATATATATATATATATATATATATATATATATATATATTGATAATCACAAAATAATTATTGGTCGGTTGACAAACCTTTGGATTATTCATCTTAGTGGCCATGATTTCCTCCATAAGTCAGCAAACGTAGAAGCCACAAACATTGCCCTGTAACTGCTGGTGGTACTGCAAAAATAGAATTACATATGTAGGTATTGTCAGTTCTAGCGGCATTATTATGAAATATGATATATGACTGTTGTGTTGTAGCGGATACCAAAAATCACATCCTGTGTCGCAATGTGGTGCTGGATTCCTTGTGTTTCCCTCCCTGGGCAACATAAGCACTGAACGATACACATGATTCTAAAAAGTTAGCATCGGCCATTGCAAACAAAGGGAAGGCTACAATATAGTTATGTATGGAGGAAATGAGTTTACCTGTCAATTGTTTATTGCATAGGGTGAAATCGTGGTTACTCCTAAGTAGAGAATCAACATATATTACCTTGCTCTACTTTGGTACAATCACAATCAGAATTCAATGACCCGTAGTCATATATGTCGCCATAGTGATTAATCCTAAGTTCATGTTGCGTATAAAGTACAAATGAAACTTGTATGACAACTAGCAAAACATTTACCCCTGGTTGAAGAGTACCATGATGTAGTCCTTGTCACTGTGAGCAAACAAACCCCTCGTTATATAATCTTGGACGAAGGGTCTGTTATCGATGATGGATTGCTCAGAGACCAAGTATAGGTTGAGAAAACCCATCGATTCTCGCCATCGCCGGACTTGTTGGATCATGGATCTATACATAAGTAATGAGTTATGACATTTATTGGTATTACGTGAATGTAGAACTTGATTATACAATACACTTATAGTATCTAGCATCGTAGAAGTGAGACATCAAGTTTGTCAAGGTTGAATAGTAAGAATAAATCTTCGAAGGTCACAATGAAGTAGCCCGAGTCGTGGAGGAAATATGCCTCCGTGTATCTCATGGTGAATCTCAATTCCTTTGATTACTTATTTATTATCATTTCTAAAGTTCTCTTTTCAATCTATTTATTGTATTTACTTTAAATTGTTGCTTTCTGCAAAATTAACCTTTCAGCCGCGGATTAGGACTTCGCTCCCCAGTCGATTGCCTGTGGGCATGTCGAATGGCTATTACGCTTATTCTTGTTTTTCTGCTGCTAGTTCCTTTAAGCCTTTAGGCTATTAATTGTAAGTTGGCCATAAGGTCATACTCTGATAAATATTAATAATATTTGAGTATTTTCTTAGTTAATCATGATATGTTCGATATTTCATCTTTGTTTATACTGTGTGCATTAGCGTGATCCTGGACTAGTGCAGAATACATAGGAGAGTCCGGATTTGCATATTCGGGTCTCGACAATAAGCCATGCATGTTATCTATTTGCACCCTGCACATTAGCTCATGGAGCACGGTGGTTTGTGCTCACCCTCGCTCACTCAATTAATCCAGAATCAGGAGTCAGATCGCAACGCTTCAGCAACACACCTGGTCATAATGGTGAAGAAGATGAAGAGGTCTAGATCTAGGTCACGAACCCTAGTTGGCTGCCTGTGGGTATATTCTGAGGGTCCCACCTATGTGTTCTGTTTCCGCTACTGCATTTTATTGATTTCGGCCTGATCGGCCTATGAGTAAGTTTGCTATTATATTTACGCTTCTACATGATATGTATTTTGATGTTCAGTACTGTATCTGTAAGTACTATCTACTGATCTAGAGAATAGTGCAGTGGAATCACAGAGGATTCTAGATTGTAAAGTGCAGGTCCGACAGGCATCTAGTATAGCTTATTTTGTAGTAGTGCTTCTGTGTCTTCGTACTCCTCTGAGATCTGAGATAGGTAGATTGCAAGATGAGTACATAGAATATTTTGTAAGTATTGGAAAAAATACAATTATATGCAAGACTTAGCAAATAAAGGATAATATAATTCTTTTGCACAAAGCAATATTCTTAGTTCAATTATCATTATAGATTTCTAAAGCATCAACTTAACAAATTAATTGCAATAACTTAAACTAGATAATTTCTAGTGAAGGTTCTAGATACCAACACTAGTATTAAGACTCTAACCGCCAAGGTTCAACAAATCTGGTTCTGTCTATCTGACTGGTGCTATGCTAGAGCACACCTAAGAGCTCTAACCACTCTCAGAGTTCCTAAAAGCTCATTTAAAAACAAAATATAAATCTACCATGTGAAAGCGCACATTGCCCATCCTGGACTATGGACACGACTATTTGAATTGTTTTATACCCTGCAGAGGTTGTACAGTTTTACCCACAAGACATAGTCATCTCATATTGCCACGTAATTATCACATTTCCTTGGGTGTGCGACAGAGAGATCATGACAAAGTCTTTACAATGCACCAACTCAACTTGACTCTGCTCGCTAAGATTTTACCATTGAATGGGTTCGATTTGCCCAAGTCAGAAGCCCCCACATGCGTCGTGTGGCAATGTCACCAATTGACACCCCACATTCAGCTATTTAGAGGAATCTAAGCTAAGCCATTGCAAATTAATTAGTCAGGTCCATCTAAAACCAGACTTATGGTTGTACAGTAGTGTTCAGTTTGGACAATCACAAGCGTTGGTCCTTAATTGACTAGGACGACACATTCACAATACAAGTTCTCATAATACTCAATTTGCACCAACCCAAACTTACCATCTACCCAAGTCTAAATCATTTTATTTTTACTTTAAAAATTGCAGCAATACATATTTCCACAAATTTACTAGAATGAAATGATAAAGGCATATGATAATAATTTTTCACCCTAGGGTTATAATGATCGAGTAGCTTGTCTAAGCAGTTCTACCATTTCTAAAATTATCAAACTATATTATAATATCGATACTAAGATAAGAGGATCCTAAGAAGACAAATGTACAAGGATTTCAACAACAAATGTGGGTATAGCAATGTTAGAATAACTAATGACCTCAAGACAAATTATCATTTTATGTGAAATAGTAATGCATGTAGATTTAAAATAGTAAATAACTTTAATAAAAACTTGGACCAACAGGGTCAAGGAAGACTTGCCTTCTGTGGCTGGGGTCTCTTCTTGTTGGTTGGAAAGGTTTTCAACGGTGTCGGGTTCAACGTATAAAATGAGAAAGCACATACAATAATATAAAATATATACTAAAAAGAAGATTAGGATTTTAGATGAATTTAGAAACTATAATCACTGGATTCGTAGTTTGAACAATGGAGAACGAGAGATCGAAGATCAATTGGAAAAGAAAATCCTGAAATTCTAAAACAAGGGAATATTCCTCAGCATCTTCTTTTTGCTGGAATTTTTGAAATTTGTGTGTATGGCAGGTGGGGCCCACTCGTCATTGATTGAAGCACACAAAGAAGAGCTAGAACAGAGGATCACTAGGAAGAACAAACAAATCTCCAAGCAATTCATGGCATTGGCAAGCACCGGCGAGGGGAGGACAAGGGAGATCGGGAAAGGGGCCAAACGGAACCCCAAGGGCCCGAGGAGGGGATGGCCAGAGGTGACGCTGGCCAACGATGGCTGGAGCAACGGCGGGCAGCGCAAAATGGCTGGTGATATTGATTGACAAGGGAGATGATATTTTGGCAAGGAACGCGAAGAGAATAAGGAAGCACGGGTACGGTCTCGACCCAAGAAACGCGTAGGTGAGTTCGATTTCGCTAGAGGATGGCCGGAATGGGCTAGCAACAGGGGCACCCATGAAAGCAAAGGGATGCTCTCATGCAAGACTTCCTCGGTGATGCAAATATGGAATCAAGGTATGGGAAAGGGGTCACAAGAGAGAAATGTACTCGAATTCGTAAGATTTGATTTTGAGTCAGTTTAGAAATAGACAACCTAAAGGTAAATGGATGAACAGAATCACGAAGAAACTAGAATAAATATATTCCTTACGTGATTTTAGAACGTTACACCGCTGCTCCAAGAGAAGGCGACTCCCAGGATGGCCATCTCACGTCCATCATGCGGCATCAATGTGACATCAAGTCGAGCAACCACCGCTCGGTTCCAAGGCGACATTGAAGTCGGCATGCTCGGTGGCCATCGCACACATCGTTAATTCTCGACTTTGGTGGCAATAGGGCATCATCAATTTTTTTGCTGGCTTCCACGAACCAAGATTGAGCTAGATTGGGAGCAACGCGTCACAGGGAGCAAGCTGCATCAGCAAATTCGAAGCGAAGGCATAACCGTGTTTGAAGCAAAGGTAGAACTGTGCCTTCGTGATTAAAGCCGATCGGTGCAATTATCATGGAATGATTCTCAAGGTATCTCTCATGTCCTGCAAGATGAGGACTTTTGCTAGGCACACCAAGGAAAGGTTACCAGGAACAGAAGTGTGCCAAGGATTTCATAAGTCCTTGCTAGATATACAAAGATACATATCAGTAGATTTTAGTAGCCTTAACTTGGCGATTTCGACTCGCCTCGACTCCATTCTGCATGTCAACTCTGACTTGGTATTCAATCATATCATGGATTTCACTTACTTTTACAGCCTGCAGTTTGATGTATGTAATGGCCACATCTGTAAATTGCTCTTTCAATATGTGTTTTTGCTGAGTTTTGTGTTTCAGGCGGAGCGTGTCAGATTTCATGATCTGAGTTCTTCGCTATCTAACGCTATAGGTGATGTTTTGGCTTATGGCATTCGATGATTAACATGTGTTTCAGGAGGTCAGTTATATATACTCACACTTTGTTGGGGTTATAATTTATTGAAGACCTAGATTTGTTTGTTTGCTTTGTTGATAACTGTGTGTTTAGATCTGGTGGTCGTTTGCTCAATTTTGCTTCATGAGTAGTGTTTGAATGAGATTGTTCTAGTCTTTTTTGTTGAAGATTAGTCCAATGGACTTTCGAGGCACAAGGCCTGGTGATGAAGACTTTAAGAAAATTTGATATTTGGCTATATGAGTGAATTCGTCTCATGTGGATATTATTAAAGTGTAATCCAATTCGTCACCGTGTCTGTGCCGAACACTGCGCCAGACGTAGCGTCTAGCGGTGCACACGCTGAGCTGTATCATATGTGGCAACATCGTTAGGGACTCTTGTTTCCTAAACTATATATATACCCTTATAGTCGTATGGTTTAGATACGCTGAAGTTTATCATGCTTGTAATTTCTCCTCATATAGTGAATTTCTCACTCGTGAGTCTATGATTTTTCTCGAAAGGGGTTTTCACATAAAATCCATGTCACTTGGTTTTTCGATCATCTATTTTTATCATGTATTTTATAACAATTAGTCTAAAAAATGATATGATTGAGCATGTAAACGAAAGGAAAAGAATTATGCCTCTTATCCCGACGTCTCGTCGTGTTGATTGGATTCGTAGCTAGCTAGCTCCGACCACGCAACATTGGATCAGTGCAGGAATCGTATATAGAGTGGGTTTTTTTCATATGAGTGCAGGAATTGTATATAGAGGGGGTTTTTTTTCATATGCGTTTGGTGGAACTTTAGTTTAAGTACTTATGTAAATAAATCAAATTCTAATAAGTCGTTTTACAAAAGCTATTCTGATAC
Source organism: Dendrocalamus latiflorus (assembly GCA_017311315.1). Lineage (NCBI taxonomy): Eukaryota > Viridiplantae > Streptophyta > Magnoliopsida > Poales > Poaceae > Dendrocalamus > Dendrocalamus latiflorus. The sequence continues at coordinate 27,052,981 of CM029647.1, read as the reverse complement.
GTTATTTCTAAAAAGCAGTGAAGAAATAGTCTTATTTATTTATTCTGAAGATGCTATAAGCCTTAAGCTGAAAGAAAGGAAGCATATAGCTCATTAGCTCATGCGCCAGCCCGGAGGGACAAAGAATTTGTTCAGTCATAAGGGAGACAGGAAAAAGCGCGGACCTGGATGGCTGATCATTTGGAATAGTTCAATTTCATCGACCATGAACTCTAGTGGCGTAGCTAGGATGCAATTCCTGTGGAGTCAGCCCAGTAAAATCTTTAGATTTTTATAAATTTATCTATAAATATCAATAGAAAATAGGATTTTTTGTAGAAACATGTGAGTTCTATTGACATCTGGTCCTGCTCGGTTAAGCTGAAAAGTTGTGGCTCAAATTGTGAGGTAGCCTACGTATCTAATTCTTTGTGTCTTACTTATCAACTAGCCTCATGGGCGCGGCGCCACGCCGCGCCAGCTACCGTGTGTACCGAAGTAAAAGAGACGATAATCCGTGAGGAGTTTGTAAAAAAAAAATTTAAAAAATCGAGGGCACATGTGTATTTTCGAAAAAGGCAAAGGGTTTTTTCGTAAAAAACCGAGGGCCTGTACGTAATAAATGAGAAAGGTAAAGGGTTTTTTCGGAAAAAATCGAGGGCCTGTACGTAATAAACGAGGACCCGTGCGTAATTTAGAAAACCGCGGGGCGCTATCCTGCAAAAATTTCGGTGGAAAAAAACTTGCAGGGACTTATTCGCGAGGAAAAAGGACCTTTACGTAATTTAAAAAAAATATGAGGGAAGTGGCTCGGCCGGCCGTACGCAAATTCCTGCGCCACGCGCCGGCCGGCCGAGCGCTCGGGCGTGACGTGGCCTCGCGAGGAGGCCGGGACTCCGCGGGTCATTGGGGGTTCGCAATACTGTTGCAAGAGGGAACAAGTGATTGCAATGAACTATTGATGCTTTCATTAACATTCGTCTTCAATCTGTACATGTTGATACATATATATAGATGATGAGAAGTTGGCATGGGAAGGTGTCTGTTTGGGAAGACATCTGTACATTGGGCATCCCTTGCTTTTGATTGTAACACTCCCCCTTGACCAATGTATCTTCATATGATCATCTTGATTCATCATCTTAGAAAAACTCCTCCAAAACCCTATAGGGAAAAATATGAGGAGAACCTATAAAGTTGATATGCCATGAAAACTCCTTTAAAACCCAATGGGAAAATTTAAGGAGAAAATTTGATATGGCATATATAGGATTATATCTCCTTAAAAACCCCTGTGGGGAAAATAGAGACATAATATATTTATGATTACGTTGTCATATTGCCTCATTAAAAACCTTAATGAGAAACCTTAGAGGAAAAACTCATAAAGGGAAAAGAGTACAATATTTATATTGAACGGGTTAAATCTTAGGAGATTTCTCCCCCTGATATCTGCAAATCACGTAGTCTTCGCATACCAATTCCATGAACACATTTTTGGAATGTGGAAATTGGTAATGACTTGGTGAATAAGTCCGCGAGATTATCACAAGACTTAGTTTGCAGAATATTTATTTCCCCACTCTCTTGCAATTCATGTGGGTAAAATAGTTTAGGTGCAATATATTTTGTGATATTGCTCTTTATGTAACCCGTTTGCATTTGGACAACGCAAGCAGCATTATCTTCGTAGATAATGGTAGGTGATGCGATAGCACCTATACCACATGTATGTGGTTAATCATTCTGCGAAGCCATACACATTCACGTGATGCTTCATATAATGAAATTATTTCAGAATGATTAGTGGATGTAGCCACTATAGTCTGTTTTGAAGACTTCTAAGAGATGGTTGTTCCACCGTGTAAAAATACAAAGCCTGTTTGTGATCTGGCATTATGGGGATCTGATAAATAGCCAGCATCAGTATATCCTATTGAATCCATATTTTTTATTCTTCTGGAAGAATAGACCGAGATCTTTAGTGCCTTGAAGATATCTAAGGATATTCTTCACTCCTACCCAATGTCTTTTGGTTGGAGCAGCGCTATATCTAGCAAGTAGATTTACTGCAAATGCGATATCCGGCCGGGTGCAATTTGCAAGGTACATTAGCGCTCCTATAGCACTGAGATATGGAACCTCGGGTCCCAATAGCTCTTCATTGTCATCTCGGGGTCTAAATGGATCTTTGTCCCTGTCGAGAGATCGAATAACCATGGGAGTTTTCGATGGATATGCTTTGTCCATATTGAATTTCTCCAATATTTTTTGACATAGGCTGATTGATGCACTATGATGCATGTATGAAGGTGCTCAAGTTGTATACCTAAGCAAAATTTGGTTTTACCCAAATCCTTCATTTCAAATTCCGTCATAAGATGATTACGTGCTTCATCTATATCCTGTGTGTTGAGGATCTTTTGATGAATACGCATGGACAATCATCATTGTTGGAGTATCCCTTTTTGGTTAGGAACTCACTTAGTCGGTTGTACCAAATTCTTCCCGACTGTTTCAAGCCGTAAAAAGACTTGTTTAATTTTACACAATACATATTGCGATTTGCATTTGGATTCGGAATTGAAATTCCATCGGGAACTTTCATGTATATGTCCGAATCAAGTGATCCATAAAGATATGCGGTCACTACATCCATCAACTAAAAGATAGATGATTTTGTACTGCCAATGATATTAAGTATCGGAATGTTATTCCACTCATAACTGGAGAATATGTTTCATTGAAATCAATGCCGGGTCTCTGCGTGAACCCTTGTGCTACAAGCCTCGCTTTATGTCTCACCACCTCATTGTTCTCATTCCGTTTCCGGACGAAAACCCATTTGAAACCGACAGGGAATACTTTGGGAGGTGTATGTATCACATTGGTGAATACATTTCTTTTCTTGAGCGAGGCTAACTCCTCTTGAATTGCATCCTTTCATTGATTCCAGTCCGAGTGCTGTTTGCACTCTGCCATGGTCTTGGGATCTGGATCATCTTGAAGGTTGTTTGCAATTGTTGTGGAGAAATAAATGTCGACAATTGTAGTCTTACGATCGTATGATTCTCCAGAATCAGTATAGTTTGTGGAAATTTCTTGGACCCCTGCTGACTCAATGTTATTTCCCAAAACATGTGAGTCGGGGTATTCCGATGTCCCAGGATCAGTAATTGAGTGCACTGTTGATCTGGGTTTAAGGATCCTTTGGTGTCTATCAACTTGAGGTTGATCTGCATTTACATTCTTTTGTTTCCTTTGTCGCTTGTTAGAAGCTGTATCCGCCATTTGTACCGTACTTCTCCCCCTCTTATTTTGAACTGGGAGTCGAGTGGTATTTTGCGGTACCTCCACTCTTTCAGGTACATTTCTGGCAGGATTATAGGATTTTGTGACACCCTTATAATCAGTAAATGCATCTGACAGGTTATTTGCAATGTTTTGCAAATGAATGAGTTTCTGAACTTGAAGTTCAGTCTCTCTGGTACGTGGGTCTGAGGTAGGAATGCGTTAAACATTCCAATTAATTTCCTGGCATTCAGTTTGGTACTTGTTGTCTCCCCCTAATGCCGGGAAATGTTCCTCATTGAATATGCAATCAGCGTACCGGGCCGTAAACAGGTCCCCTGTTAGGGGCTCGAGGTATTTTATGATTGACGGAGATTTATACCCAACATAGATCCCATGTTTCCTGTGAGGTCCCATTGAGGTACGCTGCGGTGGTGAGATCGGTACGTATGTAGCGCAACCGAACTTTCGCAGATGGGAAATATCTGGTGGATTTCCACGTACTAATTGTAGCGGGGAAGTGCTATGATATGCAGTCGGACGCAATTGGATTAAGTCAGCAGCGTGTAAAACTGCATGACCCCAACATGATGTTGGTAAGTTGCAATTCTGTAGTAATGGTCTTGCAATGAGCTTGATTCTCTTGATAAGAGATTCGGCTAAACCATTTTGTGTATGGACATATGGAACAGAATGTTGAACTTGCATCCCAAGAGCCATACAATCGTCATTGAAGGCATGGGATGAAAATTCAGCAGCATTGTCCATTCGAATTGATTGAATTCGATATTCAGGGTAATGTGCTCGTAATTGGATAATTTGACCAATTACCTTAGCAAATGCATGGTTTCGTGTGGATAAAAGACACACGTGTGACCATCTAGTAGATGCGTCAATTAGAACCATGAAGTACCTGAATAGTCCACACAATGGTTGTATAGGACCACATATATCTCCTTGAATACGTTCAAGGAATTTAAGTGGTTCAGCTCTGATTTTAAGATAAGAGGGTCTTAAAATCAATTTTCCGGTGGCACATGAAGTACACACAAAATCTGAGGATTCCGGAAATTTTGTTTTGAGGTATGTATGACCAATTGAATTGCTAATAATTTTCCCCATCATTCCAATGCCTGGATGGCCAAGGCGATCATGCCATGTTTGGAATGTGTTAGTGTTTTGGAAAATTACTGTGTACGCAATATGTTGAACGGGTTTGATGTATGTATAGTACAATCCGGAGTTTAAAGATGGAATTGTTTCTAGTACTTGTTTGCCATATCCGTTGTGTTTGGTTAAGAGGAGATATTCCTCTTTGTTGTCATTTCGGGTTTCAACATGAAAACCATTCTGACGGATATCTCTATAACGAAGTAGGGTACGTGTTGAATCGGGATACAAGAGTGCATCCTCAATTTCCAATTGTGTACCCATAGGGAGAGTGATAGAGGCGCGACCAGAGCCTACTATCGTTGCATCGCGTCCAGCGATTGTTAAAACATTTCCTTTCCTCCTAGTAAGAGTTAGGAAATATTTTGTGTCCCTATGTATAGAGTTTGTGGTACCACTATCCACAAGGCATAATTCCTCCTCCATTATTAACTCCAAAAATCTATATACACAAAGAAGAATTTAATGAAATTCTTATAGTAGTATATAGAATACATACAAACTTCATTTTCAATACCAAATATGTTCGATATGAACAGCATGGTTGAACTCTCCCACAGATTTAAAATCTGTATGCGGAGGTGGTTCCACTCATTGACAGCCTCCGGTAGGATGACTGCTTTGTGCTGTTCATACCGTGTTTGAAGAGCAAGCCACAGAGCGCGTGGGTTTTCTTCCATCAGATACTCAGCCTTGAGATCAGGATGGATGTGGTTCCTTATGATAAATAAGGCATTGTACTTGAGAGGCTCAGTCAAAGGAGCTACACCCTCTTGGGGGGCTGCAATTGCTTGGTACATTCCGCGCAACGATAGACTCACTTTGAGATCCATCGCCTATGTGGGGAAGTTGTGGCCGTCAAGAGCGAGAGCCTCAAACTCTTTAGCAGCCATTGTGCCTACATATGTAGGACCACATATTTGTTAAAATCTTTGGCAATGTTGAATAAGTAATGCGAAATGCAAGTAATCAAGGTAAACTTGACATACATAAAGGGACATTCTCCTATTGTGAAATAACATAGTTAATCACCAATGGTGTTAACTTTATTTAATTCATTTTTCAACATTGGGTACGCACTTTGAGGATGATAATCCCACAGTAGTACTTTGATACTACCTTGTGTATGGCTAATGTGAAAAAGAACCATGGTAATCACTTAGGTGTAGACCTTGTATAATTTATAATTAAATTGGGTACGCACGTTGAGGATGAAATCCCACAGTAGTATTATGATACTACCTTGTGTATGGCCAATTTGAAAATAAATAAAGGCAGTCACCCAAAAGTGTAGACCAAATTGTTTCAAAACTTGATATTGGGTACACACGTTGAGGAATAAATCCCGCAGTAGTACGATGGTACTACCTTGTGTATGGCCAATATCAAAGTTAAGAAACTTTGTGTTATTCCAAAACGAAAGAAAATCAACCTAAAGCATTTGCATAAAAAAAAAATTAAGTGCTTGTATGGTAAGCTAGTAAACGTAATATTTAAATTGCATAAGATAGATTGCAATAATTGATGTATGCCATAAAGAATTAATTTACATGAGGTAAATTAATGTGTATGGTAATGTTGTAATAAAATGCAAAATATGTGGAAAACAATATGAGTATTGTAATCCGAATGAATATATACCCAAATTAAATATAACATGAGGTTATATTTATAATAACGTGTAATCACAATATTGGTGGTGAACACCAATTTATTGTATGGCATAGCGTACAAGCAAAGTGCCATAAATTGTGATTTTATGATATTTATGGTAGGTATAATATTTTGCAAAAAATTCCAAATTATTAAGTACAATGGTGCTCACTAAATGGGAATTTTAAATTGTAAATTTGCGAAAGATAGCAAATTTAAATATGGTCGCAATTCATATTGTAAATAAATTGCAATAAAATAATCCTAAATATGTAAAAGTTATAGAATGTGCATGCACATTTATTTGAACAATTACATATTTTTCAGATCCTGTAGGAACTGAAATGCTAATTTATAAAAGTACTGATTAACGGGTACAATTATAAACAAGCATAAGGACTATACTGCAAAAAGTACAATGGTAATTGATTTAAAATAGAAATTCTGCATATTCCATGAATTTTGAGGGGGAAATTGCAAATTTCGGAAAACTTGGGCTAAAGCCCGGTCGGCCTTGTGGCCCATGTGGGGAGGTGGGGGTTATTGGGCCAAAAGCCCATTTCGGCAGCATATATAAATAATGGAGAGGGGGGAATTTAGGGTTTCCCCCCAAACCCTAACTGCCGCCGCCACAAGGAGGTGCCTCCCTGGTGAACCGCCGCCGGCCCAAGGCTCCGGCGCCTCCGGCCGTCGCCGCATGGCACGCCGCCGCCGGCCGCGCTCCTCCGCCCGGATCTTGGGCGCCGCCGGCCTGACTTGGGGCTTCGGGCGTCACCGTTGGCCGCCGGGTTTGCGGCCCCCGCTGGCTCGCCGTCGGCCGCCGCCGGACGTCGGGCGCCTCGACAGCCGCGGGTCGCCTCGGGCGCGAGCGCCGCCATGCCGCGTCGTGGAGTCGCCGCCTCGCCGTGGGGCGTACACCGCCGGACTGCGCCGCGCCTCCACGGGCGCCATCTCCACTGGGCTCGGGCGCCGCGGGCGTCGTCGCCGGGGAACACCGCCGCCGCTCGGGAGCAGCCGGCCGTGGGCTGCGTCGGGAGCCGCGCGCCACCATCGGTGGCCACGCCGCCTCGCCGCGCGGGGCGTGTGCCGTGCCTCCGCCGGTCGTCTCCACCGCCGCCGCCGGCCCATGGGGTTGCTGCCGCCGCGCCGGGGTTTCCGCCGGCCGCGCCGGGCGTCTCTGGCTCGGGCGCCGTGCGCCGGCCACGCTGCGCCGCACCGCCATGGGCGCCGCCATGCCTCGCCGAGGCCGCGCGCCGCCGTGGGCGTCGCGTCAAGCCGCCGCGCGCTGCCGGGCCTCGCCAAGCCGCGCGCCGTGCCTTGCTGATCGCCGCTGCAGCGCGCCGCGCCGGCCTTCGGGCCGCCGGTGCCACCAAAGCAATAACATCCAGGAATCTCATACCTTCGGTTTTTCTTTCGCTATTGTGTGTGCGTGTTGCTCTATTTGGAGAGAAAGGTGCTGATAACGTGTTGCAAGAGGGAACAAGTGATTGCAATGAACTATTGATGCTTTCATTAACATTCGTCTTCAATCTGTACATGTTGATACATATATATAGATGATGAGAAGTTGGCATGGGAAGGTGTCTGTTTGGGAAGACATCTGTACATTGGGCATCCCTTGCTTTTGATTGTAACAAATACCATACCATTCCGAGGACTCGGTATTTTTGCCTGATATGCAACCAAAAAAAGAGCTTGTAAAAAATACAGCTTTGTTGGTGCGTATGACACGTTGAGTAAAAAAAAAAGGTAAAGTTAGCACGTCATCCGATCAAGACGAAGGGACGCGGCAGTCATGCGATGGTCCAATTGCTGCTTCTTTTCTCTAGGTGGAAGACAACTGGTGTTTCCTAGTGTTATGATTTATAGTTTTTAGTTATAATTTATTAATTTAATAAATAATAATTGTTAAAAAACTAAAGCGAAAAATTAATTAAAAAGCCAAAAGAACAGGATCAACATCATGTACATACATACACGTTTGCGATCCTTCGATAAGCACAATGTGTGGGAAAAGTTGTTCAAGGTACTCTAGTTGACTTGTGATTAACATTGACTAGTACCCATTTAAAAGTTTATGAATTGCAGATGAACAATAGTCAAAGAGTTAGTCTAATAAAAATAATAGCTTCACTTACTAGCAATTAGAACCCATTTGGATCAATCGGAGGGTTTTAAAATGGATTTTGGATATAATTACTCAAAAAAAACGTATATAGTATTGTTCATGTGCAAATTTGTGCAATCCAATACCTACATCTCCATACAGTCCCCCGATCAACTCGGCTTTGGCTTTTGGCTTCTGGCTTATTTTTCACTATTCATAAGTTTCGTCTTTTTCTGAATTTTTGGCTTTTTGTTGAGCTTTTTTGCCGGTTCTTTTTTTCCCGTATTTGTTTGTATTATACGTAATGGGCTAACATATTTTTTATTTTTAAATTTTTTTAAATTTAATTATGCTAAATAAGACTCTGTCAGCTACAGTGCTTTTTCAGCCAGCTACAGTGTTTTCAACCATAAGCCACGAGCTTTTCAGCCGAACCGATCACCACCCTAGACGGCAAATCGTGTTTGGAGAATTAGATCACGGTATAGATCCAAATCTGTTAGCTCTGTTAATAACTTCTGAGCAACTTTACAGACTGGTGCTCAAGTATGTTCGCTGTGGCTGCCGAGACCGTGTCCACCGATCAACAGACACGACGCACAAGATTAACATGAGATAAAAACGTTTAATTCTCTCTCTTTTTTGCTTTAAAGGAAAGGAACCAGTCTATTTTTCAACTTAAACTATGCGCTGAGTCCGAATTTTAACCCTCATCTCTAAAACTAGTTGCTTTTCACTTCTAAACTATCAAATTCGTTCACTTTTCACCCTTTTGGTTAGTTTGATAAGTGGATTTTGCTAAGTTGGCACTCGCATACACTGATTTTGGCTTATATGACGTCCAATGGCATCCTAATCAGCAGGAGGAAACAAAAAAAAGTAGATATAGCCCACATGTCAGACATTTTCTTCTTCCTTCGTTGCAATAGAAAGAGAAGGCCCACATGTCAGCAATGCCATGTTGCCTTCTTCTTTCCTTGAGCATAGAGTCATAGAGTAAGGGAAAGTTACAAGAGGAGGCGGGTTGGGCACGGTGCCAACGATAGGTTGGTGGTGAGGCACGGGTGAGGAGCAAAATGGAATTCTCGATATGTAAGGAACCTTATGGTTGTAGTGGTTTGGGGTGAGGCATAGTGTGCTAGCCTGGTGACAGAGGTGGGCGGCGATGATGGTTGGATCATGGAGGTCATGACACTGCGATGGATGAGAGGCCAAATTGAGCACGTCCAAAGATAGGGGAGGAGCAGAGCATGCTTGTGTACAAAAGAAATCGGGCAGAATCTTACTAGTCACGACAAACTATGGCAGGGAGGCTCGACGGCGCTGAAGAAGAACTTCGATTACGAGCATATGTGGGCAAGAAACACAAATTAATTTGGAATATGAGGTAAGGATGTGGTGAAACACAATGTGACACGGATGATCTTGACATTAGCTCACCAAGGATGGCCGAGCGCGCACGCTCCATCACTGGTGCTGCTGAGTCAGGGGAAGGGTGCCAAGCATGGTTGTAGCAAGCTATGGTGATGGAATGGATGCAACGAAGTAAGCACAACACATTCTGGGACCATGCAGAATTGATGGTGGTGATCCTTGGCCCTGGGAAGGTTTGATGCGACAAAACGAGCCGACAATGGCGGTGGCAAGTAGGGTAGTAAAGCTCAACGGTGACGAAGAGCTTTTGCAACGAGGAGGGAGAGCAGATGTGTGCATGAGCACAGCCTCGGCGTAGCGAGGCTAGCAGTGGCCTCGAATCAGCTCGAGGTGCTTGAGAACAGTAGCCATGGCACGGTTGTGGAGGTCAACGGCGACGATCTTTGGTGATGGTCTAGCTCAAGTGAAGGTGCGAGTATCAAAAGAACATGGCGGTTGTTCTGATGGAGTCGATGAGGTCAGAGGAGGCCTAGGGCTGATGGACGCCTGCAACAGCCATGACACGATGGGAATAAGGGCACAGACAGTGCGGCTGGTCACTAGCAAAATTTTAGAGGTGGTGGCTCAAGGCTATGGGTTGATTGGGATCGTAAGGAGGAAAAAGGGGTGATGATGAATTCAATTTGGTGGATTGGACAGTGATGATGATGAATTTGGAATAGAAGCGAAGTTTGGGGGAAAGGGCAATTGCGGCTTGCAAGAGTCATACACGACGGTGAGGAACTATGAGGATGGAAGGGAGGTAGTAGATCCTAGCTAACTTAAATCTAAGTAGGCGCCACATGGAAAAACCGCCATGGAAATCGAGGTGGATTTTCTTGAGGGGTAAATTAGATGAATTTGTCAGTTTAAATTTGTAAATTAGATAATTTTGAAGTTTTAATATTGATTTTTTACAACAGTTGAGATTAAAATGTGAACTTAGTTCCTAAAGAAAATCACCGCTACTCGCTCGTTGAGCCACAGAAGGCAGAAACGAGAAAAGAAAAGAAAATACCAAAAGAAAAGGAAGCGGCATGAGGCCACGAGCCCAGTGTGGGTCCCACCCAACCCGACCTCGGCGCGCGCGCGCACAACGGATGGTGGCGAGGCGCTGCCGCGCACGTGGACCCTGACGCCGCGCGTGACATCGCGCAGGCGACGAGGCCCCACGCTGGCGACGCGGGCCATGACAGGTGGGGCCGGCGGGGACCGGGCCCTGGGCGCTGGTAGCGTGCGCGTGTGTACCGTCCTCCTCGGCTCACGCACGCGGCTGCTCGACGGCTTTTGGTTCGTGCGGGTCAAAAACGGTAGCGTCACCCGGCGATCGTCCCAAGCCGTGCCGCCGCCTCGGTGCCTGCGTTGCGTGCACCCGCCTAGGATGGGTGGTGTGCGTTTGGATGTGGATGGAAACATGGACAGGTTCAATGAATCCTGCTCTTTTTTTCCCTTGTCTGTTGTAGTATGCGGATGATCTCCTTATGGATTACAGAGCATAAGGCCCTGTTTGGAATGCGGGAATTTTTCTCGATTCCTGCGGGAATTGAACTGTTTCCTGCAAAATTCCTGTGAAATTCCTCTGTTCCAAACAGGCCCTAAGTGTTTTTTTTTAGAAAATATGACTCCACTTGATCTTTGTTATTAGCTAGTAATGGTTTTGTAGTTATTTGGAGTAGAGCTACGTGTGAGAAGTTTCATGGTTCTATGTTGTACAATGTATTAACTTCGTAATCTACTGCAATCGAATGGCTTTATTAGAAAAACATATGCCAATAACATCCTTATTTTGTAATTTGATTATATGTTTTCTTCACAAAATTTTTAAAAGTAGCGAAAAGTATTATGCCCACTTTGCGTTTTACCTCTACCTATTTTGGAACAACCACTTTAGTTCATCAACTTTACATAGGAGACAAAATATAAAAACTTGTTGAAGTTAATGTTAAACCAGGTAAATTTAGACTCCAATCAAGGGGCCAAAATAGCCCATTCAAACCAACCGGTGGCTAACGGCTATGGTTTAATTCTCACTAACTATATGTTAACTAGATTTTTGGGATTTAATCTTGCATAGCAATTTGTTGTTTGATCTTGAGATCCAACCATCTACACCCTTAAAAAAAAGAAAAACTAGAAAATGATATACCGTTTGTCACATTTCTAATAGCATAGCAATCTGTCGTTCGATCTTGAGATCCAACCCATAGAAACCGTTTGATCCATTGTCTCTGTCCATGGCGCTCCCACGTCTCGCCATCCATTTCCATTTCTCAGTTGTTTTTTGAAAAAAAAATTCTTGAACAGATATTTTCCCTGCAGACTTCACTAAACAGATGTGTGGTTTAGAAACTTTTCTCCTGCACTCGCCCTTTGCCATCTACAAGGAAAAGTAAAAGCTTGTCTCGAAGGGACATCAATCATTTGTTCAATGTGATCTTCAGTCTCCAGTCTACAAAGAACACAAGCAACGCAGTGCCAAATTTACACCTAGGAATCTAGGATTGCTTTGAGAAGACACTTGTTGGGTTTTTTTTTCTCAGTTGTTTTTTCGGATTTTTTACGACTGATTTTTTTATCAAAAAAACTCTCAAGTGAAAGAAAATTGAATATATTTTTTGGACGTCCTTGGAATAGACGCTCCCCATGAAAAAGGTACCACAGTTAGATAGAACCGGCTGTATCTAAGACAACATCAAAGCCAGGTGGTGAGATGGAATAGGATATACAAGTACACATTGTATTCTGGGACAATCGGATATTTGGCCTTTTCCGAATTGCTACTTTGTAGATTGTAATTAGATTTACCACTTTATATAAAATTCAATTCAAACTTTACTATTTTTTTTAGCTTTTTCTAATATTTTCCCTATTTTAGTCCACATGAAATGTCCCTTTTGCCCCTACACCAGTTGCTGTGTTACCACTCGTTTGCCTGCCGATGTATTGTCCTCCATTTTTTTTAAAAAAAAAGAAAAAGTTGTTGATGCATCTGTCATCGTACGAGTATGTACCAAGTGCTGCTATCCTAATGGTATCCACATCGAATATTCTTTCGCCTTAATTAGCTTCAGCCTATGATGATCTTGACATGAAATCTTTATGAAAATCATATGGTTTGGGTGTTAATTAAAAACGAGTAAATCAATTGAGAGAGAGTATTAAATTAAACCATTTTCGTTTTGACGTCCGGAAGAGAGACGGTCTCCAGGCGTGGACAACAGCAGCTAGTGCAGGGGCAAAAGGAACATGTCACGTGGACTAAAATAGAAAAAATACTGAGAAAAGGCAAAAATAGTAAAGTTTGAATTGGATTATATATAAAGTAGTAAATTCTAAATTACAATCGGTATAGACCCGTTCGGTTAGGCTGAAAAATAGTGACTTATGGCTGAAATTGCTCTGTAGCTAGCTGAAATTATATTATAACTAAAGGTGGCTTATTTGGAGTAATTAAATATTAAAAAAATTAAAAATAAAAAAATATGTTAGCTCATCACGGACAACACAAATTAATACGAGAAAAAGAACCGGCAAAAAAAGCTATAAAGCCAAAAGTTTAGAAAATGGTAAAATTTATAAATAGTAAAAAATAAGTCAGAAATCAGAAACTCAAGTCGAAATAAACGGGCGATAGTAGCAAATCGAAAAACGTCACTTTAGGAAGTGGCAAATCTATTTTCCTCTCTTTTCACATGTAGGTCAGCCACGGGGTGGCCTCAGCAATTTGTCCCGCCCCGCGCCCAGTCTCTATTATATCATCCCGTATCCCTTCTCGGGTTTTCTCCGCTGCGCCTGCCTTCACCGCTTCTCCCTTCAACCCACTCCTTACAGCTGTGGGCGGTGCTTTTCGCTGGGCGGGTCTCGCGTGCAACAACGTCAAAACCCTAGCTCACGTCGCGGCCTAGTCGGAATCGATTGGATCAGTCCGAGCCGTTTGGTTCCTCCAGGTGCGTCGGCTGTCGAATTTTCGTCTAGCTCATTGTTCTTGTTGTCGCTACGTTGTTTTTACCGTTTGATGTGGTTCTCCGGCGGTGCGGCGGGCGGGTTCGGGTCGGTTCTTGTCTCAGATTTGCGTGTGCTTTCGGCGGGATTTTCTGGTTGTTGTTGGGTGTTCCTTTTTGCCGATTCGTGTTAGATTTGTGAAATACATATGAAATTTTTTTGGGCTCGACGAGTTCTTTGAAAAGGAAATCTGATGCCTATCCTTTGTTTGAATGGTTTGTGTGCGCTCTTCCCGTTCGCATGCAACTTTTTGCCCTCTTTGGTTGGTTTCTGTTGAGGGTGAGCAACCTGGTGATAGAAGAGGTCACCAAAGTTTGTTGGTTTACTCCTTTTCTCGTAGTTGGTTATGGTTCGAGATTGCTTTTCATGGATCTTTCGGTACAGGACGTTGAATTTATTTGATTTGCGAACAGTTTTACCTCAGATTTGTCTGCTTATTTGGGTTTTTTTTTTGTTCATTTGATGACGAAAATGGAAGATCATTTCAGTGGAATTTTTTACTTACTGTTATTGTTCATGGTTCCTTCAATTATTATTGATTTGATGTACTGTACGTGATGTTAGATTCTTGCTCGGTGTACAGCAATAGTAGTTATAATACTTTATTGCTCTATAAAGTGAGCATTTTGTGTTTTTGTGCACGTTCATTTTCTTGGGTAGGTAATCCCTTAAGGGGTATATACATTTCCGTTTCTCTCTTGCGAAATAAAAATGTAAAAATGGTGACATTCAGTAGCGCTTTTCTCATAAATTTTAGTGAAAACTAGTAAGAATCTTGTGCAGTTGCACGGTCTAGGTTACTATCAAGGTTTTAGGAGTTGGTCAATTGCCATGGATAACCGACGGGCTATCTACTATTCTCCTGAATAATTATCTAGTGATGTAAATGTTTGATTTATAAAGCAAATCATACTTTATATAATCTTTGTATCTATTAATTGGAAGCTCCTTCAGTAGCCCCCACATTAATCCAGGAGGAAAAAGCTAGACATTCTCGCATTAACCAGAGAAAAAGAAATGAAAACTAATCCATCAGCCTTGTTCATGTAATTTTTGGGATGGTGTTTTAACAACGGAGCATCAGTTCGATTGATATGCTGTTGTAGTTATGCAAAAGTACGATGGAATATTTTTTGAAACATCATCTAATGTTAGGGTGTCCTAATTATATGAAGACCCTTATCAGAATTATTTTAATTTTGTGAGAAGATGATTTTTATCTGTTTCTGGAGAAACTAGTCTACCAAGCATTTGCTGGAAAACAATACATACCAAACTTGAAAATAGAAGGGGTGATCTAGTATTAAGTAAATGGAATATTCAAGAACTGTGTCATTCTAATAACCTTGTGGGTTAGTACCTCCAATAGTTCCTTGCCATAATGTGTGGTACAAAGATTTTGACTTAGAATTCAGCTGTATTATGTGGCAAAAAACATAGTAGCATATGGGCTACAGCGTCAGTAAGTTTGTAAAAAATGCAAATCAAAGATTTAGACTGCATATCCTAGCTCTTATGAAGGGAATAACAGGAAATATGTATTCACGTTCAGGGTAAAAGATGCCAAGATGTTCAGGTCCACTACTTGTTCATAATATAATGAAGTGCTAGTATTCAAGTAAATCCCAGATGATAAGGATTAATAATAATATAGTTTGAGCTGCAAAATTGAATTAGACCTGGTCATCTACAGGCTGAACTTTGTTACCCCCTCAGTTGACATAGTGCACATGCAAGCAATCTTTCCCAACTTTGACCACTAATAAGTACATGTCCACAAGAAAATGATGCCAATAGAGTAATATTATAATCTTATAATCTTTTGCGAAAATGTGATTGTAGAAACTTATGTTAACGTTAAATCTGGAGACTGCAATGTCCAAAATGACTAGATTTATAAACTGAGGGAGTCTTTACTGGTTGAAATGGCAGGGCTTAGGATAAACTAACATTAATTTGTTTTTGGAGTAACAGAAGGTTCTCCGTATACAAGAACTCAGTTTGGAGACCTGTGAACATTGAATTGAAATGTTAATCGAATTACAAAGGCCACACATTCTACTAAGATCTATTGGTCATGACAGACAGACAGACAGAGGTCCACAGTTGTCTCCTTTTCCCTTTTTGCAAGTGTTATGATTCTTTAATGTTAATTGGTCTTTTGTGGATCTCTTATTTATTTAGTGTTTATGCTGCATGAGCTTCTTAATTGTAACTTACTAATTTCTTATTTGTTATTGCTTATTAACCAGCAGGATCATTGGCTTTGGTTTCATTGTTTGGCCTGAATGGTGCAATTGGAACTCTCTTAGTAGAAACTGAAGCTCAGTTCAGAACTTCATCATACTCATTTCATTCATAGAAAGTGGCGAGAAATGGATCGTGATGATGTTGCTGGTTTTGTTAGTGGAGGTTGCAAGGAGTTCTGAGTTTTCTAACCCAGTAGATGGTGATAAGAGTTATGATATCCAGAAGTCAGGCAACTTGTTCTTTTCATTTACTATTTGGTTGACGTTTGATGTTTCTTAATTGGAATGGAGAAAAGTTCTCGTGGCCTTAGGTTTAGTGATAGTATCGAGTCCTTAAAAACTTTTCGTTATTGGAGAACAGTTCAAGACACGGCTGGGCTTAAAGATACTACACTTGACTCCCCATCATATTCCAGCTTTTCTATTGCCAACTCAAAAGGACTGAAAAGGAAGTGGGGAACTATGGCTGGAGCAGAAGGTACTGGAAATCCATTACTCACTCTGGGGTTAGGCTGTTCACCAAGTTCATCTGACAATAGCAAAGTAACCTCTGCCACAGGTTGTGCAATGTCTCCATCTACACTAAAAGACGCTGATGAGGAGTCATCAGTCGATCTTGGCCTGAATTGTGAGCTTTGCCTTGGCAATGATGTTACACATTGTCAAAAGAAATCCCTTGCTGGTTCAGAGAATGTGCCATTTGTAAACTCTCCTAAACTGGATCTTCAGTTGAGTTTATCCACTGGCTCACCTGAATCAGTTATCACCAATACAAATATGGTGTCACCAAATGTTCAGGATGACTTGGAGATACCAGTGACCAACTTGTCGCCAGCTGTTGTAGGGAAAGGATCAGTACCCTCTGATTGGGTTTTTGGGCATTCTGTGGTTTCATCATCATATGCTTCCGAAGCAACATATGCCTTTCCATTTCCAAAGATACCCAAAAAAGGTGATGCCACTGTGTCTTCTCCAGTCATATCGTCAACTATGGTAACAAGTGTGAAAAGCCCGGTTGCCTGTACTTCTGTGGTAACTAACCCCCAACAACACAATAGTAATAATACTAAAAGCTGTCAGTTCCCTGGATGTGTGAAAGGAGCAAGAGGGGCATCAGGGCGTTGCATAGCCCATGGTGGTGGTAGGCGATGCCAGAAACCTGGTTGTCAGAAGGGTGCTGAGGGAAGGACCATCTATTGCAAGGCCCATGGCGGAGGCAGGAGATGCCAATTTCTTGGATGTACAAAGAGTGCTGAAGGGCGCACAGACCACTGCATAGCTCATGGTGGTGGTCGCCGCTGCAGTCATGAAGGTTGCTCCCGAGCTGCACGTGGGAAATCTGGCTTGTGCATCAGGCATGGAGGTGGCAAAAGGTGCCAGAAGGAGAACTGCACCAAGAGCGCAGAAGGTCATTCTGGCCTCTGCATCTCTCATGGGGGTGGGAGGCGTTGCCAATTTCCGGAGTGCACAAAGGGTGCACAGGGAAGCACAAAGTTCTGCAAGGCGCATGGTGGAGGAAAGCGCTGCACATTCTTGGGCTGCACCAAAGGAGCTGAAGGTAGCACTCCCTTTTGCAAGGGCCACGGTGGAGGCAAGCGCTGCTTATTTCAGGGTGGTGGCGTATGCCCAAAGAGTGTGCATGGTGGGACTCAATATTGTGTTGCGCACGGTGGTGGCAAGAGGTGTGCTATTTCTGGTTGCACCAAGAGTGCTAGAGGGCGGACAGAGTACTGCGTACGCCATGGAGGTGGCAAGAGATGCAAGTTTGAGGGCTGTGGGAAGAGTGCGCAGGGGAGCACCAACTTCTGCAAGGCGCACGGTGGAGGTAAACGCTGCTCATGGGGCCAGGTAGACTCTAGCTTTGGCGATGGTGCTGAACAATGTGATAAATTTGCTCGGAACAAGACCGGTTGCTGTTCATCTCACAGTGCTTTAGTTCAGGACCATTGTGTTCATGGTGGTGGTACATTAGGCCGTGCAATCTACCAGTTTGCGACAGATGTCAAACCTGATGAGATGAATATTGCTGCAGCGAAGGGAGATCCACACATGAAGACAAGCAGCGATGACAAATCTTTACTTGGTGCAAGAAACTCTGTTTCCAAGGGGGATGTGCATCCTCCTGTTCCGACTCTGTCTACCTTGGATCCATTTCCTGAGGGCAGGGTGCATGGCGGCGGGCTGTTGGCTCTACTTTCTCATGGTGGAAGCCATAACAATCGCGGTAACTCAGATAATGGTGCTTGTCATGGCGGCGTGGATGTGAGAGTGAGATTCACATCAATAATTGGTTCCTTGCAGTTTTGATCTGTTTACAGAGTTTGTGCTGTGGTGGGATAAAGTAAGCGACAATTTCACCAATTGTTTTCCTGATCGTTGTATTTGATAGGACCTCCATGTATACTATAAATAAGGTGTGGCTCTTAGAGCGTCCTGGGCCGCTTGTGTTCTCTGCTATTGTAATTAACGTCGTCGAAACTGTCCTTGTTTTGTGTTACAATTTATGTAATCTGGTACTTAACAGTTCTTTGTTGAACCGTCTTCGCTGTTGGTTGACTTGCAGTCAGCAATTTGCTTTGCTTTGTTGGGAAAAAATTATTGTGTTTTTGGTAATTGATAGCGCGGTCTGTATATATTGATTGGATAAGAGTTGCTATGAGCAAAATGCATAAACTCATTTCTGTCGCGAGCAGGATACTTCGCGATGGATGTGTTATAGATTACATCATGTTTTCATTTCGATGGTTGCTACTCTGCAACTAGTGCAGTTGATGGCGATCTTGTTCCTTCTGCTTTATTCCCTGTCAAATAGTCATTTGGTTTTAAGAGGCTTGATATGAGACCAGATCTTGAACAGATATTTTCCCTGCAGCCTTCACTAAACATAAGTGTGGTTTAGAAAGTTTTCTCCTGCACTCGCACTTTGCGATCTACAAGGAAAAGTAAAAGCTTGTCTCTAAGGGACATCAATCATTTGTTCAATGTGATCTTCAGTCTCCAGTCTACAAAGAACATAAGCAACGCAGTGCCAAATTTACATCTAGGAATCTAGGATTGCAACCCGATGGCCTTGATATGTTACAATGCCTCGGTACACCAGAGGCAGAGGGCAAAACTGGACAAAAATAATCACACCCAACAGGGAGCAACCAGTTAGGACATGGCCGAAACAAAGAATGAACAAAATTTCCTGCAGAAAGAATCATCGCCCTAAGTATGTGGTTAAACGGCTACTCATCTACTGTCCTCGTATCGTTTAAGCTGCCGGCATCATCTTGTGGTGGCTTGATATACCTCCCTAGCGTTTTTTGCCGAGCTCTCTTCTTGATTCGCTGGATCTTGTCTTTGCTCTGTTGCTTCCTCCGCTCCTTCTGCTGCTGCCGCATGTTCCGCTCCCTCTCGTACAGGCCTTGCCAGAAGACTTCGCCGGTTTGCGGCCAGAGCCACCTTCGGTCAGGGTGATCCGCATCAAACTCTTCCGCCAAGTCCTCGTCCATGCTCTTCAGAGTGGCGTAGGAGAACCATTGGATTGACATCTGACCTCTCCTGCCATTGAGCAGATGCTGCTCCTGCATTGCACCAGTCTCTGGATTTACATAAACCATCCGCCTTGCACTGTGGAACGCCCAAACGTTCACAATCAACTCAAGAACACGAGAGTAGCAGTGCTGGTCCTGTACAAAAAATGTAAAGAACAATGAACTGATGTCTTTTTTGACATTGAAACAGAATAACTATCATTTATCACAACTCACAAACATGTAGCAGAAGCGCTCAGAGCGTGACCATATGTTAGCAATGTGTATGTTATGATTTATTGATTCTTCTAGGGTTTGTCCAATTGTTAAATGAAGTTTGGTTGATTTTGACAGTGGAACACAATCTTTCGAATTTTTGAGAACTCTGTACAATCTTAGAAGTAGGTAGGGTATTTCATTTCATATAGAACTGTTTTATCTAGTGCATTGGGATTTGGGAGGGATTGAAAATGGAAATTATTTTATCTAAATATGCAATAGGGGGGCTCACCCTGTGGAGACTCAATATGCAATGCCCAGTTTGATGATGTTTGTCGTACATTTGTGCATCCAGCGCATCTATGAACATTCTGAAAAAACAACAACATTTGTAACATCAACCAAGTATATACAAAAGTTAATTTAATAAGAAAATCATATCAGGCGGGAGTGTGGGAGGATAAAAGAACACAAAGAACAGATGAATACAAGCAACCAATTGGGGGTAAAGAAGGTTAGTTCCCTTCGGCCTGATGCCCTGCTGTCTACCATGATACTATAGCACGGTAATGATTTGAAATGACCAGATACCAATTAGAAAAGTTCTCTTTGGAGTTTGGACCTTGGCCCAACGTCTGCCCATGCAGTGGCAAGGCTATGCTCAGTTAAAAATATATAAGTAAAATTCAAATTTATTATTTGAGCAATATCAGTAGCAGTACATATATACATACGCTTAGATCATCTACTTTTTGGTGCTTATGATCAGTAGATCTTTTGCATATACCAGCAAATGAACAACTAGCCAGAGCATTAATGTCTTACATTTCTAGTTAAAAAGAGTAATAGCTGCGCTAGCATGACTGTAAGATTCCAAAAACATGTGTACCTTGAGAACATTACAAATTCCAGGAATGACCTCGTAGGCAAAACCCAGCTTTGCATCACAGACCAAGTGTCTCCATCATTAGGCATAAGTGGCAGAGAATTCAAATCATCATCAAGCTGCATGCCATACATCCTTTGAAAAGCCTTCAAAAATGCTAACCTTTAAGATAGAAATAAGGAGTAGATTAGTTCAGTTGTAAAAAAATGCACTTCAGTTTGGCAGCACCATTAAAAATCATATGATAAAGCCAACCACAAATAGTATACATTAATGAAATAGCTCTTTCAGTTCTGTAAACATGGTAGGCCAAAGCAGGCACTAAAGACTCTTAAAACAGTTACTCTGTAAGAAATGAAGGTTGGTAATATTTTGTATAATAAACTTATGTGAAATCCAAACAAAATCTGTTAGAACTAGAGCATTTGCAACATTGAAACTTAATGCAACCTATGAAACATGGTTAAATGGATAACCTGCAGTTCCCAGCATTAATCGCATCACAAAAGGACCAGAAATCTTGATTAGCATGGTTTCTTGGATCTTGGTCCATCCGAACCCAAAAATAAAAGGCATCTCCATGCTTTTGAGTTTGAGTGGCTTCCAAGATTGTTGATTCAGCATTTTTTGACAAGTTCACCTGTTTATGAAATGGTATAATCAGTACAAACAGGATGCTAATCATTATGCAAGACATGGATGGTTCTCTCTGCACTGCATCCTTTAAAGGAAAATTCATATAAACAGCATGGCAAACATATTATCAATGATATACAATGCACAAGTTTCTTACAAAGAACACTTGCCTAATAATTCTTATATAATATTCATGGAAAATCAATGCTACCCAATAATAAAAGAATCAAATAAAAGGAAATCCTCGAAATCTAAATAAAAACTGATCTATTACCTTTCTTGCTGTCACTCTCCAGGATTGAAATCCTATCCAAGAATTTTTATGTATTCGGTCAATCCTGTTAGCCAGAGCGAAGAAAGCTCCAAATTCACCAAGAATATCTCTGTAGTACTCATTGTTTAGCAGTGGAAGACGGGAAGAAGCATCAATGTCGTCTGCTCCAGGTCTTCGACCTTTTGAAGACTAATGAAAGACAAATTTCATGCGATCAATGTGAGCCACTGGGATATTTATAATACGGTAACCATTTATATTCTGACTAGCCATTGTCTCGGAATTAAAAAATCTGACTAGCCACATCCATTCTATTAGTAGCGTTTTTATGATATAGCACTTTGCCCTTCTATGTCCACTTATAGTAACCATGCTTATTAAGGCGTCGCCTAGGCGGTAAGGCGGCTCGGGGGGTCAAGGCGTCGCCCCCGCCTTGCCGTTCGTCCGCCTTAGGTCTAAGTGAAGGCAGGAAGAAGGCTGGAAGAAGGCGACGGAAGAGGTGGGCTAGGGTTACCTCATGTACTCGCGCCGCCTTGGCCTCCAGGGCGCCGTCGAGCCGCCTCCGCCTCCAGGGCGCCGTCGAGCCGCCGACGCCGCCGTTCACCATCCACCTTGCCGGATCTGGCCGCCCGCATCATTACAAGGAGCGAGGGAGGAGGGAGGGAGGCGGCGGCCGGGAGCGAGGGAGGAGGGAGGGAGGTGGCGGCCGGGAGCGAGGGAGGAGGGAGGGAGGCGGCGGCCTGGAGCGAGGGAGGAGAGAGGAGGCGGCGGCTGGGGTGAGGGGAACGAATGAGGGGAGGCGGCGGCTGGGGACGGGTGAAGGGTATTAGGGTTAGGTTATTTACATTTGGGTCTTTAGGGGTTTACGAAATTACAATTAGGTCCTTCATTTCTTTAAATTTCTTCTGATCTAGTCCTCAGAACTCCGTTTTCTTCGCCTTATGATGTTTATAAGGCGTTGCCTCGCCTCACGCCTTACCGCTTAAAAGGTGTGAGGGGGGTGGGTCGCCTTACCTCGCCTTACCGCCTTAATAACCTTGATAGTAACTAACATTAATTTTAGAAAAAGGGAATTACCTAGTGTAAACCCGTCTTTGGGTGCTAACATGTAAAGTAACCAAATGGAATGTTGGACGACGTTTACATGGATCATTTTTAAAGGCGTTTGAGGACAAAATGGATTAATAGTTTTGAAATAATCTCCTCAAAGATTGAGAAATCATGAGGGGTTCAACCTCCTCAAGTGTCTTTAAATATGAACCATCCCAATCTCATAGAATGACACACATAGCAGTTTACATGTTACAACCTAAACATGAGTTTGCATTAAGAAAATTTCCCCTTTTAGAAATATTGCTATGCCGCAGGCTTATTGCAATGCAAATCTTGATTTCATCAAAAGTTGGAGAGTCCCACTCCCCATTTAGTGAAAATATGCAACAAGCCATGATAACACATTAACAGGTATATACCATTTAAAAAGGGCTGATTTACAATTTTGGATTATACAACAAAATTTTCTAATATATTGGTTTATAACAACAGAAATTGTTTTGGAACATTCAGACTGACCATTTGACATTTCGAACAACTTGGTTGGTGCTAAGAGGTGGCAACAGCTTACCAGGCCAATTCCACGATAAAGAGAGCTTTGATGCAGAAAGGGCCAAGTCCCCTCCCCAAAGAAAGGCTCATATATACAAAGTGGCTGACCTGTCCGTTCAAGCTCCTTATCATCTCTTTCATGCAATTCATTCTTCATCCTCTCTACCCTTTTGACATTTCTATACACTTCCTCCCACGTTCCATGAGGCTGGTCACTCCTTTCCTTCATCTGCATAACAATACACTCCTCTTAGAAGCATTACTTATAAAAAAGTGTAAATTGATGAGTAAAAGATCATAACATTTACATTTGTACTTACCTCCTCTTCTTCCAATCTCTTTTTGATGTTCATAATCTCATTTGCTCTCTCTTCCTCCCATGCAATAACAGAGAATGCTTCATCAATCTTTGCTGTACCATGGCGAGGATCTTCCATTTGGTTGCTATGCCACTCCTCCTCTAGCTTCTGGAGTATCTTGTACCCTGTCAAACTCTCGTTCATATGGTATAAGTGCTTCACATCCTCAAATAGATGCCATTTCCACTCTTGTTTCAAAGCCACAGGTATCTCCCCAGTGGTTAATGGGTTTAGTGCTTCGGCAGAAAACTTGATTACATTTTCCAATAGTGCGGCATAGCCTTCAATGGTTTCAGAAGCCATTAGATTCTTGGCATGGGCTTTTCCAGCCAATGCAATTTTCTGCCCAAGAACAGATAGTTTCCCATTTGACACTGCTTGCAGTAGGGCTTGTGTTAACATTCCAATATTCTTTCTTGGAAAAAGAAGTCCATTTACACCATCATCAATCTAAGCCATCAAGACAACTTTGTTAGTTTATGTATTTTAAAATATGCAATAATCAGTATTTGAGTTGAGGTATGCAATCCCAATATAATATTAGATGTACTCACGAACATACATATTTTCTAATCATCCCAAGGTCTGGAGCTATAACCAGCTTGTCAAGACTCATAGCTTGGACTAGCACACTGGGGAAGGATTGCTCATCAAGGCAAGAACCGTATATAACAAGGTCAACTATACCAAGAAGGTTGTCCTTGTCTTCAGCAGCAACATGCTCCACTGCACCTCTTGGGAAGCCAACATTTAAAGCAACGGCCTACGATAACCAGAGCAGTACCAAGCAGTTAGATGCAATCTAATTAAACTTCTATGGCCTCTAAATAGCTGATTTAAATAATGAAAAGCAGCATGGAGTGGTAAATCATTACCTCAAGGGCCATCCTATGCTTCTCAGTTACGTTTCCAGTCAAGATTCTCACTTTCAGTTCAGACTGTGTGCTATTCTCAGAAGGATACTGCTGTAACAGAGGCCCTACTGCTTGCAAGACAAGTGCCTCTTCCATCAAAAACCCACTGTATGAAAATTGACTACCAACAATAGCAATTACAAAGTCTCTTGCACCCAAACCCAAGCTAATTCTGACATCTTGGTCATAACTTTTGGCAATAAATCTATCAGCTTGAAATGCTACTGCAGGAGAACCTGGAATCACAAAATAGTTACCAGAATCAAATGCAGCATACATCACCTGCAGGAAAGAAATGTAATTATAAATAATTCAGTTTTAGGTTGGCGGCTCTACAATCAAATGGCAATGAACTGTACGATCGTTAAATTTAGTATGAGAATAGCTGTAAATACCGGTAATATATAGTTCGGGAAAACTATAACATTTGCCCTGCGGAAGACTTCTTTCCAACCATCTATGATCTGAATCATTCCACTAGAATTATATTCACTAATACGATGAGCGAGGGAACTTTCTTGCACAGTCCAAATGACAGGTATGGATTTGAAAGGCTCCTGCAAAAGACTGTAGGAAGACACAGTCTAAATCATACACCTGACTTTGAGCAAACATTCTATCATAATCTGAAACGGATAGTCATGCAATCCTTGGTTCATAACTACCTTGAAAATACTGGTCTTGCTTCAATAGAATTTACAAGTATGCCATCATAGCTGCAGAAATAATGCAAATAAACCTAATCAGGAAATGATCAGGAAGTGAGGCTGAGGCCACATATAATGTAAGGAAAAAAAGGTACATGATGAGACAATATGCAGAAAGTAATAGAAGCAAACAGCTAAGAAGATATAGTTTAGAAACTTACTCTTGCCAATCTACAAAAATGGGTAACTTTGTGTCCACAGGTAAGATGTTAACGGGTACGCCGATGGTTCTCCATATATCACTACACATGCCATCCTCAAATGAGAAAACCTGCATTGATGATTCGCAAAATGGATTAAGGCAATATCACCAAACTTGTCTTTTGTAGGCAAAATGATAAATTCAATAAAATGTGTAGGAAACTGTTGGCTCAGATACTAGCATCCAGCATAATATGAACGCTACCAATGCTTGCATCAACATTTATCCGGATTTTCTCTACACACCCACAAGTTGGTACAGATAAAGTCAATATCATGAGCAAATCAATTACAGCAATGCAACTGATCTCCACAGAAAAACAGGGAAAAGTTTATCAAAGCAATCAAATGGATATGTGATCTTACAAAGCAGATACACTTTTCAATTCTTACAAAGCTCTGACAAACTTGCAGAGGAGCAAGAAAATTGATATTGCGAAGAGCTTTTACACATGGTAAGAGGCACATCCAGAGTTCTAGAAAAGATTCATTTTAAACTGCTACTGGAGTACAAGTATCTAGCTAGCAACATTAAATAACATTAACTGGATGAATGAAGCCAGCACAACCAGTTCTTGCTAACAGATCTTACAAATGGATATGAAGCCAGCACAACCAGTTCTTGCAATCAAATGGATATGTGATCTTACAAAGCAGATACACTTTTCAATTCTTACAAAGCTCTGACAAACTTGCAGAGGAGCAAGAAAATTGATATTGCGAAGAGCTTTTACACATGGTAAGAGGCACATCCAGTTCTTGCTACTGGAGTACAAGTATCTAGCTAGCAACATTAAATAACATTAACTGGATGAATGAAGTCAGAACTAACAGATTAGCAATGCAGCTCTTGCATTAGGGATACATCACACATGGCATCTGAACTTGCTCTGTGATATAGAGTGTAATCACAACAGCTAAACTATCAAGGCATCTCCGTATCCAACTTGTAGAAGCAAAAATTAACGAAACAAAAGACACAATTACACACATTCCGTTCAATCAGTAGGTCACTACATCACTCTGATTCAGGGCAAACCAGTTCAGCCACGCACCTTCATTTCGTAGCCCATCGCCTCCAGCACCGAGGCGACGCTAACCATCTGAAGCTGCATTGCGTCGGGAGACAGATCCCCGAACACCTACACAAAGTCCAACCGCAAACATCGAACAAATCAAAGACCACATCGCGGAAAAACGGAACCAAAATCCTACCCCCACAACGCCCAGCTCAACTCCTCACCATGGCAAGGCGCGGCTTCCGGAGTCCGACCCTCCTCACGGGCCTCCCGAGCTCCGCCAAGCTCTCAGCCTCCTCCCTCCGCTCCCTCGCCCACCTCTCCCTCAGACTCGTCGGCTCGAACGCCAGGCCCTCGCCGGTCTCCAAGCTCCCGAGGCCGCCGGGCAGCGAGGCCTCTCTTCCGCCCCGGACCCCACCGGCACGCCGCGAGGGGAGCAGCATCGTCGGGCGCTCGACGACGACCGATCCGGGGAGGAAGGCGACGAAGACGATGGTGACGAAGAAGAAGAAGGCGGCCGTGCCGATCCACTGGAGGTAGTCCACCTTCTCAAATAGCAGGAACCGCGCGAGCCTGGATCTCACGCCAAACCTCCGCGCGCCGCCGCCACCCGCCGACGCGCGCGGCACGGGCGCCGCCCCACGCTTGTAGCTCTCCGCCGCCGCCGCCCCGGCGCCGTTGTCGAGGGAGGCCATGGCTACGGTTTAGCCTAGGGTTTGAAGGGTAATGGCCATGGCTAGCGATTCGAAGCGGAGCAGTTGATCAGAGCTGCTGGAGTGTGCAGACTGCGGAAGACTCGTGAGGAGTCGCGTTCGTTTCGTTCGTTTTTAATTGGTCTGAGTGATAGGGATGGGGAGGAGGACGAAGGGTGCTGGCTAAGGGTGGGCAGGTATTTTTCAATGTGTAAAGAGAAGAATATTAGTAGTTTCTAGAGTAACATTCGTTTAAAAATAAATTTAGTGTAATTACTCTAAACTAAATAATATTTTTATACGTTAAAGTATTATATATATTTCGATTAACCGAAAAATTGAATTAACTGAATCGAAATGATTCGATTAATTATATTTAATTTTCTATTTTAATTTAATTAATTCGGTTATTAACTTTTAAAATCCAAAATATTTTTTATCAAATAAATCGAGCCGTATAAACCGAATGCGCATCCCTGGTTCTGGCGTTTAGGGCGAGGCGAGCGGGAAGGGAGGTACGCGGGCGTCGGATCCCGATCGGACGGCCGGCACGGGGCTTTCGCCGCGCGGAGCATGGGTCCACGTGTCTCGGGCTCCGCACGCGCGTACGCCGCGCCGAGTGGGCACGACAGGTGGGTCCCGCGCCCGGTGAGCATTTACTCTCGCAGCTAAGGACCTTACCTTACCTTTAATTACGTTTCGGTAGTCCGTGCCTAGCGAGATGTTTTTCTCGAGCGCTGTTCGTGTTCCAGGCAGGGACGGGATAATTAATCGTGGCTAATGCCGTCATTACGGTCTACGAAGCGCGAGCACGCGTGGAAAAAAAGTGGCAGGAGGATTCGTCAGGGGAAAGGAAGCTCGCGCGGTGGGGCACACGGAAAGTGAGAGATACTCCATGTTAAACCGGGCAACGGGAGAACAAGGCGGTCCTGTGACCGAAAGCTCCAACCGAGGCTGTGCCGAGGGAAGCTTGAATCATGCTTCCCTGTTTTCTTTTCGTTTTTTTTATACATGGTAGCAGTCTAAGAGGAATAGATATATTATAGATCTTATAAAAAGTAAAGTAAAATAATGTGTAAGGAAACAGAGATGAAAACAGGGATAGGGAATAGCCGAATAAGAGGGGCCTGTTTGGTTGCCTGCATGAGCTGATGCAGCTGCATGAGCGTGGCCAGGCTGAGTAGAGAAGGTCCTCAGCCGCGTTTCTCCTCAGCCTGGCTCCAGTTGATTTTTTGCATCCGCTCGTGCAGGCTCTCACCCCGATGCAGGCAACCAAACACCATCTCCCTGCATGCGCTGATGCGATCCACTCCGATGCAGGCAACCAAACACCATCTCCCTGCATGTGCTGATGCGATCCACTCCGATGCAGACAACCAAACACCATCTCCCTGTATGCGCTGATACGAGCCACTCCGATGCAGGCAACCAAACAGGCCCAAGGAAGCTGCATTCGTGCCGAGGTGGGCGTTGCGTCCAGGGCGGCAAAAGGAGGTGTGCTGCAGATTGCAACGGAACGCAGCGCGCAGTGGTGGGCCGGAGAATGTGCAAAGCGTGACCTTTAATTATGTTGGGCGCACAAGAATATACCGGTTATTTTTTCTTCTTCTTCTTTCGGGAAAGTTTGTTCGAAAGCAGGGGTGTCGTGACCATAAAGAAAATGCATCAGGTGATCCTATTACTTCCAATTGGATGAAAGTAGTTGATTCAACCTTTTAGTTCTTTTTTTAAAAAAATAATAAGAGTGCATTGGCCATGTTTCATCAGCAGTTTTATCTCGTGGGTGAACAATTGGTGCATGAACCTCAATGGTTTGGAGCTACGAATTTGAGAGGACAGATATTCTTAGTGTTTCTTTTGGGTCATGCTTCAGCGGCTCGGCGCTTGTTATTAGGATGTTTACGTGCACAAACATGCAATGTGCATGATTCCTCAGCCGTTTCATCTGGTTGGTGAACACTTGGTGCCTGAACCTCAATAGTTAAGAGCTACAAATTTGAGAGAACAGATATTCTAGTGTTTCTTTTGGGTTACGCTTGGGCGGCTCGGCACTTGTTATCAGGATATTTAGCTACCGTTCTGTTAGGCTAAAATAAATTGGTTTATAGCTAAAATTGTACTATAACTAGTTAAAATTTTTACTATAACTGATGATGGATTATTTGGGATAAATGAATTTAAAAAATTTTAAATAGAAAAAATAAGTTGGTCCATCACAAACAATACAGACGAATATGGAAAAAACCGGCAAAAAAGTTTAAAAAACCAAAGAACTAGAAAAAACAAAATTTAGAAATAATAAAAAAATAAGTCAGAAATCAGAAGCCTAAAAGTCAAAATAAGCGGACCTTACATGCATAAACATGGGTAAATTTTCTAGGTTCCTACAGAAAGAAGCACCCCCGCGCAGGGCCGGCTCTGGAGGGGGGCGAGAGGGGCGGCCGCCCCGGGCCCCCAAAATCCAGGGGCCCCCTATATACTATGTAGAGTATATACATACTTTGAAGATTTATCTTGGGCCTTTTAGCCACCGAAGTTGGCCCACATACAAATTATTTTTTGTTATGATTGATATGGCAATCAATTCATTGAAAAGCAGATTTCAAGAACTCCAAACATTCGGAAGTATATTTGGATTTTTAATGAGTTCAACAACATTGAAGTCATTGGATCGAACTGAATTAAAAGAATGTTGTACAAAATTTGCAGAAACTTTCTCTCTAGATGGTTCATCTGATGTTGAGTTAAATGATCTAATTTCTGAGTTAATTGTTATGCAATTGACTTTATCAGATAAACCAATGTCTGCTATGGTGATCTTTGAGTTTGTCAGAGAAGCGGATTGTTATCCTAATATTTCTATTGCTTATCAGATTTTATTTACTATGCCTGTGACTGTGGCATCAGCTGAAAGAAGTTTTTCAAAGTTGAAATTGTTGAAGAATCATTTAAGGTCCACAATGTTTCAAGAGAGATTAAACGGTTTGGCAACTTTATGTATTGAGAAGAAATTATTGGATGAGATTGATATCAATACCATCATTAATGACTTCGCATCTAGAAATGTTAGAAGAAAAATTTAAGGTAATATCTATAAACTCTTTGATATGAATTTTTCTTTAATACATAACACATTTTAAGTGTTTGTTGGTAAAATTAGATATATATCTGTGTGTGTAGATTTATATTTAGATATTTATACTAGGGCCCCTATTTCTAGTTTCGCCCCGGGCCCCTAAAATCCCAGGACCGGCCCTGCCCCCGCGCTGAATGGTACAAGTACATATTAGAGTTGTGTGACAAGTGTGCATAGCAAGAGGCACTGCCTGGTGTTTGCACGGCACCTGACATCATTACGTGCCCAGCAATCGAGAACTAGAGATCGTCATGACCTATCAGATATCAGATCTTCTATTGCACTAAATCCTATTATTACAGGTGGAGAATCCCATCAGCTCGCTTCACAATCGAGCAAACAAACAAATTAATCATTGCAATCCAAAAATAATAGCAAAGTATCCAACAACATTCTCTCCATCATGTATAGCACAAAACAATCAACCCATCAATTCAGTCATACGCTACAACTCAAAACCAATGGAAACCCGAAGGCAGAGTTTGCAAAAACACAAATTTTTTTAGACCAAGACCCTTCGCAATTTTTTTCGGCTGTGCATGGACTAGTAGTACTAATAATGCATAGTTGAAGAGCTTCTACAGTAAACGTACCATCCATTAGGACGGTAGAAAAGCTATCCAATTGGAGCAGGTCAATGCCCCACTCGAATCAACATCATATATGGCCCATTGTGCTGTGTCTGAAAACGCACTCATATTTGATTGATCAAGACATCAGGACGGTTGACCCACACACCACAAAGTTGCCGACAACACTACAAGTTCCTGCAGACCAGAGTAACCTCTTAACGGAGCAGTGGCATTCAGTAGACAGTAGATCTCAACTTGAGCTACCCTGGAAGATAGAAGAACGTCAGACTTGCTGAAACAATGCTGGACTGCAGATGCATCCGGTCCAGGCAAGCGTATCCTGTCATCCTGATGCTATGCTGATCTCATGGAGGCTATGCACAAAAATTCTGGTCATCATATATCATATCTTGCAATAAGTTACAACTACATATTTAAATTGGATAAAGAGGGAGGAAAACATGAAAGATCAAATGCTGTGAGAAAATAAGTCTCAACCATCATCAATTCTGGCAACTCAGTATGGGACTTGACAAGATTGTAAGTATAAATGTTCAGTCGCGAGTAGCGACAAAACGCACCAATGATATCATCTTGAAAAGGATATCAACCAATCTATAGGGCGGAAAACATATGCTGCTTACATAATGTTGGCTCTATTAATAAGATAAATAAAAGGAATTCAGAGAACAAATGGCCTCAATTTGATGCCACATGTATGAATAGTGCAAGTGCCATAAAATTTCTAAAAGGGTGAGCTGGCGTCGCCTAGGCGCTCTGGTGGCTAGAGGGTGAGGCCAAGGCCGTTCGCCTAAGAGCAACTCCAGCAGGGCTCCTACTTGAGCCCTCAAACCTCATATTTGAGGGTTTGAGGCAAAAATGCAACTCCAGCAGGGCCCCTACTAGAGCCCTCAAATTTGAGGAGCCCCTCAAATCACCCTCCCACCCCTCATTCCTAGGGGCTCCCCCTCCACCCCTCATTTTCCTTTTTTTTTCCCGCACCGTGAAACTTCTCCCGCTCCCCCCCCCGCCTGCATCTTTCCCCCGCCTGCATCCCTCCCCGCCCGCCTCCGCCTCCGCCCCTCCACCGCCCCCTTCCCCGCCTCCCTCGCCCGCCCGCCTCCCTCGCCGCCTCCGCCTCCGCCCCCTTCCCCTTCCCCGGCGCCTCCGCCCCCTCCACCGCCGCCTCCGCCCGCCCGCCTCCCTCGCCGCCTCCGCCTCCCCCGCCCGCCCGCCTCCCTCGCCGCCTCCGCCTCCACCCCTCCACCGCCCCCTTCCCCTTCCCCGGCGCCTCCGCCCCCTCCACCGCCGCCTCCGCCCCCTCTGCCTCCGCCCCCGACTCCCCGCCTTCCCCACTGCCCCTTCCCCTTCCCCGGCGCCTCCGCCTTCGCCCCCTCTCCCCGCCTGCATCTTTCCCCGCCGCCTCCCTCGCCCGCCCGCCTCCTCCGCTTCCCCGCCCGCCCGCCTCCCTCGCCGCCTCCGCCCCTCCACCGCCCCCTTCCCCGGCGCTGTCGTGCGCGTAGGTGAAGGCCTGCGGGCACTCGCGCTTGAAGAACTGCGAGCACGGGGCAGTTGCCGTTCCCCTCGTGCGGGGTCACGGATAGCCCGACGTTGAAGCCGTCCACGACGCTCACGCCGTACGAGGACTGGTCGTTGCCGTGGTGGAGGGAGACCTGCGCAAGCGTGGCGGGCACAGCGCCGCCGAGGCCACCGCACTGGAGGCGGCCGCCGCAGTCGCCGGTGGCGCAGTGGAGCTCGGCGCTGGTGCCAGTGCAGTCGGTGCGCGCCCAGATGCGGCCGGACCAGGCGTGGGTGGGAGCCGGACCAGGCGTGCGCGGCGCATCGAGGAGGTGCGGATGAGGAAATTTGAGAATGACGAGTGGGCCCTACATGTCATTCTCAGTTGGAATGAATTTGAGGGCCCTGATTTGAGGGCTTCTGCTGGAGTTTAACTCAAAAAACAGGGTCCTCAAAAGTAGGAGGAGCCCTCAAATCAAAAGTAGGGGCTCTGATTTGAGGGCTCCTGCTGGAGTTGCTCTAAGGCAGGGGAGTTAGACGAGCGCCTAGAAACGCTGGGCGACGCCATGATCGCCTGGGTAGGGTTCAGCCCGACTGCCCAAGACAAGAGCTCAGTAACTCACTTCAGCAGCTGCCCCAAGGTAGGGTTTCACGGGAGATCCTGAGCATCCCGCCGCTGGCGCCGCGCTCCAGCCTGCTCCCGCCACCGACGCCCCTCTCTGCTGTGACTGCCGCCCCTCTCCACCGTCAGCTCAGCTCAGGTGAGCCTCCTCCCTCCTTTCTTCTTCTCCCTTTGCTCAGATTTCTTCCTTTTCCTTTGCTTCTTACTCTGTGTTGTAGGGGTGGCCCCGACCTAAGCTCAGCCGGCCTGCTAAGAGATTGTAAAGCCCAAAACGGAATATGTATAATGACATATATACCCCTACGGGGTACATGAGTGTAAAAACATGATTGTAAAATACCCTCCATATGAATATGTGTGTGTGGCTGCGCCGGACATGGGGAAGGGGCGGGCATTGTTCATCTGTCATCTCCACTATCATACTCCCACTTTACTATTTAGTCAGTAGCCACAACACTCTGCTTTTTTCTTCTTCCTTACGGCTTGCGGTGGCTCTGCTTGGTGCTGCCTTGCACTGCTCTGCTTGCCGGTGACCCTTCTTGCTGCTGCCTCTGTTGATCTGCTCTCTACTTGTTGCTTTGCCTCTGCTTGCTGCGGCTGAATTCTGTTGGTGGTTGTTGCTATTGATTCTGCTGCTGAATACTTGCTGTTTAGTGGAGTTCAAGTACTCTTTTTCTTTATTATTGCTTCTGAATATTACCTGTTCAGTGGATAGCATGGCTGCAAAAAGACTACAATGTGCAGGTATTTACTATTCATAGTCCTCCAAATTTTTTTGATGCTAAGTTTTGAGTTTTGACATACAGGAATTGTATCATTAACAAGAATGCTTGAATTGGGAAGAATGTGGCCATTATGAAAGTCAGAGGTGTATAAGTATATAAACCCCTATATAGAATTATTTATTCAACCATTGTTTTGGAATGCATTTGGAATTCACATGTATATAGATTATAGAATTATTTATTCAACTGTAGATACTTTTGGTCCTGCTGCACCAAGCCAATGGTGGTTTGGAGGTGGCACTGATTTGACTCCTGTATATATCATTGAAGAGGATGTGAAGCACAAGCACTTTCATTCTGTATGTCAGCACTTCCTACATATTTCAAAATCATGCTTCCTACTTCCTAGACTGCTATTGTGCATGCCTATGTAATTCTGCTGCTGAATTCTTGGATTAATTTGTGTTCAATGTTTCTTGCATTCTTTTGTGAAGATAAAATGCTATTGTGCATCACTGACTTAGAATATCATTGAATTATTTGTTATTTTTATTACCACCGTCTAATTCTCACCATGACAAGCACCTAGGCGTGCAGGCGCCCCATGCTCGCCATGACTTGCCCGAGCGCCGTGACAACCTTGGGTGAGCATTTGCTGTTACTCATTGCACCATCCTTTTAAACCCAGACAGATGGCCAGAAATAGAGATCTGTGATATATTAAAACCCAGACGGATGGCCAGAAATAGAGATCTGTGATATGTTAAAACCCAGACAGCATGTCAGCACATGTGCTAACTAACATTGTAAATAGTTTCCCAGATGGGTCTAGGACTGATTCAATTTAAAGCGTGGCAACCTGGTATGTTAAAATATTGGTACCAGTCCAGATCATGATCCTTAGGTACCTAAAACATGATGCCAATTAACATAAAAGAAAATACAAAACTGCAATACCTGCAACAGATTCATTCTAACTAGAACAATGGTCATTGCAAGGAGCTCAAAACAACCTGCGCGTTCGAGAAAAAAAAAAGAGCTCAAAACGAAAGAAATTGAACAAGTCACTTGAATCCACTCCAGCTTCCCTTCTAAAACCAGGTGGTGTGCTGGTGTGCTTTTCTTTATTCAGCGGATGAATGAATGAATGAATTAAGCAGATAAGTAATGAATAAAATTGCATTGGTTTGGCCATGGTATCTCTATAAAACAGCTCCAGCAAAAGGAATGGCTCTAAAAAAGTAGAAGATGCTAAGCTTGCAGACAGTAAGTGATGCGGCCCCAATTACCGTTGCCGTTTTGCTTGCAGACAGCAAAAGGAATGCCTCCAGCAAAAGGGATGGCTCTAAAAAAGTGTGGGGGATTTAAACCCCAAGGGGGACGAACCAAGAGAGGAGGCCAGAATACATATGATACGTTTTATGTACTTGTGAAATAAAGTAGAAAATCGCTATGGTGGTTTATTGTGGCCAGATTGCGTGATTTGTCAAGATTTTCCTGTAAAGGGTTTGCAAGCGTGGTGCAAATCGGGAAACAACGTTCCCGAGTGACTATAGCGAATCTATACAATTCTCTCTTATAATTCGCGATCACAATCGTGACTCACGGTTTGGAAGACATCATCGGCATGCTTCTACTTCATATTTGCTAATCTAGTGCATTTGTCGCCCGAATTAGGGTTTCCTCTCTCACTTGAAACGCTAATTTCTACTTGACCGCAAAAGGAAGGAGTATTTTGCTGCTGTTCGTACCAATCGGACAACCCTACACATCGACTAGCCTCCTAGTTGATCCGTATCAGTAAGAAGATACATCAAAGATCAAACAAATCAGTTGATAAAAAGAATGACAATGCCATTGGCCATTGTCAAGCAACAGGCTGCAATTCTTCAGTAACATGACCTTGGCAAAGGGTGTCATATCTCAAGCTCCTCGTGACGTCAAAGAAATGCGCTACAGCTTCTTCCGGTGTTCTTACAAGAACACCATGGCCCAAGTTAAGTATATGCCCTTTTGATCCAGCTGATTTCACAACCCTGCAGAGTAGAAAATGAGGCGATAAAATCATTAGCAGTTCCCAGTGCCTAGAAAGGTATTTGCAAAAATAATGAGTGGAAGGTGCAGCACACTTAGATGATTGTGCATCAACTGATACAAGTCCTATGCAACATAAAACAAACCTCAAGTGTTTAAAATTGCAGCAATTTACATGTTCCACAAGATTAATAGCAAGATGAGGAAGGGACTGCAACATCCTAAAATCATTTGAGGTGATCATCTTTTTATCGTTCTACAACCAAGAGTTGAAGGCATTTAAGATGAACACTACAGATAATTGCATTGGTATGCAACTGAACACAGGCTTCAGGAATGAAATCAGCTGCACAAACTGTACAACTGAACTGAGATGATCAAAGATGGCATTACTAGGAAAGAAGATCAGCGATGTGACAATGTAACATGAATAAATTATAAGAAAACATATAATGCAGAGAGAGAATTTTGGGAGGCCTCATTGATAAATTGTTCCCAAGTGTATCTATCGAAAATTCAAAAGGGCATAAATTAAGTCCATGATGAAGTTTTAACTAACCTATGAATTTCATCAGTCAATACTGGTAAAGGGGAAAATAGATATGCTGGGTCCACATTCCCTTGTACACTAATTCCATCGCCAAGGCGCCTCCTTCCATCTGCCATGTCCACTGTCCAGTCAAGCCCAATAACATCAACTCCTATGTCCTTCATGCGCTCGAGCAAGCCTCCGTTTCCATTTATATACAGAACAAGTGGTACATAAGGGCATTCTGTCTTAATCTTACTCACAATCTGCCAATGAAATAGTTTCATGAGGCTCTAAAGAACAGAATCAACAAAATCAGCAGATTCTATCTAAATCTTGCCAACTTTACAAGCTATCAAGCTGAAAAGTTGAATTCAAACCTTTTAGCTCGGGCAACATATGTTGCACAATCACCCTTTGTGGTGCACTCATGCAATCATCCATGGTTTAGACACCAAATTAGTATGAAAAAATCCCCCAAAAAAAAATCTAAATGCACTTCTCAATTTACTCTATCTATGTATAAAATTTCAAGTTCAAATTCACTTTATATTAAGAGTAACAAATATCAGAACAATCTGACAAATGATAAACCAAAAGGAAAAGAAGAAAAAAAGAAAAACACAAATGCTACTATTCACAGAAAACATACCTTTTTGTTTCTTCTAATACATTTTGAATTTGAAGTTGAAATTTTATAGGGTGCTGGTACACTCTACATACTACATCATAAAAAAAAATTCAGAATTTTTCATGCTAATTTGATACCGAAACCGGAAGTTGTGCACCACAAAGGGTGATGGCATCTCATATGTTGCCTTTCACTTGCATTACATATTCTTTTAAAAGTGCTGGACCTTAAGGCTCTATCGTAGTGGTAGAGCGCTCTAGTAGCACCCCCCAGATCCTGGGTTCGACTCAGGCTGGGGGCAAAAAAATCCCCTCGCTTGCCCCATAAGCCAAAGCACAGGCCGAAAGGCTCGCCCAATCGCTGGTCGTTAGGGTCAGGGCCCAGGTCGTCTGGGCCGAGCGTTAGCTCCCCTAGGCGCTCTCACTTGGGCTGATGCCGCTGTGTCAGGGTGGGGCAAGGGTTCGGGGATTTGCTCGATCTGTGAGAGGATCTTTCTTCTTAAGCTAATGCCGGGGGGTGTCTTGTACCCCTGCAGGTCGAGTTTTTTTTTTAAGGAAACCACCATTTATGATAAAAAATAAGTCAATAATATGCACCACGGTTACAGTGTAAACTCAACTGCAGCAAAATATAGTATCCAAATGCATTTATATGAGAACATGTTGCCGACATGAACATCAGTTTCCGAGTATTTATAAAGGACTGCTTCTTTCTATGTTCATTATGTGTTTCTTCGTAGGTTATCGAGGAACTTGTAATCATAACCATATTTCCATACCTAGTCTCGTTAAATGTCCTACCTACTGGCAGTTGCAAAAAGTTATAGTAATAGATCATACCGGAAGTATTTGAGAACAAGTACAAATATAAAGAAAGATATTTTTCAACAGATAATGAACTTCAAAAATATTTAGCGCCCATGATCATTAATGCTCTAGCTTACCCCCAACTTGTTTGGGAAAAAAGACTTTGTTGTTGCTGTTGTTGATCATTAATGCTCTATTATACAGTGCAGCTCCAACCTGGCTGACACTTGAGACGCCACCCACCAGGTCATAAGGAAACACATAAGAGCAAGAAAAGGAAGGAACAGTTACCTGTTTGATATATGGTTTTGACCAGTGCTCCCACACATGAGGTGGAAGTTGCCCACCCCATGAATCAAATATTTGTATACATTGAGCCCCAGAGTTTACTTGGTAAATGGCATAGTCAGATATCGCTTCTGCGAGGTGAGAGAGAAGGCCCCTCAAGACATTTGGTGCTGTGTGGCACATGCTCTTTATATTTGTATAAGTGTTTGTCATCCCCCCTTCAACAACATAAGTTGCAATTGTCCATGGGGCTCCCACAAATCCTAGCAAAGCAGCTTTTCCATCAATCTGGAGGGTAGAAGAGGACATAAGGTGTATAAGTGTCAAAATGACGTCCAGTGCAAAATGCATAGCTAAATTGAATTCAATCTGATTCATTTCACAAAGGGCACTTATAAATAAGTTTTTGATGCTTATCAGAATATTATGTGATGAGTGTAAAAATCCAATTAGAACACTGAACAAAGAAAACAAGTAAAATATGATGACTGTAAGTTGTAATATACAAATATCATTATACTGATGTTTGACCACAAGGTCCACAATTCACTGCTTGCTGGAAGGTTTGAATTTGTCAAATCGATATAGTGGATAACCAGATATTAGAAACAACCATTATCATAAACATTTATTTCAAAGCATGGGCAAAGAGGAGAGCGACTTGTAATAGCAATAAAAATGCAGCAGCACAGCCTACCTACTAGCATTCAAACGCTGGAAAACTTCCCTTAAAAAACGCTAGAAAACTCGACAAGTTCCATAGTTCCCATGTCTTCTGCAGCCTCTAATTTACATTTCCCAACCATGTGGAGTGTAGGAGGATAGCTTCCCAAAAATCTCAGTTTTTTCCCAATCACACATTATGTATCAAAAACAATTTTCCTGGTATTTGATTGCATCTAGCGGTCAGGCATAGCAGCAGAAATACTCGGAGCCACCAAGTTAAACCACCAGTGTTTTGTTTTGCTGATGAAACACTGTGAGTTTGATGTCAACCATGCACCCGCTGTTCCAAATTCACTTTAATCAAAAAAGAAAACAAGCAGCAAGCAAACACAGATACTATTTTGGTACCAATTGGACTAACTTTAACGAATCATGGTAACTGCACCACGATAGCACTAGTAACCAACAATTTTCAATTTTCATCTCCTAGTAGCATTTTCATAGCACACAACACTGAACCAAATGTTACTTGAATCCTATAAAAGACCAACACATCTTTTCAGTCAAATCCCTACACAGGGGTTGACATTTCACAACACCTTATACTACTTAGCTAACATCAATTCACAGTAAACCCCAATCCCAATTTATTACAACAGAATTTAACAGAAGTCAACTTTTCGTAGCTTAAAAAGTATCGACATAATGCATTACCTCGCTGCGCAGAATCTTAAGTGACTCCCCGACGAACCGGAGCTTATCGAGGTCGATGGGGACGAGCTGCCTCACCTGCTCCTCGGACCGCACGGGCGAGTGGATCACTGGCCCCTTGGAGTCCGTGATATCGAACGGCACCCCAATGGCCGGCAGCGGCGTGAGTATGTCCGAGAACAGGATGACGCCGTCGGGCGCGAAGGCGCGCCACGGCTGCAGCGTGATCTCGACGATGAGGTCGGTGGTCTCCGACCGCTCCCGGAACGAGGGGTGGCGCTTGGCCAGCGCCTGGTACTCCGCCATGTACCGCCCCGCCTGCCGCATCATCCACGCCGGTGGCCGCGGCAGCCCGTCCTCGCCCCTGGCCGCGCGCACCAGCAGCGGCTCGTCTGGAGATGCCATGGATATAGGTCAGATTAAGGCAGAAATGGTGGCGAGGGAGAGTAGTACTAGAGCGGTTGGTTTTACCGGATGAGGAGGCCGAGATGGCGGGGAGGCGGCTGCGCCGGCGGCGGGTGGAGGACGAGGAGGCGGGTGCCGCGGAGATGAAGGCGGCGGCCGTGGCCGTAGCCGCGGCGGTGGTCGTCGGGGACATCATTGAGGTGGAGATTTCGCGGTATGGGTTTCGGTGGCTGCTTTGCTTATCTAATCTCGTTTCGGGATGGGAGTTTTGGGTTTGGGTGGCGACGGAGCGTGGACCGGGGCCCAACGGCCGGTCTGGATCCCGCGCCCTCGTGTGCAGCCGCGCAGGCCGAATCACGCCGTGGTTAGCCACGCACCGCTCTGCTGCGTTTGTCTTTGCGGGCACAGAGCGCATAGGCATAGCTTTACCTGAAAAAAGATCACATAAAATTTCACATTACCGTAAAAAGAATAGGAAAAATAATTCTTTCGTAAGTTTTTTTTAAAAAAAACGAGTTCGCTATGGTAGTTGAGAAATACTGTGATGTAGGAAATATCGCTGGTCCCATTCCCACGTACGATTCCAATTTGCCCTCTCGTATTCTGATGCTGATTACCGGATGGTGTGGGCCTGACCACACGGATGATGATTATCATGCGATCGACCAGATAACTCAATCAAAATAATATAACTTAAGATTATACTATAACAATCGC
Source organism: Dendrocalamus latiflorus (assembly GCA_017311315.1). Classification (NCBI taxonomy): domain Eukaryota; kingdom Viridiplantae; phylum Streptophyta; class Magnoliopsida; order Poales; family Poaceae; genus Dendrocalamus; species Dendrocalamus latiflorus. The sequence continues at coordinate 27,012,727 of CM029647.1, read as the reverse complement.
AAAGATAACTTAAAGAACACAATGCGATTTGATAAAGCAAGTAAATTAGTGTCAATCATAAGATTACAACTACTACAACTGTATCATAATCTTCACAAGAATTCACACCACGCAACTCACTCAATATCAAGAGCACGAAGTAGACTATCTCGACCGATCAATCCTCGCAAACTCAATGAATTCACAGGAACAAAAGAACAGAACTCACAAAATCCTCACAAGGATATTAAGGGATACAACCCTAAAGCCTTCATGGCAATTTCATTCATAACGTCAACATTACACCATCTATTACAAGAGAATGCCCTTCTTTATATAGATTTTTAAGTCACTTGCTACAGTATGCTGCAGTGTGTCGTTCGCTACGGTGCACGTGGTTCTTACAGTACAAAAATAAAAACAATACTATTTGGTTTCCTTGTCAAACAAGAAAGAAAATTGAAATCCAAATTCAATTTGATTTACTTAAGCTATAAATAACTAAGATATTTTTTCTAAAATTTTGTCAGATATTTTTTTGAAATTATGTCAAACCGATTGTCCCAAAATAGAGCTAGTGGTTAAATCGGTACCTTGAAACTTTTCAACTTCTTTTCTTGGATAATTTGATGTTGATGAGACAATAGGGTCTCGATCTTCCGATTTTGGTTGTAACTTCTTGTCAGTTACCTTTTTATCAATGATTCTTTTTTCTTTGTTTCTTGTTGGTTGCCTTTTTTCAATCACTAAATCACACTCCAAGTCGTTATCAATTGTGCTAAAAACGTAGTTGACCTGACTACGAACAGAGGCGGACCTACAGGGTATGCCGGGTGGGCCACGGCATACCCTGGGGCCCAGCCTTCACCACGTACTGATTTTGGTTCGCCCCTAGCTGGCGCGATTGCTGTATTCTGAGCTCCGATTTTGGTTTCTGGCTCTGCAGAGGCGATCCGGAACAGCAAGCGCGAGCTGACGAATGCTACAAGAGGTGATTTGACCGGTTCCCTTCCTGCACACTTACCATATATGAGAGTTGCTTTGTCTTATGCTAATTGCTAGATTAGGGTATACCAAGTTACGTATGCCAACTATAGTTAGTATCTAATGCGAGTTGAATCAAAATCTGCTTCGTTGCATTCCATTGTTTCTGGATTCTGACCAACAGTACGGGTCACTTGTAGATTTCGTGTAGTCTTATCTTATGGCTTTAAGGTACAATCCCTCTTATTTTGTGTAAATCAAATACTACTAAGTTTGCCAACAAGAATTAACGGGCCACGGCTAGCCAAATGCCCGAATCTGGTTTTGGAGTGATTTTGTTTTATTTGAAAAGGTGTTGAATTTCGGGAGTTGAAGTTAGACTGAATTATAAAACATGGAGAGAAATACTATGTCTTAGACATGTTGAAAATTCGGTATATGTTACCTGTACCCTTTTCAGCAATACTTTTCCCCAAAAGTTCAACCATACAAGTTGCAAAAGTTATCTAATGCCTGAAGTGTGATCTGTAGGTATCGAGAGGGATATTGGAATATTACAGCAAGAGGTATGCATGTTTAATCACATCCCTTGTGTTGTCTGTTTAGTGAGAAAAATTGCTTAGCATATCTGCCAATTTGGAAAGTTATCTAATGCCTGAACTGACAAGTTGTTTAAGCTGAGATATATTCTTAGCCTGCTCCGTGTGGTTTCCGCTTGAACTATGTCCACACCATATGACATAGTAGTATTATAAGTCTTTTTTATGTATATTTGAAACTATTAGTATGGTGTTTGAACTATTTATATTGTAATTTGTGCAAGTTTTCAACTTAATCCTTGAATTTAAGATATATCATATTATTTAGTGCCTGTATACCGAATTACGGTGCAAATTTTACAATTATTTACCGAATTGGCAAATGGTTTTACCGAATTGCATATAAAAATTTTGGTGCGGCATACCCTTTGGTAAAATCCTGGGTCCGCCACTGACTACGAAGGTCTATTCCTGCATGCAACCAAGAACATGCAAAAACAAGATAACAAACAATCTGAAATTGTAAATATTTATGAATTATTGATAAGATGGGATTCTCAATAGGGATCTTGATCAGGTGGTCTAGTCGACACACGCAGAAGATACAAGTTGCAACGAAGGCAAACTAAGCATAAACAAAATACAAGGAAACTAGAGGGGTACGACCTCCTTAAATAGGGGAGGGGAAGCCACATAAAACTAAGAAATAAGGGGGTGGCACTATTCATAGTAATGTTCATATGAATAGTACGAGCCAAGAGGGGGCGCCTTCCCCTTGGATCCAAACATTACAATGCCCAATTTGGTCAAACAGACGATGTAATATTTTTTAGTGATTGCGGTGTGCACAGGAGGAATTTGGAGGTGAGGCTAAATCCATTAGAAAGAGGACGAGATAAGCTTTCTATCGAGTACTCATGAACCTCAAAAGGACTCCATATGTGAAAGTTATGCACATTTAAAGTTGGACCTGTCAGGCTAAATCTAAATTGATCTAGAGGCCGAATTGGATTCCAAAACGCGTCCAACTTAAATTCTTGCTTGAATTGGTCCAAAAGTGATGTGGTGCTACAAAAATATTTTTTTTCATCATTAGGTAGCATCATATAGTTCATATAATATAAAGACACTCTTAAAAATGAGGTCACCTGATAATTTAAGTGAAGTGTACGAGCTCTTGTAATTGGAATAGCAAGCATAGTAAATATGGTTCTATCCATAGGTTCGTGTCCTCATCAGATGTGACTTAAGAACTATTTCTAGTTGACAATTGCGATGATTATAAATATATGATTGATACTAATTATATCTGCATCATCCTCCATCCCTTGAAGAAAAGCCGTCATCGACTTTTGTTCATGGTGAAAGAACTCATCTCCAATTCTGCGACAGCTCACATACAATTGTATTATCTTGTGCATTTGTTCTTCTTTCTCTTTGTATGCATCAAATAACTTCTTATGATTCTCTTGGTGCCATTGATGAATCACCTCTTTTGGCATATCTGCAACTTCAGTTTTAAATAGCGGTGGTAGAGAAATTTGTTGTCTTTCATCATCTTCTTAAACCTGTGTAGGATCGCAAACAAACTAGAAGGAATAAGGTATAAAGTGTTACTAATATCAGAATCATTTCTATCTTGTTTTGCTAGATCTCTTCTCTCAAAGTGGATGTTTTCAATGTCATTTTTGATGGCATCACACAACTCACTTGGAATACTTTCGTTTTGTGGAAATGTGGGCTATGTACTCTCATTCCCACTTGGGTTTTGATGCATCACTATAGCCTCCTTTTGGTGCTTGGTTTTTTCTCGCTTCTTGATTTTTAGTAGCACATCGTCTTTCCATGCAACACATTTCCTCACCTATAGGCAAAAAACGGGTTGGCCTACCCTTCGAAGTGAAGTAATGACCTTGGTGTGCTAGTCTTGATATGGTGCATCGAACTCTTTACACTATGGATCTCCCAGCAGAAGATGACATGAGACCATGGGGACTGGAATAATATCGCACAAAATCTCGTAAGAGAATTTGCCCAACAAAAATAGTACCTTAACTTGATCCGTGATGCCGAGCATGTCGGTGTACCATTGTAGCGCACACGGTTGAGGATGTGGAGTTGTAGGCAGTTCTAGCTTCTCAACGAGCTCAATACTAGCAGCATTGATTGAACTTGCATGGTCAATGGGCATGGCACAAATCTTCCCTCACTTTGCAGTGGGTATGAAAAGTCCAATCCATGCCATACCTTTCTTTGTAGAGGACACTAGGACTCATGCTATGCAATAATTGTCTAAATTGTGCTCGTATGTTATTGATGCCTGTGGACAGTTCATCGCACTTCTCATTCAATAGATGGATGGAGTCTTAGATTTCACAGCGAAGGGAATCCCACAATGCATTAAAATGGAACTGAGTTATCGATTAAGTAAGATCACCATGACCCTCATACTCCTAGGGTCAAGCCATTGTTAGTGCAACTAAGAAGACAGAGAGTATATATGGAGCTTGGTAGGTTTATCAAATGAGTGTAATATGAATTATAGATTATTGTCAAATGAAGTAGTAATCCAAGCTAACGGATTAGAAACCTAACTCAACTAACCAAAATTCTCATATTGAAATCAAAAGGCTAAAAGAGAAGTAAATATTTTTGTGCCTTTTTATGGTATGATGAAAATAACTAAAGTAAGGGATAGATGTCACCGTGCAACTAAAGTTTGTCACTGTCCAACCTTGAGCTCTGATACCAAATGATACATATCTGACAATGCGAAGGTCGAACTATTAGGGTTGACCTGATCTTACAGTGACGATGATCACACGGTCAATGAAGAAAACTGAATCAAAGAAATATGATTTAAGATCATACCACAACAATCATAAAGGGTAACTGGAAGAAAGCAACATGACCGGTAAATGAGGTGAGAACTACCCCAACCACCATCACGCCACTACCTTCACAAAGGTAACTTGAAGAAGCAATACAATTTGATAAAGGAAGTAAACTAGTGTCAAGCACAAAATTACAACCACCACAACTATATCACAACTTTCACAAGAATCCAATCCATGCAACTTACTACCAGCAAGAGCATGAAATGGTTGATCTAAAACATCAAATTCCATTAAGTTGGTTTTGGTGATAAATGATAAATACAATTATGAGGTCTAGGTGATAATGACAAATACAATTGTGAGACTAACCTTATTTATTGATTATGATATTGCTTAGTCTCATTTGGATGAAAATGTGAAATCAAAGAGGTATCCATTCGAAATCACATTCTTATATATTAGTGCATTCTTAGATCCAAAATATAGAATGAACTCCATCAATGGTCTAAAATAAATATGTGCATATGTCTTCATTACACACACTTGTATGCACACATTTAGGAGGAGTTCACTCTATATTTTGTGATTTCATTAGTATTGATCCATACTTCCTTTTATACATATATTTAGGATCTTTTGTTGTGAAACATATTCGTTGAGTATATATAGTTTGTATAATTCATATATACTCTTGCCCTAGACTATGCAAGTGTTGTGTACATATTGTATACTTGCAAATACAATCTTTATCTTATTATGTGTTGAGATTGTCATGAATTACCAAAAAGAAAAGATTATAGAACCTAGTCCCTCCATTATGAGTCAATGATGAAGTTTGATAATTGATGGCAAGTATTTTTTTGGACTAACATTTTTCTATGAGTTGGATGAATAAGTTAGGTTCCACAAATAAGAATGACTTGGGATGATCATGTGTTGATAATTAAGTTAAGAGAGAACCATCATGTGTTGATGAAGTTAAGTGATAAGGACTCGGACTTAAAATGAAGATGTGTGACATCAAGCTTCAAGAAGATGTTAAGTTAAAGGTATAACTAGTTAGGGCTAAGAAAGTGTTCCTAATTTTTACCAGTCTTGGTGTTTGGTTAGAAGATCGGATTGCTAGTATAGGTACCGTACTATTAAGATGTGTCTTGTCTAGTAGTTTGAGTCTCATCATATATGTTAATAGCTCAAATCTCACTCGCTCTAGCTCATTTTTATAACATGGGACTATATATTGCGAATGTGTTTTGCAAGTGTTTGAAATTCATGTTTTCTAATCCTTGTGATATGAGGCTTATAATTTGCAAATCGTTTTGCAAATAGTTGAAGTTCATATTTAATACTTGTGTCATGATTCTAAGAGTGTGCAAATGTGTTTTGCAACTTGTTGAGAATTATATGTGATCCTTGTGTGCACAATACTAAAGTTTGTAAATGCGTTTTGCGAATTCTGTTGAATATATGCACTGTCTAACCATTTCAGAACTACCGGCGTAAACCTGCGTGGTCTGAGAAGCAACGTGGTCTGAGAGCTACATGGTCGTTTCTTGTAGGATTCTATTGTGTACGACATTTTATTCTTATGTTTTTCTATTTCTATGTGTTTTTTCCATGTGTTTCAAACTAGTCCTATACTCTTGGTAACCTTAGTAAAACTATGGATATGATCATATTAGATTCTTTTTGGAGAAATCAGAAACTAGCTAGTATAAGCATTTGGCTTCTCAAGCGGCTTCTCTCATTTTTCTTGCTTTCGTCTTATTTCGGATATAAGACAAGGGCGCATCACGCATCTTACTCCTCTCTCTTCTGTCTCGCGTATGTATCTTCTGCTTACTTTCTCCATCACTCGCGATCTCTTTCTAAAATAATTTTTTCAGCTATTTCTAATCATCTTTAACAAAAAACCATCCGGTCGTAGCAGCCATCAATTGCAACTAATATGAACATGCCATATAACTTCTTGAGCAGGTCTTACAAAGAAAGACACTGCTTTGTACAGGTTTCATTGACTAGAGACTGGGATGAATCTTTCATGAACAAGTCAATACGTCAAGCCGAGTTGGACTTGAACAAGTCAATACATCAAGCCGAGCTGGCTAAGATCCATCCTCAATCACATGCGTACACAAAAATATGCGCCAACCAACCACGTGATCCCGTCTAAAGCAACTAACGATGGGCAAAATGCCCGGCCGAGTAGCGTTAAAGCTTGAAACAGCGGTTACGGCCGGCGGCAGCGTCCAGCCGGACCGGACCACACGAACACAGGACGGTACGAGGGTTTGTATAATGATATATATTAGCTGTTTGTAAATATATATTATATAGGATTTTTGATGATATGAAGGAGAGAAGGAGGAGAAAGAAAGACGCCACTAACTATTTAACAGACGATCTTATAGATAATTTTTTACTATCTATACTATTGTATAGACAGCTATATAGATAATATATTAATTATATAAGAATACTACAGATAACTATATAAATAATTTATTATATGTGTTATATTTAATCTTATTTATAGATGATATAAAAATATAATATAGATTGTCACTATCTATACTGTTATATATATATATGCTCTGCGTTATGACACTCCCCACGCTGTCCAAAAATATCCCACGAGGTCACGAACACGGAACACCCGCCCCGCGAGCCGCGACCAGTAGCACACCAACCAACGAGCCACTGACTCCACGACCCCGCCGCGTCCGCGCCCCGCAAGTAGCCTATCTATGATCTATCCCTCTCGCGGCCACGGGCAACGACCCCGCGTTTCCCCCCAAAACTGCCCATACGCGGGCCATAGGCCCATACGCCACGCCCACGCCTGCCGCGCTCCCACAGTCCCACGCCGGCGTACTGCGCTCGCCTCCGCACCCGATCCCCGACACCCCACGCGCTATCAGCGCAGGTCGCGGTCTCCCCGGTCTTCTCCACAAGAACGCCACTCTATCGCTGTGCGCTGCTGCTTCAAACCCCAGGCCCCCATCACCTCTCCCCTTCGTCAAACCCACCCACTCCAGCCATGGGCAACCGCGCCTCGCGCCATCACCGCCCCGCCCCCGCCCCCGCCCCCGCCCCCGACCAGCCGGCCCAGCCCCCGCCCCCGCCTCCATCCGCGCCTCAACCCAAACCCCAGCCGGCGCCGGCGCCGGCGCCGGCCGCGGGCGCGGTGGCGATGGGGCGCGTGCTGGGGCGGCCGATGGAGGACGCACGTGCGACCTACACCTTCGGCCGCGAGCTCGGCCGGGGGCAGTTCGGGGTCACCTACCTCGTCACACACAAGGCCACGGGGCAGCGCTTCGCCTGCAAGTCTATCGCCACGCGGAAGCTCGTCCACGGCGACGACATCGAGGACGTGCGCCGGGAGGTGCAGATCATGTACCACCTCACGGGCCACCGCAACATCGTCGAGCTCCGCGGCGCCTACGAGGACCGCCACTCGGTCAACCTCGTCATGGAGCTCTGTGAGGGCGGGGAGCTCTTTGACCGCATCATCGAGCGCGGGCACTACTCCGAGCGCGCCGCCGCCGCGCTCTGCCGCGAGATGGTCGCCGTCGTGCACAGCTGCCACTCCATGGGGGTTTTCCACCGGGATCTCAAGCCAGAGAACTTTCTGTTTCTGAATAAAAGGGAGGACTCGCCGCTCAAGGCCACTGACTTCGGCCTCTCCGTCTTCTTCAAGCATGGTGAGTGCTTCATTTGACTACCTGAGTTGAGAGGAATGAATTGTGAGAGATTGTTCCGGTGGTTGACTAGATGTGGATTTTGGTTTGACTTGTCCCGATTTGCTGGGTCTGACAGGGTTGAAGTTGAGCATTGCTAAAATTAGATGTAGATGCAAGACAGCAATCGGCATTTTGCTTATGCAATACTTCCATGTCTCAGATATTATAGTGTTGATCTTTGTTGTGTGTCGTTGTTAGTATCGGGATCGACCTAACTCCATAGTACTTTGGGCAAGCTCTGGGTTATACTGAGGTGGCATTGTAGATTTTCACTCTTTAAACTATAGGCATTCGCTGTTTCCATCATTGTTTGTTAAGTGAAGGAAGCATCATTGCATATAAAACCTGCAAAAAATGCACGCACAGATATCAGAAATGACACCTAAAATTACTGGAAAAACCTGGGATTCTTCATCATGTAAACTGTTGTTAGTGGTGGAGGATTTTGTTGTTGTGGCGCTGAGGGTGTTTTGCTGTTTGGGTTATCACTAGAAAATGAAGTTGGCTGTTATTGTCTTTATATTCGTGGCATGCTCAAATTGAATGAAGACCTACTATGGATTTTGCAGGGGAGCAATTTAAGGATCTTGTGGGAAGTGCGTATTATGTTGCTCCTGAGGTGCTGAAACGGCACTATGGAGCAGAGGCTGATATATGGAGTGCTGGGGTTATTCTTTACATCCTTCTGTCTGGTGTTCCTCCTTTTTGGGCAGGTGCTGTTTGCTAATTCTCATTTCATGATTTCGGCCATGTTTTTTGCTTTTTTTATCGCCCTGACACGGCTGTTCTATTTTTTATTTATCCCTTCATTTTCCCAGAGAATGAGGATGGCATATTTGAGGCTGTCTTGCGTGGTCACATTGATTTCTCATCTGACCCTTGGCCTTCAATATCTAATGGTGCAAAAGATTTGGTTAAGAAGATGCTGCGGCAAGACCCAAAAGAGCGCCTGACTGCTGCTGAAATTTTGAGTAAGTCTACAATAGCTCTTTCTGTCTTTGTCTAATTTCTGTCTCTATCTAATTGCAGACTCACATATCATAAGATGGTGTTCTTATTTGTCGATAAATGTGCACTTGTGCAATAGGTTAGTAGTAAATTGAGAGTAGTCATTCCTCCTAGTTTCTTCCATTTTTTGTGCTTTTTTTTAATACAAAAGCATTAAAGCGCTGGTAGTAGTTATAGTAGTAGCTCAGAAAGAAACTGTTTGAGTCTCCTCTTGTTGTTGATGTCCCGTCTGCATTCTGTATGAGCTGAATATTCATTTCTTTATTGTTTGCAAACTTAGTTTCTTGATCTAATACTTTAAGCATACAGACCACCCATGGATTAAAGAAGATGGAGAGGCCCCAGATAAGCCACTTGACATTACAGTTATCAGTAGAATGAAGCAGTTCAGGGCAATGAACAAGCTTAAGAAAGTTGCATTGAAGGTGATTGAATGCTTTGGAATATTTATGTTCCCTGCTAAGCACTTGAGTTTCATTAGCAGACATCTAACATTTTCTTTCATTATAACCAGGTTGTTGCAGAGAACTTGTCAGAGGAAGAGATTACAGGCTTGAAAGAAATGTTCAGATCCTTGGATACCGATAACAGTGGGACGATTACTCTTGAAGAGCTAAGGTCTGGTTTACCAAAACTTGGCACCAAAATTTCTGAATCGGAAATTAAACAGTTGATGGAGGCGGTATGTTCATACTCTTGTTTTTTTATATATGGACTACACATTTTTCATAGAATATAATTTTCCATATGTCTATTCCAAACCACTTCTCTAGGTTGGAAATTTCAAAGCAACTATTTTACTTAGGGGAAAAAAGAGACCGCATTGAACTTCAAGTAGCTTCTTTATGATGATTTATGAATGTGGACCACAAGATCATCAATAGTGTGTTAATTTGAAGAGAAATGTGGGAATGAAGAATTTGACACTACCATGTGAAAGTGATTTGCAACTGTTCCGGTAGTTCTAGCACAAGCCATTTTGTCTCCTTATTCTTTTTTCCTTCATTACTCAAACAGGCTGATGTTGATGGAAATGGGACCATTGATTATGCTGAGTTCATATCAGCGACAATGCACATGAATAGATTGGAGAAGGAAGACCACATACTTAAAGCATTTGAATATTTTGATAAAGACCATAGCGGGTAACTTTATTTTAAACTTGGAATGACTTATTCTAATATTTTTGACTGTTTACATTGATTTTCTCATTGCTCAAATCTTTGTGCGCAGATACATAACAGTAGATGAGTTGGAAGAAGCTCTGAAGAAGTATGATATGGGGGATGATAAAACAATTAAAGAAATCATCGCTGAAGTAGATACAGATCATGTAAGTGTATCTTACAAACATCAAAATCATTCCACTGCCCAAAACCACTTTTTTCATGATGAACGGTTTGATGCGTGTCTGTGTGTGGCAAAACATGTTGAACTCTTTCAAGATTTCATGATCTCTTTTATATCATGGATGCATACACACTGAAATGAATTCTTGTTGAATAAATTTAACAAGATTAAATAGGTGAATTGATCGAATTAGGAACCTTTGCTTGACCAACCTGCATGGAGAAATGGCAAAGATTACTAATCCTATTTTACATTCTCAAAGTTAGAATTTGAATTCAAACAATGGCTGCCTAGCTCAATTTATCACAGCACTAATACTTCCTTTTTATTTATTGTTCAGGATGGAAGAATTAACTACCAGGAGTTTGTTGCCATGATGAGGAACAACAGCCCTGAGATTGTTCCAAATCGGCGGCGCATGTTCTAATTGTCTTCTACAATTGCTGAATGAATACTGCTGAGACACCTTTTCCTGCCCCCATCATCATTCGAGAAAAGCCCGTTAAGGGGCTTGATCATTTGACATCCATATATCTGTTTGTACTCAATGCCTAATGCTTTAACCATCATGGATTTCTGAGCAGCGATCTCTTCCCGTTGTGTGCTTAGAGGGGTGTCCTGCTACTTTGATTTTATGTTTCCTCATCTGTCAATTTGGCGTGTATCCTCAGTAAGATGATCAGTTCAATTACTCGCCGAGCGTGCTGTGATTATATATTCATATGCTTACTTGCCCATTGGATCATTTATATTAGAACAGGCATTATAAAACAATTTTTAATGATCAGATCAGACAAGGCTATCTGTACAAACTATGGTTGCCACTGGGTAGGGTATAGGTAAATCAAATCTATACTCAATTTTATTCATACTCATTTGAAGTAGGGCTGTGCACAAAAAAACCGAACCGAAAAAACCGTACCAAAAAAACTGAACCGAACCGGTCAACTCGGTTTGACCGGTTTTCGGTATTCGGTTCGGTTTCTAAAAAACAGGTATTTGAATGATTCGGTTTGTTCGGTAAAAACCGAGGGAAAACTGAAAATCCCGAGAAAACCGAAAAGCCCAGCAGCACCTATGCGGTCTCCGTCTCTCGGCGGCCCACCAGCAGTCCAGCCCGACGCACGCACGCGGCAGAGTGCAGACCGCAGACGCCACGGTATGTAAAACCTAACCCTAGCGGACGGCCGGACGCCCCAAAATCCCTAATCTGCGCAGACGCCACTACGAGATACGAGTGAGTAGTGACCGACGCGGCGACCGGCGACGCCCCTCGCCAGATCCGCCGAAGCGCTTCCTCTCGACCCGATCGGAGCTCCTCGTCGCCTCGTCGGTCGGCTCGCCGCTCGCCAGATCCGCTGCCGCCTGCTGGTGCTCCCCCGGTCTCCCCCCCAGCGGCCCGGTCCCCCCAAGCCCCAGCCCCTAAGTCCAAGTGCTCGGCGCTTCCGGCCCTCCGCCTCCTTCGCCCTTGGCCTTCGGTGCTTACGGAGTCAACTGGATCTTGCGATGTAAGTCCTTTCTGGCTTTCTCTCTGTTTCATTAATTGGTAGATTAATTGGTAGAGTGGAATGACTAGACTTCATGAGTATGCTCTGGAAGCCATTGCCAGCTACCTTCAGGATTAATGCGAGGAGCTACTGCTTTCTAGTTTCTAACTTTCTATGAAGTATACGATAATATGAAGTGGGATGACTAGGCAAAGCAGTTGGCTATATGATAATACGAAGTTATGAACCAATATGCCACACTCTTGATTATTGGTTATTGCGGTATACCACTATCTGTATTGAATCAAAACCACTTTGTGAGTCCTGAGAATTGGATATGGTAGTTTGCCATTATTATAGATGACCAACAGCTTGCATTTTCCCCCATGAAATCGCCTATTACCAATTTCCTGGCATGTTTGTGTTCTGGGTGAAAGATCCACTATAGATTGTTGGTTGTTACTGTGAAACTATATGCTTATGGCCCTAAGCTCTTGTCAAGAGGATCAATCAAATCTTATTTCTTTAAATTGGTGTTATTAATTCGTTTGTAAGCATATCTGGCCTTTGTTGTTCTGAATTAATAAAGAGCATGTTTTGTTTGATGTAAATTATAGACTTGAACCCCACATTGCTATATGCTTTCTCGTTTTTAGCAAGGGATAACTTAACATGATTTAGGTTTGCCTGCTGTTCACTGCTGTGGTTCATCAGACATTATATTCTGTACATTTTTCACCTTTGTATCTTGCAAGAATATAAACAACTGACCTAATAGTTAGAGCAAAAAGTAATTGTACAAAATGGCCTGGTATTTTTTACTAAGACCTTTTTTTTTATATTTTTGTCTTGCATAGTGGCATTGTTGAAGATAACTTAATGGTTAATTTAGAGATCTTGCATTTTTGGTTAATGGTTAATTGGTTATCTATCTTTGCATTTTGGTTAATGGTTAATTGGCTATCTATCTTTGCACCTTTGTATCTAGTATCTACTGCTAGCTGCTGCTGGAGATTGGAGTGCTAGTGCCATTGCCTGGCTGCCTGGCTGCTGCTGACCTGCTGTAATATGTTATATGTATTGCTGCTGTATTATGTATTATGTAATGTGCTGCTACTACTGTGAGTGTTGTATTCCTGGCTGCTGCTAGCCTGCTGTAATATGTATTTGTAATGTGCTTCTACTGCCTGGCTAGTGGCTGCTGCTGTCTTTATTTGCTGCTACTGCAAATCTGCAATACTGCTAGCTGTTGGAGTGCTGCTGTGCTGGTGGCGCCTGCCTGCTGCTGGTTTTTATGTGTGTGGCTTTGTGCTGTGATGCTATATTGCTATTGTTATATTGGCATATTGATGTCTGCTGTGCTGCTGGTTTTTATGTTATTATGTGTGTGGCTCCTGACTGGCTGGCTGTGTGCTATGATGCTATTGCTAATTTGCTATATGCCTAATTGCCTATATTGCTGACTTGCTGTCTGTAGTCTGCTGACTGCTGTTGGTTTTTATGTGTGCTGTGAATTTCTGAATGTAGAAATTAGAATGTAGTATCGGAGTCTTGGAGATGATATTATTTAACGTTTAGCAATTCGCGTAAACTTTGGTAAAATTGGTATTAACCGATACCGTACCGAAATAAAATGGTATTTACCGATCCCATACCGTATTCTGAAAAATACCGTATTTACCGAAATACTAAAACCGTATTTACCGATTAAACCATATTTACCGAACCGGATAAACCGAACGCACAGCCCTAATTTGAAGTGGTATCGCTCATATTCAAATAAAAAAGGTATACCCAATGGAGGTAAAGGAGAAGAAAAAAAGGGCAAGTCAAAGAAAGGAAGTTTTTTTTGTAAAAATTTGGTATTTAAAAATTCACCTCGTGTTTACACTATATAAATTTCTCGAAATCAATTAAAATTTATTAGAGATGATTTTGTATGTAGGAGAGTTACTTCATGTAAATTAGCAAAACTAAGTGTACATGTGGACCCATGATTTTATAGGAAGTTTTCGCAAAATTTTGACATTTGGAATTTCAACCTCGCGTTTACACTAAAAATTTTACAAAATTGTCTGAAATTTGTTGGAAATGATTTTGTGTGTATGGTGACACTGTGCAAATTGACGGGTACATATGTACAGGTGGCTCCGATATACTTTTGTAGGAAGCTATAATTGAGTGTAGTTAGTTCGGTCATGGATAGTCTATGTGTACTTTTAACTTAGGTTTGAATGAGTAATGAATATTATTTTTTATTTATACCCTATGTAATAGTGTGTGTATATAGGCTTAAATAAAGATGATAGATATTCAGTGACACCCTATGACAAACATAGCTCAAACGTGGTTCTGAATTTGCCAACTATGAAATGCAGTTCCACGCGTCCTTCAAGTAGCGCATTTTGCTTTTGAACTTTTGGTAGTAAGGTTTTTTTTGGGGAAAAATAGCCGCCTAAAAATCAACATATATTTGAGGTGGTTTGCTGTGTCGCACTTGCAGTTGACACCGCAGGATTCTTCTCACTTCCCAGAGGGTAAAATATCATTAAAAAACTATGTGTTCCTTGTGTTTATTAGAATCTCCTTTTTTTTTAGATAACAAGTTAAGACGCACACCACACGTGTATGCAAGTGCGCCATATAGCACACATTCAGAATTATAGAGATTAGTGATAAATCCGCAACCATGGCGATCAGAATTCTTTCAATCTCGCTTGCACTAGTCTTATTGCCCCATCAATTACACTTTGGTCCCTTTGCTACTTCACGTTGACAACGATTGAATTTTTGACACATATGTTACATCTTGAATATGTATTTACAAAAATAGTAATATGCGCGTGATATTAGCAAACATGACATTTTTGCCGCCCGATCTCACCTGCCGCCCGACCACCGTGCGGCCAAGGCATGCCGCCTGACCACCAGGCTCCAGGTGATTAGCACCGCAATTAATTAGTTCAATTGCATGATTAGAAATTTTAACACGCATTGCTCGTAAAATTTTGTAGATATAGAAAATGAGCACAAAAAATTACGAATTTTTTTGTGAAGCTTCCCGACACAGCGTAGTTCATTGTGTAATTTGCTCGTAATTTTTTCGATTATGAATTTTACTCAAAAATTTATTTACGTAAACTATTTGTAGGAATTTCTGAATGTAGGAAATGAGATGGAAAATTATAGCAATGGACTCAATGGTGTAATTTTTTATTTAATTACACTAGGAGTACATATAATAGTACAAAAACGCATCGCATGGGATACAATATAGCTCACTCATCTGAGTTACTACTATCTACTCATCGTATCAGCCTCCGCGTGTGTGGCCTTGTCTTTCATTGTTGTGCATGTCTCATGGGATACGTTAGCCGGTCTGAAGCTTGTGTATCGGTTCGGAGAACGTATAGAGACCGTTCCGTTTGTTGAGTGGCCGGTGGTAGTGCAGTATGCTGAGGTACACCATACAATGTCTGGTGGTAAGCGTTGATGTGCTCCTGTTGAGAGATATCGAATTGGGGGCTGCCAAAGATGAAATCGTGAATAGGGGAACCTAGGAATCCCCCTCGATGTGCGGAGGAGTCTTGGCCTTCATCGTACGGTATGACAGCGATGCCGGAGGAGCTCTGCCCACCGAAGTCTCCAAACCCTGCGTATGGTGTGAACAATGAGCTTTGTCCTACGTACGCTGCAAACCCTAGCGCTATGTACCCCTCCCTGAAAGCAGTCGGGAGGCCTGTGTCGTCTTTGATGGACTGGCTGTCATTCTCATATTGAATTGAAGGCTGCAAAATGGAACGATATTAGTCACAATAAATATTCTAGATGTAGAATGCGAATCTAGTATCTCCCGAATGTGCAGCGAAGATGACTGATGGGAAGCGGTAGTTTGTGTAGGGTATGCGGAGGGTAGAAGTGATGTATCTCGACGACGGACCTACGGTGGGAGAACGTCATGATGTTAGCGAAACATAAGGCATAACAGAAAAATAAAATATAGGTTTGTACGTAGATTACATCCTCATCGATATGGCCCACGGATGATCGATGGCCAGTACTATGACGCTGGCCAGAGTCGGTAGGTCGCGATGGCCGGTCGGATTCGCTAGGTTGCAATGACCTGGCGGGTGAGCACGGTGCCCCCACTGGTGGCCAATGCGCATGGCGTGGTCCATCGATCGGCCACAGCTCAGATTGTCTATTATTTTTTTGGCCTACGATAGGATGTACTTGAAAGTTTTATGTAAGTACTGTGGTATGTCTGGGCTACTTATGGCAGTTTCAAATGAGCTTGCGATGCGTTGCGCCCGCTCAAACTCAAGTGACATACGAAATAGGTTTAGTAACGAGTAGAATGAATTTCATAAATGAAACAATTAGAATTTGCAGCCGTCTTACGATGTCATGGCGACGCAAAGCGTTGTGGCGATCGATCGACTGTGGTAGACTGTCTTCGTGTGTGACCTATTCTGGGCAATCTGGTGGAGGAACAGTGAGTCTTCTACGCGACTGGGGTACGTACTACTATAGGTACTCATCGTAAGTTCGAACGTCTTATGGATGTTGCTCCATTACGACATCAAGCTGCATCCTGTCCATCCATGTTGTCGTCCACTCCTGCTGCAGTGGCTGCCAATCTGTACCATACTGACCCGCCCTCGATTGACTGTATTTCCAGAATCATTGATGTTATATAGGAAGATATACAAAGTGTAAACATTACTCGGATGGAGTTTGACTCACTGGTGTACGGCTCACGGTAGGAACCTACCGTTCGGAGAGGGCACGACCTGGTACAAAATGAACTGTCGCATTGCGCACTGCGGTATGTATGTCTCCACCATGTACAAGAACACCAGATGGTAGGTCGTTGCCCATAGCTCCGCGTCATGTAGGCATTGCACGGACAGCCCGTGCGGCGCTACACTCATCACAAACTCTGGAGTCCATGAAGCCCAAATGACGCCGCTGTCATGCAATGACTCGAACTCGTTGTGCCACAACAAGTTGCACCTCTACGGTCTGTCCTTGGCCCAGCACAAATGGGCACCAGTCCACCGGAAGCCCATAGTGGGGCCTGTCTATCTGGTCAGCGAACTTGCCGAACGGGTGCATTGGTCTCAGGATGGCCGGACACTTGACAGGGAAGTGCTTCCAACTTCATAGCTACAGGAGCACATAGTAGACGCCCATGTTGGGGGGAACCAGCGGTGTCGCACTAGCAATCGACACATAACCCCCGATATGTGGTGCACAGGATGGTTGATCCCCAGCTGTACTGAGGCATCGCCCTACCTCTGCGTCAACCAAAGATTTGGCGAGGCGGATGAACTCAGGGTTGCAAATATCGCAGTGTGTGGCTGAAAACATGCTCCAACCAAAGAGCTATATAAGGTACGTGACGAGGTACATCCTGACGACCTCGACCGATGTATTCTGCGGGCACACACTAAAATGCTTCAGTCAAGTGTGGGGACGCCACGAGCACCCTCCGAGGCAGCTAGGCCGAACCGATACGCCAGCCTATCCCTCCAGTCTATCGGTGCAGGGGCTAGAACAAGTACGACTGCTAAGCAGCTATGAAGAATTGCGAAACTCCGAGAGCGACTATGAGAGAGATTATGAAAGAGAGACTGCGAGAGCGACTGCGGGAGAGCTCACAATTTATAGCACTAGCAAGAGCGCAATGCACCAACGAAGCACCGATAATGGTGGGAATGAACTGTGCGTGGGGAGACAGACGCGACGCGAGCTCACTTTTGGTGGTCTGTACCCTTGTCATGTCTGCACGGAGAACCCATTTTGGCCCACTCCATTCTTTCACATGCGCAATAATGCATGCAAAGACACGAGCGGGGGCTGGCCATTAGACCATGCACTTAGCCGGGGTAATTACAGGGCTAATCACCTGGAGCCCGATGGCCAGGTGGCAGGCCGCCCGTCGCATGGTGGCCGGGTGGCAGGTTGCCCGCCGCACAGTGGCTGGGCGGTAGGTGGCACGTGTCGGCTCTACGGCATCACCGTCCGGTGGTCAGGTAGCAAAAATAATATTTTTGCTATTGTCGCGCGCGTACCACTATTTTTATAAATACGAGATCAAATAATGCCATATGTGCCAAAAATTCACAAAGATTAGCCATGTATAAGCGTCTATTGGAGACGCCTTTCAAGCAAAGGGAGTGGTACAGAGTGGGGGTGAAAAGTGGATACGAATTATCCGTATTATTCGGTTACCGTATTCGATAGGATGCGAATTTAGTATAGGTTTTCTCATCTGATTAATAATTTTTATCTTATTCGTATTCGAATTCGTATAAAAAATATAGATGTGATATGGTATGAACTTTTACCATCCGAAATATTATTTTATCCTGACTATCCATATCCGCAATCGTATTCGACGAATCAATATGCATATTTTATTACAATACGACTAATTAGTTAGACAAGTTTTTTTAATTAAACGTGAATTCGTATTCGTTTAGGTGAAGTAAATGAATTAGAATGATTAAGTGTGATTATACGAGGATAAAATGTTATTAATGTCTTCGTACTACGTAAGTTATGAGGATATCCGTATTCGACCGAATTGAGTAGATATTCGATTCGAATTCGTATTCGTTATAATATTCGATTCGCATTTGAGAACATTCGAATTCATATTCGTATTCGTTTACAGATACGAATGTGAATGTGATTGGACACTATCCGATCCATTTTCTCCCCTAGTACAGAGCATGTTTTGTTTATGAGTGCAACCACATACAGCATGTAAACAACTTTCAAGGGGGTACAAATCTGTAGCGGTTGTTTTCTGTACAAACACAATATGATCCGTATAAATGAAAACGAACTCAACATTGGCATACTCTCTTTATACGTTCCATTTATACTGAGAACTTCTGGCTAGTGAGATGACACAAGGGTATAAACTGTTATTCTATATCCACATAAACCATTACATGTAGGTCATCAACAAGATGACATTTGGGTTCAGAGTTGAAAAAGTTATCAGAAAAAATATTTATCTTTAGACCACTAATATACAAGATACAAATACAATATAAGAGATGCAAACTGGGTTTCTTGCATGTACTTCGCAGTGGAACCGCTGGAATAAACTGCAGGCCTGCAGATGATCAACGAACAGAGACGTTTTTCATCTTTCCTGACCTGTGCTTCACAAAGAAAGCAGCTAGCATACTTTTTGTGCGGAGGGGAGCCTTTTGGATTTGACGCCCTCTTGGGTTGTCCAAAGAACTAAATGATGACAAATGCCTCACACCAGGCTGATCCTGAAAATGCAAACCAAGGAATTTAGATATCGAAGTATGACAAAAGAGAAAGTTACCTTCGGTGGGAAATAGACCGCTTTAATGCGGGAAAATACAAAAAATATATGTATATGATGACTGTTTGCAAGTTATACAGCATCAAATAAAAATTAAGCTTTAATATTAAGCCATGTTTCCATCATATTGTGGTTTACCTTCATGCCAACATTATGCAAAACGATATCCGAGCTGGTCATGTTAGACTGCAGATGCTTGGGCAAGGGAGACGCAGGTGATTCCTTACCTGAAACGTATGCAGTTTCATATGAAGTGTTTGCCATCTGTATATAAATATGCAAAAATCTGTCTAATGAAGAGACACTTAGTGGCTTAGTGCGGATCATGTGTAAATGATACTACTGGAGCATGCACTATTGGCAATCAAATACCAAGAAGGTGGATGCCACTTGACGCAGGTTTAGTAGTTTTTGTTTCACCTAGGCTGCAAAAAGCAGATGACATAAATATTACATTGGATTCTCACAAAAAAAAACATTGGACGAAGTACAGCAGAACTAATGGCACATTAGCTATAGTGGAGCAAAATGGAGATGACAGACTTACGCAGACTCAGATTGATGTGCTCCATTGGTTTTGGAGTTCTTCTCTGAAGCCAAGTGCCAGTAAAGGGTCTTTGCTGAAGCGGGAAACATTTTGTTTGGCACAAAAAGTACTCTATATCAAAATTTCAGATGTGTTCACAGAAGCAAGAAGCTGCACCTGAGGGATAAGGTCTAGGCC
This sequence comes from Dendrocalamus latiflorus, assembly GCA_017311315.1. NCBI lineage: Eukaryota > Viridiplantae > Streptophyta > Magnoliopsida > Poales > Poaceae > Dendrocalamus > Dendrocalamus latiflorus. Next base: position 26,992,722 of record CM029647.1, on the reverse strand, counting down.
TTGAGTCAATTTCAGTGTCGGTTTGCATCTCAGAAAAGGCTTGCATTCTTTTATTTCCAACATCTAGCTCGGAGAGAAAATTAACAAGTTAAATTACGTGCTTATCAGTTCATTTACCGAGTATGACCTACTTACAGTTCCTTACATGGTTTGACGTAATGTTTATGGTGTCTTGTGCTGGCTCCCATCATCTGCTGTTGCCTAAGGCCTTCTTTATCCGTGTAAGTTTGGCAGGTGAGGACTTGCTAAACATTGAACAACAAGATTGTCAGTTTAACTCCCGTTGCTCCATCAGCGCAAATTCCCGTTTCCAGACAGACGGTACCTGGTTCAAGCGTGCTACTTTTAGCTCAAGAGTTGAAACCTCTGAAGCCTGCTGTTCATACAGATCTGTCAACTTGTAGGCGACGGTGCCGAGATGGTCGACAGCGTTGACCAGGGCCCTGACAGCATAATCTTTCAAGTTGTCCAGCACCCTGACATCAAGAAGCATGTGAAAATGGATCAGAGAATCTTTTAGTGGACGCTCCACTAGCAGTGTCGTCTTGTTCTTCAATATTACATAATCCTTTTGCACAGCAGTCAGATGCAGAAGATGGACACATCCATTTCACTGCAATTCGGCGAAGTAAGTGACAGTAGGTGCAATGCAGATTTCAGATCCTCCAAAGTAGACTGAAATAAACAATTTACAGACCCTCGCAAGAAAACTCAAATTTCCACATCATTCACTGCCCAAAATTAATTTTGTAGTGGTATCTAAACATTTAAGTCTCCACTCCACGAATCAAGAATCAATTGTTGGTGCCTGCTGCATTCTTTGCCTATGCTCAGCTCCTAGGTAGGTGAATGGTATATTTCTGAATGAATGCATCTTTAAAACGTTCATAAGACCATGGTGGGCTAGGAGCAACAAGTAATCAATGACCATGGTGGGCTAGGAGCAACAAGTAATCAATAATTGCTACATGCAGAAATTCCTGATAGTTGATACCGTAGAACTGAATTTGCTACAAAATTGCCTGCTAGAGCTGGGAATTTCAGGAGAAATGAAACAAAAAGGAATCTCACATCTGCTTCTGCTCGCTGTTGAGGTACGACTTCTCGCAGTACTCGGAGGCCGAGTAGAGCTGCGGCCGCAAGTTCTTGAGCTCCTGCACGCGCAACAAACGCATGTAGTGTCAACCAAACCAGGAACCAAGAGTCGCAAGCTAGTAGTAAGCACGGCTCCCCGGGAAACCCGGATCTTCGCACACCAATTCAGGCGAAAACGAACACAGCGAGCGGCGGGATCTCCCGGATCCGAGCCGGCGGCGCGTTACCTGAAGCGCCTTGACGAAGCTCTTGCTGCGCTCCATGGACGCCTCGTCGACGGTGGTGGGCGCAGGGCCCTCACCCGCCCCGGCGGGCTCGAACCCAGGCCGCCACGCCTGCTGCTGCATCGCCTCGCCTCCCTTCCTCTGCTCGCTCGCGCTCGTCTCCTCTTCCTCTGTTCTCCTGCAGGTTCTTGTTCGGTGGGAACCGAACCAGGACGGAGTGGGAAGCGGACAGGGCAAGGCACGTGTGGAGGAAGCAAGGAAGCGATGCTCCTTGCTCGCTTGCCGGGTGCAGCAGCAGCGTAGCGTACTGGTGGTGGTGGCTCCGTCCGTGTGCAGTGCGGGAGTGGGAGTGGAGGCGGATGGTGGGGTGGGGTGGGCGCGGATGGCGACGGGGCGGGTGGAGGTTACTGCTCACTTTAGTTTCCAGTCAATGGCGGATCGAGGCCGGCTGCAGCTGCGAGCTCGCTTGGCAGATGGGCGGGGAATCGAGTGGAAGCTTCACTGCTAGCTCGCCCTGCCTCTCTCTCGCGCTTGTGTGGTCTCGGCTGGTGGATCTTGATTCTTGCAGCCATAAAAAAAATGCTTTGTTTGTCTCGTCGTTTGGACGATTCGGATGTGCTTTTGCTACGGCCACTCGGCCTCTGCACTTGCTTGTTTCCTATTGGTTACGTAGCAGTTGGTGTGGTTGGTACTCGGCGTAAATTACAGTTGGTGTAGGCTGTTAAAGGGACTGTTGGGGTTTGATGATGAACAGCGTCGGAGTAGATACGAGCGGTGCGGGTTCCTAGGAACGAGGAAGCTGGATAAACTGTACAATATAATTACATTAGTTAAATAATTAAATAATACTACAACCAGTAAAATATTTTAAAATATATAACTAAGATACGATCATTTGGGCTTTTTTTGGTGGCTTATTGCTGAAAAGCACTGTAGATGACTGAAAAAACACCGTAGCTGACAGAAGCTTATTTAGCATAATTAAATTTAAAAAAAAATAAAAAATATGTTAGCTCATTACATATAATACAAACAAATACGAGAAAAAAAGAACCGGCAAAAAAACTCAACAAAAGCCAAAAGTTCAGAAAAAGACGAAATTTATGAATAGTGAAAAATAAGCCGGAAGCTAAAAGCTGAAGCTAAAACGATCACAGCCTTATCAAAACACAAAAGAGGATTGGCCCCTCTCCCCCGCCCTAGAGCACAAGGATCCCCTCTTGATCAGCTTCCCCTGTACACACGGTCAAAAGGGTGTTGCATTTTGCATTACTGAATTTGAGCCCACCAAAAGTCCAACGAGCGCGCATAAATACACAATCAAGCCCTTGACGAAAATGTGATTTCTCTTGGATAATGAGATGGTTGGATCCTGTGTGCATGCCGCACTTTGAATCAGACTTTTGTCTGTTCTTTTTAGTTTATGACTTATAATTTTTTTCAGCAAAGAAATGAGACAATTTTTCTGTCACTGTTTTGAAGTTATTTATCGAGATAGCCTTTTCGAAATGGCTTATCGATATTCATTTGTTCATGCAAACACTCGTACTAGAACTAAAAACCATCAGTTGTAGTTGAAAAGAACACACCTTTAATCGAGATCAGTATCTCAGTTCATGACCAGGCAAGCAGAAGCGAAGTCCTGTGATGAGTTTTTTGCAACTACTACTTCCATGGGGCTATCTTGATTGTTAGCCCTGTTGCTCATGAATGCTCTTAGAGCATCTCTAATGTATTGAATCAAGACAGGTTCAAAACTATGGCATGTAAGTCGATTCAAAGCAAGTGTATTTTTCTCCTATGTGTAAAATCGAGTCCATGCATTAGAGAGACCTACTATAAAAATAAAATAATAATTCGGCACAAACTTTCCCCAGTCCTTTCCTTGGCGCGACGAGAGGATTCCCCAACTCACTTCCTTTGTTTCTCCGTCCATGGCAGAATGCCTGCACCTCTCGATCCTCTCCGCTGCCACTACTCACTCCCACCATGGCTGATCTGGAGCACCGGCTGCACCGCGAGCGCAACCCAAGCCCTGCCACTACAACTCCCACCATGGTGGACCCGGAGCATCTCGAGGAGGAGGCCACCGTGGGTAAGGACAAGGTAACTGGCGCCCATGTCGCCCGCATCATGAAGCTGGAGGAGGTGTCCGTCACCATCTATGAGGAGGATGAGGAAGACCTCATCGACCCCCAGAGGCTACTGCAGCACCCGTTTTTCTTTTCTGTTATTTGTTCTTTTTGCTAGATGTGATCTGAACTCCTTTGCTTTGATCTAATTCGTGGGATCTGATATGAACTCCTTTGCATTGCTTCTCTTTGGCTGCAAAATGGAGGAGACTTTTGTGCCACTCCCCTTCGACCTGCAAGTGAGTGAGTGTAATGCATCATAACTGATCTGCACATGCATACATTGTGAAAGTTTTATCTTTTCCTTCAAGTACCTAATGGTTTTTGCTTGGCAGGTGACTCTGCATATATACATTAGTAGAGTATGCATCTTCACTAGTGAAACAAAAGGTACCGACACTTGGATTTGCTCTACTATTTACCAACACTTGCATTTGCTCTATATAATTTTACAGCTATGGGGTACCAACATTGATGAAACAAAAGCATGACACTGAACACATGGTTTAAAGTACACAAATAAAATTGTGATATGTTTCCTTCAATTTAAATAACAGTGCGTATATAATTGGTGCATAAATAAAAACTAAGACATGGTAATCTTATTAAAATAATACAAGTAAATCCCTACCTACTAATAAAGTCTAAGCTTGGCTACCATCGAATCTTTACCATATATGCTCTAACAAGTCTGCCTTGAGACAACAATGTGTTGCACGATCACGAATAACACTGTTGATCTCTATGACCCTTGAAAAATCATGAATTGGCTCGTGACTAAATCCTATGATTGGTGTGAAAGTGATGCCCACCTCATCATATGTGTAGTCATAGCATACCTGATATGAATCTCGCTCATCCTCGACTACCATCTTGTGCAATATAATGCACACATACATAATATCATCAAGTGTTTCCCTCTCCCAAAGACGTGCCGGTGCATGTAAAATGGCAAATCGAGCTTACAAAACTCCAAAAGCATGTTCAACATCTTTTCTTGCTCCTTCCTGAAATTGTGCAAATAATTTAGCCTTGTCACTTTGAAGAAGAGAGATTGTTTTGACAAATGTTGCCCACTTTGGATAAATGCCATCAGCTAGATAGTACCCCATATTATTTTCGTTGCCATTTGCTATAAATTGAACCGCATGAGCTTTCTTGTAGTACATCCATGAATAATGTTGACTGGTTCAGCACATTAATATTGTTGTTTGGACCAGCAACTCAAAAAAATACATGCCATATTCATAGGTCATGTGAGGCTACAGCTTCGAGCATGATGGTCGGTTTTCCTTGATCACTACGTGTAAATTGCCCCTTTCATGCGACTGAGCAATTTTTCCACCTCCAGTGTATGCAATCAACACTTCCCAGCATCCTAGGGAAGCCCCAGGCCTCCTCTATATGAAGTAACCTTCAGATGTCTTCTTCATTTGGCCTTCTAAGATATTGTTCTCCAAAATTCTCCCTCACACCTTTAATGAATTTGGTCAAGCACTCGATGGCTGTGCTTTCACCCATCCACAAATTTTCATCAACAAGATTAGTAGGGGTACCATTGGCTAGCATTCGCATAGCAACTGTACATTTCTGTAGAGGAGAAAATCGATCTTATCGAAGGCATTGCTCCTTTGGCAAAAATATGGAGACCAATCACTAAGGACTTGCATAATGCGCTCAAATAGGTGCCTTCTCATCTGATACCTTCGATGGAATTGATAATTAGTGTACACTGGATTGTCGGAGAAGTAATCAGCATACAACTGTTCGTGCACAGCTTGACAGCCTCGATCAATGTACCTTCGAGACCTACTTTGGTGCTGAGTAGAGCTTCCAAACAGTTGTGCTTCAAGTTGAACATCTATTTGGGCTTCAATCTTTCCTTCTAAAGGATCAATAAAGTTTGAAATGAACCTACTAAAGTCTTCATCACTGTCCAAAAAATCTGAGAGGAAAAAAAACTGGAAATGGGCGCCCAATACAGATATATTATTTTGACAGATCATTACAAAATACTAAGAAAGCAACAATTGGCAATACATTAAGTAGGGTGATACAAATTATTTGTAAACATCAAGACATGTGTACTAATTGTTTGCACCAAATAGATTCTTGCATAAATGATCTATCACTTGTTGATGTCTCTTCCTTTTTGCATCACTCATTTCTTAAGTACCAATCTTCAGCAATTCGACATACTCCGACTACCTTCTACCATTTTTCACTAGCAGCAGACTTCTTCTCTTGAAGGTTATGGTACTGTTTCATATTTTCATCTAGGCTAGAAGTAGACTGTGCCTTTCCTTTCCCTTTCCCTTTCCCTTTTCGATCATGTTTGGCCGCCTTCTGCCCTTGGGGCCGAGTAGGATCATTGCAATCAGCAACTTTAGATTCAAGGTTGGAAGATGATGTGTGAGTTCATGTAGTAGAAACCTTAGCACCCTTGTTCATTTCTTGATCAACGAATGCTCTTCTCCATTTTGCCTGGTCCTTCACTTCTCTCCACCAATACATCAAAGTGAAGTTCTTCCCTTCGGTATCAAGCTTGTACTTCTCATGGGCTTTTCCAAAAGTCGATCATCAAATTGGCTGCTACTATATAGGTTTCTGTTGAACCACCAACAAGCATTGAACAAATTAACCTTAGCCTTAGTCCTATTCCAATGATTTTTGCATTGCACGGCTGATCTTCGTCAATCTGCAGGACTATTATTGTTGTAATCATCAGCTACTTTGTTCCAATATTGATCATTCTTCTTTGAGCCACCGTCAATAGGATCATTGGAATTGTTCAACCAAGAACTAATTAGTCGTAGGTTATCTTGTTGTGTCCACTTCATACGCGTACCTCTCTTTCCTTCATCTGGACTGCTATCACTTGAATCTTCCTTCTTCAACTATTCTTCACTTCTTTTTTGTGTAGCTGGCATCGGAGAGGTTGATAATGAACCATATTAAGTTGTGGATCCTACAACTCCAAACAAGTTGGTTGCTTGAACTAGGGACAACAACTGGTTGGCTGTAGCTCCTCCAAGCATTCCATGGCTTAGGTTTTCAACACCATAAAAAGTTGTGGAGGTGTGTGGAGCTTGTTGCTGGTAGCTTGCAGGAACACCAAAAGGAAGGAAATTAGGGGGATATGGATGGTGAAATTGTTGGGCATATTAGCAGGATTGGAAGGGATATTGAGGTGGAAAATTTTGAATGTATGGTCTGCTATTTTGTTGATCTTGTCTTGAAAGTTTGAAGAGTTGAGCAAGTTTGTAAAACTTGAAGCTGATGAGTTATCCATGTGTGTTTGATGGAATAAAATGCTTGTGTTGTGAACTAGAACTGTGTTCATATAGACATCTGATGGCCGGGAAGGCAACGGCTTAAAAAGGGTAAGAGTTAATGCAAACGACTAATTCACTTAATGTATCGGCTAACTATCCAGGAAAAGCTTTATTTTATTGAGTTGTATCTGGATGCAAAGTTTGCATCGGCTCTCTATAATTTTGTTTTGCATCGACAGGTTCCAATGTATGGGATCGATTCTTAGCATTAACTCTAGACTATTGAATCGGCTAAGGACATACATTGCAGATGATCTTAGTTTTGGCTGGGTGGGGGTGGATTGATTAGGATTTAGGTGCACCTAACTACGCAATCGCACCTTTTAATTAGTCAAATGTAGTTGTATTGTCAAACAAAATAAGATAGATGTTATTACTACTCTTTCTTTGCTCCAAAAATACCACTCTTTTTGCCCTGAAGAGTAGTATCAGTTGCTCCTAGTACATAGTCAAATTTTAGACATACGAATAAGATATGATGGAATTATATTTAGGTCATCAAAAAATCTAAAAAAATCTTAAAATGTGGGTGGTGGAATTCAAATCAATGATTCATAAGGCAAAAACCAAGTCCATTAACATTTGAGCTACCAATAGTTGGTGATAACGAGTAACAACACTACTGGAGTTGCGATAATGTATCTTTAGAGTGCTAACGTGCAAGTGTAATTAGCCTCATATGGTCCATGTTTTGTTTGTCATCATGGTCATGCATGCTACCACATTTGTGTTGGACCGAAAACCTCATGTCTTTATTAAGACATTTTTGACAAGAGGGTTATAACTACACTAACAATGGACAATTCTAGTCCCACCATGGACGAATATTTTTAAAAAAATAATCATTTTTATTTGGAATTACAAAAATGTACCTACAAATTATTTTTTTTGCACTTTTGATTTCATATCGCCGCACGGTTGGGCGACTTGGCCAACACTTGGGCAACACGTGGACAAGTCGCCCAACACTTGGGTGACTAATCCATGTCACTCAATGGTTGGGCGACTAGCCTATGTGTCACTCAATGGTTGGGCGACTTTGCCCCTAGTTGCTCAACGGTTGCACGATTTTAAATAATAATGCAATTATTGTATTAATCCAATGGAAATAATTATGGGAGAGTAAATGGTAATTTTTGTAGATCATACATTTAAGAAATCTTGTATGTAGTTTTTTTAATAAAAGGACATACAATGTCGTTTGATGCATTTCACAATAACATTTTGCAATTGTCGTACGTTATTGTAGTACGAAAAATTTCTGAAAAATTTTGTAAAGACGATTGAGATAGCAACGATTCGTATGTAGGAAGGTAAGTGATAATAAGGTAAATTTGGTCTGCCAAGTGATGTGCCACGTCAAGTTCAGTTAAAAGGGGAAAGATGATGCATGGCTCAAAGAATAATAAGGTGGGCTTGGTCTACCACGTCACAGTCGCGCGTTGTCACAAAGTCACAAGTCACACGATTTTCTACGTGAAAATATGCGAATACATACGCGCGTGCGTGTGTGTTTATCCCTCCACAGTCCACATGCCATCCCCATCCATGTGTTACGTGATTTAAGGAGTGTCAAGGTCTCCACTTTATAAATTAGTGTCCTCTACTTTGACTTAGCAATATGGTACTATATCATGCATACTTTAGAAGTATATAGAATGTGCCTCATTTATATGGGCCTCACTTAACTTTCTGATTCGTGTTAAAATTTTAGGACTAGATGCTACCAGGACACAGCCTTTTACCTAAGAGATGGTAAAAGGACAATATTTAGAAACTCAAAGGTGCACATAACAGTGTTCAAAATGGGCACAACAACCATAAGAGTACCAATGTTCTCTTATAATCAAGTTAAAACAGATAATCGGAAGATCAAATCACAATGTAAATGTACCTTTACATATGCCATGTATGGGCTAGGGTTCACAAAATTTACTCCCCCACAATTATTTCCATCGGATTAATATAATAATTATATTATTATTTAAAATCGTCCAACTGTTGGGTGACTTGGCCATGTGTCGCTCAACGGTTGGGCTACTAGCCTAAGTCACCCAATGGTTGGGCGACACAAAGTCAAAAGTGCAAAAAAACATTTCGTAGGTATATTTTTATAATTCTGAATAAAAAATAATTATTAAAAATTCCACCATGGACCATGCACAGGCTAAAATCAATCATCATCTTGTGTATTGAACTAGGGAAGGATTTGTTGTGGTCATATCTGTTGTTGCAACTGAGAGAACTACAAGTTTGCACCACAACCAAATTGTTTGATTTGCAACCCACGTATAACATGGAGAGAGCTTTTCTTATTTGACTTTCTAGAATCCGTGCCGTTGAACTTTGTAAAGTTTGATTACTAATAGATTGTCTATACAAAAATTATATCATTAGATTTGTTGTTAAAATACTTTCATAATATTATAATTTTATTAGTATATGTAGGTTTGAAGATAGCAATCAAAGAGGGTGAATGATTGTTGCCGCTTTTTGGAGTCTTTTAGCAGTCAGAGAAGATTTCGACCACTTGAAATCGAGCCACCTAGTCAATCGCCCAGCTTACGACCATGTACCCGATTGCTCTGTACGACTGCTCACCTGATCACTTTGAACGTTGTTGTAAGATCTATAGCACCTGCAATCACAGCCATTCTACAAGCAAAACCAGAATCAAATTGATTCAAGACTTATCTTTATTGTAGGATCTCCGTTGAATAACAAAGTGCCATCACAAGCACCCCTAAAAACTTTCTCGATGAAAGCCCTACCAGAACTGCATTAAAAACTTCCTCAAAAGCCACATGTTAGCCCTTAGCCTCTCCTTGCTTTTATAGGCTAACATCCAAACCATGTCCATCTCAAACACGAACACAAAACTCTATCTCTACTTCAAATCAAGGGACCCAAAACCCTTCCTAACACGGGTTTTATTCAAATATCTATCTCTTCCAAGTTACAGACTATCCGAAACTCTTCTAGTCGTCTCAGTTATGGACTCTATTCACAACTGCTAACCCGACATGTAACGAAGCCTCCAGGACATCACCTCCTGAATCTTCATCATGCATCTTCACCGCTCATGTTAAAGCCTCCTGGATAGTGCCGCCTATAGCTTCTCCACAAATCACCATCTTTGATCTCCATGTGCTCCAGCATAAGCCCGACCACCTCGCGTGACATCTTCTGACCACCTGGACCTTAGATCTCCCCATCCTAATCCTGGTCCTCCTCATCACTGACCATGACCGCCTCCACACCAACCTACACATGCAAAGACCAAAGAACGTTTTCTCCCGGTACAAGTTCTTTACAACTTGACTATCACCAGCACACACACACGAACCACACACACCCTCGTCTCCTCATAGACAAGAACCAAACCTTTCATAACCACCAACCAGGTCATCCACAACCACACAAGCTATCACTATCTAGTAATCAGCCTCAGAGCACTCATTACAACTGCTAGCTCAACGAGTACTCGAAAAACAACAAGTACTCAGAAATTATCATCGCTCCACTCAAAACACTCGAGAATAATAAGCATCGCTATCGACAAAAAAACCAACGAGTACCAATCACTATGAATAAAGCACCAATCACTAAGTCCACGACTACCGATCTTCAACCATTCACTGCATCATTGATCACCGAGTACCAAGTCCTTCCGACTATCGAGTCCTTCCAACTATCAAGTACCACGACCATCTCATCACTGAGTGCTTCCATCTTCCGAGTACCAAAACCTTCAAGTACTCTTCACTGATCACCGACCACCATGTACTAGCCAGTCATGCCGCTGGTCTAGCATGAGTACTCGAAGATAACAATAATTGAAGCACTCAAACCGACCATGAAGTCTATGACTACTAACCGTGAAACCTATAGCAACCAATCGCTAAAGCCTAAGACTATTGGTCATGAGGGAACGAGCACGTGGTTGGAAGCTACAGTGATTGGTCGACGGTCGAAAGCTACAGTACCTGGTCGATGGTCGGAAGCTATAGTGCCTAGTTGGTGATCGATAGTTGTAGACTTTGCAATCGGTAGTCATAGGCTTCGAGTGCTTCAATTCTTGTATCCTTCGAGTACCTCGAGTACTCGTGTCAGACCAGTTTCTCTCGGTGGTCTGAGGTTAATTTTGGAAAGCATGAAAATTGAAAATTGAGTCATGTATTGAGTTGGGGTGTCTTGGGTCATTGCATTTAGGTTGTGTGATGCATCTTTTGGCTAACGTGGGTCAAGTTGTAACGAATTTGTGCCTAAAAATGATTTTGTCGTTTTTGCATGTGAAGTGTTGCTTGGAGTCACCATGGTCGATGGTAAGGATTGGGGCTACGCTTAGGGTGGAGCCGAGATACGAAACAATCAAGAGTGCTAGGTGAGATGGTGAGCTCAAGTATGGCATGAGAAAAGGCGAGAAATATTGAAGAACTTCTGGATAAACCTTCCTTGGGGACGCTGGACTGGCAATTTTCGCTTACGGCTGGCCTCCAAGCTCTTCCTTTCATTTTCCAGAATTAGGGCCTTGTTTACCAGCTGATGGAAGCTAGCAAAGTCTTGAACTATCAACTGCACCCTTAGTTCCTTACTCATGCCTTCAAAGAATCTATCAATCTTTTCTTCTTCATCTTCCACGTCCTTTGGAGCATATCGGGCCAACTGGGTGAACTTGGTAAGGTATTCATTTACTGACATACTCCCTTGCTTTAGAGTGCGAAACTCATTTTTCTTCATTCTCATCACCCCTGCCGGGATGAAATTTGCCTTAAAAGCGGTCTTGAATTCTGACCAAGGGATAGCTTCGGCATTGCTCTCAGTGGTGGCATCCTCTTGGCCTCTAGCAGCCAAATAATTCTCCCACCAAGCCGCTGCAGCACCCTGCAGCTGGTGTGCAGCGAACAGAACTTTATCCTCCTCTGCACATTTAATTAATTGCAGTTTTCTCTCAATATCCCGAAGCCAGTCTTCAGCTTCAAGTGGTTCTTCTGCCGCTGTAAATGTTATTGGCCTTGTCCTTTGGAAATCTCCTAAGTCAGCTTTGTGCCCTCCTTGGCTTCCTTGCTGCCCCGCATATATGGCTTGTAAGAGCTGGGTTTGCTGTGCCATAACTTGGGCCATTGTAGGGTGTTCCGGAGGGTTTGGAAGGTCGTCATTATCGTGATCCTGGTTTCTGCCCTGGTCTTCAGGCAAAACCCCGTGTGCTGAGTCTATCTCGGCTTGGTGAGTATTGGCCTGAGCCCTGGTGGTCCTTCGACTGGCCATCTGCAGTTATAATTCCGTAATTTATTACTAATACTAGGCAACTAAAAGAGGAATACCACTCCATACAAAAGGACCAATAAAAGCAAAATACGAGGTAATTCACAACATAAAACATGCATTAAACATACATTACCACATAGCCAGCATTTTTAAAGTTCTAGACCAAGCTGGACTTACAAAACACACCACATAACACACATAGAGTTCATAATTATACATCACCAGACTAAGAAACTAGCAAAAGTAATACTACCGCAACTGAGGAAACCTGCAACTACCGCTGCTGCCCACACACTACAAGCGTCCTACTCGTCCATGGGTCCAACACTGGGGCTGGAGGGGCTATCGCCCGGCGACTCGGAACGGGAGCGACTGCCACTGAACTCGGAGGGGTCAGTGTCGGAGCGGGAGCGAGAGCGGCTACGGCTGCGGCCACGGCGGGCCTCTCCACGGCGTAGTGCGGACTGCGGCCCCGGGGGCCGTGTGCTCTTACGAGCGGTAAGTCTGGTGCGTAGTCCCCCTGAGCCAGGCGGGGGTGGAGCTGGGGCCGAAACCTGCGTAGGAGCCTGCGGGATCTGGGCACGTGCAGTAGCAGTCTCCGCCTTGGCCTCCGCCAAGGCCGCCTCGCACGCGGCAAGTCGCTCACGCAGGGACTCCGCCTCAGTGTGGGTGGCGTGCAGGCGCTCACGCAGCGTCGTGATCTCCTCCTGAGCCCTGACGTGGATCGTCCCCAGAGCCCGGGTGAGGTCCACCTGGTGTGTCAGCCTCGGGTCGTCCTCCATATCGGGGATGAGGATCTCGTCGAAGCGGTCGCCCTCTCGGCGCAGCAGGTAGTAGCAAAAAGGAGTCCTCCGAAGCGCGAGTCCCTGAAGATCGCAGAGGCGGGCCACAGCCAAACGGGCTGCGTCCTGGAGCGCTGCGGTAGTGGTGCCCCTCCTATGGATGGCCGGGAATACGTGAGGAGGGTCCCTCTCGTCCTTGGCGTCGATGTAGACCTCCATAAACCAAGACTCGTCTGCTCCAACTCTAGTCCTCTTGCCCCTGTAAATGGGCGGCTTCTTGTAGCCCAGGTAGTGGAGAAGTCTGCGAAGCAGGCTCGCAAACTCTCCCTCCCTCACGCCATGGGCTAAAAAGTCCCAGTGCCCCTCGGCGGCGGCTCCTGCCATCTGCAGGTTACAATACTTACGTTAGTAACTTTTAAAAACAATCAACTGAAAAGTAGACTAGAACAGATCTAAGAAGGATACGAACAGCAATAATACTTTATATTTTTAGAAGTTCCTTTTTGTAGAGGTTTAAAAATTAAATCCCTAAGACCCTTCTAACGACCATTCTAAGGCTTTTACCCTACAGTCGTATGCTCTGATACCAGCGCTGTCAGACCCAGATTTTTCAATCCGAATCTACTGTGTTTTACTGCACTAATCCCTGGATCAGTAGTTAGTGCACACAGGTACATAGCTGGATCATATCATACATCGCATAGTAATATTACAGAAATTGAAATACACCACATCGGGTGACAGTTTACAAAAGGCCGCTCTGGCCAAATATCATCATTACAGTCATACAGCGGAAACAGTAGCAAAAGTAAGCCCAAATCCACAGGCAAGCGACTGGAAAGGTAATGTGTGCAATATATATTACCGGGATTTCCGGAATATACGTGCACACAAAGCCATATGGTCTACTTGTCCATGGTTAGCAAAACGAAGCCTACGTCCTAGTCTCCTTCGTTGGATCTTCCTTCAGTGGCAGGGGTATCTTCGTAAGCATAGTGATCCTGCGATCCTGTTTCTGTATTGTGTCGCAAAAGCGAGCATGAGCACTCCGACCCCGTGCTCCGCGAGCCAATACACAGAATGCAAATAAATAGTATGCATAGCTTAACAAAGGAGAGGCTCGGGCTATTTTATTTTGCATAGAGTGCTTTTGAATACAATTAATTAAAAAGCTCTATGACTTAGCAATTTTGGAACAAATCATAATGTACAAGGAAATGCATTATTAATATCGATTCAGATTCCATCCACCGTTACATGGCATCTGCACCATATAGCAATTTCTTCAGCGTTATAGCCGCTTAACTTACCACTGGGACGACACCCAGGACGATTCCAAACCAGGGCAGTCCTTCGCCCTTCACTTTTCCATTCCCACCCACAAAACATTTTTAAATAGAACTATATCTGGTTAAGTTCCCATGTCCGCCCTTGACCGTGGGCACGGCTATTCGAATAGTTTTGACTCTGCAGAGTTTGTACACTTTCACCACAAGAGACAATCAACTCGTTGCCCCACACGATTCCTTAGACGTGTGGTTGAGCAGACCATCACAGTGACTTTTCAAAGTATCTAGTCCCTTTTCTCATCTCACTTTATGGGCTTCTCCCACTTGCGGTGGGTCCCATCTATGCGCGGGATGTTCCCCACAGCCACTAACGCAGCCGGGCTCCCCTCCCCGCAACGTTAGGACAGCTGGGCAAACTTCACCCTCCACTGGTGTCCCTTCAGGCCCCCTTGCCATAGCTTAACCCCATCAATCCACTACCAGTGAGATGAGTCCGGGATTTCGATAAGTCTACTTAGCCAAGTTGTATTTTACAGACTTGTGGTTGTACTGTTTTACATGGGTTGACAAGACAAGATTCGGTCCTTAGTGGTATCTGGGCGGTCTACCACTAACCCACTTTGTGCTTCCACTGCACCACACTCACACCCTCGAACCAATCCGCCCAGATATTTAAGCAAGTTGGGGATTTTGGGAGTGTAAAATAATCATATCAAATGTACCAGTCATTATCACCATGACTGCCCAACCAATTTTTCTCAGGATTAAAAAGTGATGCTTGGGCGCTCTCGCGCCCATGAGTATCTACGCAATACTAAGCATGGCATATAATTAGGGACTTAATTTCAAAAGGTTAATATTATAATTTTGCTAGGGCGTCAAGGTTCACACATTCAAATATTCCAAAGGAGGGTAATATTATTCAAGGTAAACAATGGGCATATAACTAGAATCGTAAATTAAACATGTATTTGCATATAAACTACAGCATGCAATTTGATAATTTAAATCAAAGTAATTTGCAGAAAATGTAGGTTCAACATGATCAAAGTATTGACTCGCCTTGGTCACAGGGGGTGTTTTCTGGATCGTCTGAAGCTTCTAGTGCTGCTGTCTCTGCCTCCTCCTCTTGTGCTTCGTAAGCTATTTTTAACGCGCGCGAAAATTTGGATAAAAGAAAAAGGCAATCAACAACCAATAAACATTCACCAAAAGACCCAAATAAATTCAACACCCATTTTCTAGTTGCATTTGTTTTGGTGTTATAGAAATCCCATTTTGAGTAGCTAAAGTTTTAATCATACTCATTTGAATATACTGCATTCTATAGAGATTAATACACAAGGTCTAATTACAAGATCTTACTAATGGTTGATTTTCCATACTCTTCAATTGATGGGCCATTATTTCATGTGACATTCTCCCCTAGCCCCACTATTACTAAATTCTCTCTCTTGACAAGAACTAGAATAACTACTCATGCTACATCTATATCCAAGTGCTACCTTCAATCACATGATATATACATCCACCCTCAAAAGTCCCAAATACTCTTAGTTGTAATCTGTAAAGACTAATACTCAAGGTCTAAATACAAGATCTTTGCTATTTCATGTGCCATTTAAATTATGTTTAATCATTCATTCTATTTATTTGCTAAAGGTTTAAACAAAGCTATTTATTATCCAAGCTCATGTGTACACATATGAATACTCACGGTCGACTGGATTCTCTGACGTACAGTAAAATAGCAAAAATCAAAAACCCCAAAAAAAAACCAACCCGGCGCGGCGGTGAGGGATCGAACGCGCGCTGCCAGGGCAGATTTTTAGCGCCGACGCCGCTAGCCAGGAGAACTTCTCAACGTTGCTTACTTGTAGAGAGGGCTATTACCTCTTAAGGTAGGCAGTGGTGGAGGCTGGGGCAGATGAGTTCGGGGCCGAGACAGGGCGGCGGGTTCGTCGGCGAGGAGGGGTCGGGGAGGATCGGATGATGGCCACAACGGAATGCCCGCACCGCGTGGAGTCTGCTGGGGTGGTCGGCCGGGGTCGTGGGAGGCCGGGGAGGGGTCGGCAGCGAGCGGTGGCGGCGGTCTTGAGGAAGGCTCGTCACCGGCGAGCTACAAGGCCGGGGAGGCTCGGCCGACCTCACGGTTGACCTCACGACGTCATGGAGATGGTGTAGATGCTAGGAATTGAGAAATGGTGGTGCGGTTAGGGAGATGGCTCGGCGGCCGGACTTGGGGAAGAAGGGGGTTGTGGCGGCGATTTGGGGCGAAATCCCGATTCCTTTCTTCTGGACGGAGCAGGCGAGAAGGGGAGTCCGTAGAGGTTCTCGGGGAAGCTTATAGACGCGCGAGGAGGGCTGCCCTCGGGAGCTTGTCCGCGCGGTTGGGGCTGGCACCGGGAGGCTCGCCCGCACAATTCCATCGGCCAGCAGCAGAGGTGCAGAGCAGGGCAATGATGTCGTTATGCCACTCGAGAGAGGGAAGGGGACTCGAACCATCCGCCTGGAGGAACGGCTCAGCAGCGCGGGGAGGAAAAAGAGAGTGGCACCAGCGCGGGAGAAGAAAAAGAGAACGGGCAGAGCTCTGGGCGCGGCAGACCAATGGGCGGAGGCAACATCGCCCGGCGTTCCCGAGGTGGGGCGGAGGAAAGGAGACGCGAAGGGAAGGGCCGACGTGGAGGTAGCTTGGCCGTGCAACAGAGAGAGAAGGAAGGAAGAAGAGAACAGCGCTAAGGGAAGGGGGCGCTCGGGCAGGAGACGATGGAGAGGAGGTGGGCTGTGCGCACCGCGGGGAAGGGAGGTGGGGGCTGGGCTGGGTCAATCCGGCCTGGTCTGGCTCCCCTTCTCATTTCATTTTTTTTAATTTTTTTTTGCTTTTGCATGTGACTATGTATGGGTACACATGTATATATATATATTGGTAATCTTTTGTTTCTGCATACTTGTGTAAATGCTGGCCTCTTTAAATTTGCTTGCCATTATTTTTAGGGGTGAGATTTCATATTTGGTTACATTTTCTCCTTTGGTATTTTATGGATCATCTTTTCAGATTCTTAATTAGATTTTTAAATCTCTACCATTTAAATATAGCTACTTATTTTGATCCAATTTAGCTTTAGAAACCTTTTGCCAAACTTCCAGGAAAAAGAAAGAAAAAGAAATCATTGTAAATCAAAATGCAACTGTTATTATATTGCAAAATAACCAACAACTTTACATTTTTCCTAATACCATTTTCAGGATGTTACAAATATCCACTTTAGTTCTGTTGTGTTCTGATTGTGAGGCAAGTCTGTCAAGATCCATGTTCTATTCTTTTCTATGGAATCAAGCTCTGCCTGCATAGTAGTCTTCTAATGATTTTCTTTTAACACTTGCTGAAATCCCATTGGTTCATCAGTAGTGACTATCTATAATTCTTCATACATCTCAATGGTTTTGGTTTGCTCATAAATTTCAGCAAGACTTTGATGAACGGGTATTCTGCTCGGCGGGGTCTCTACCTCTTCTTGTTCAGTTTGAGGGGAAGATGGAACATCCTGTGCAGCCTACTGTGGACTTGTAGATATACTTGACATGGGTATAACTGGTTCTTGAAATTGATCTATTTCATCATTGTTTTCTCCTTCAACTGAGAAGGAAATCCACTTCTGCAGATTATTTTCTTCTAATGGTTTTGCCTCCCACTCCTATGTCTTATCTTCACAAAAGATCACATCTCAACATAATTTTATCTTCATGTGGATTGTACAACCGGCTTGCTTTGGATCCTAGTTCAACTTCCAATATATCGATTTATTTAATCTATCATCTAATTTCTTCAGATGAGTGAGCACCTTTGCATATGCCAAGCAACCAAACACCCTCAAGTGTTCTAAACTTGGTTTTCTTCCAGTTAATGCTTCATACGGGATCTTTCCTTCTAGAGCTTTTGTGAGTACTCGATTGAGAATATGCACAGCATGTCTTATAGCTTTAGCCCAAAATCTTCTCGGAAGTAGTCTGCTTTTGAGTAAACTTCTTGCCATATTCATTACCGATCGGTTTCTCCACTCGACTACTCCGTTCTGCTGTAGACTGTAAGGAGGTGTGAAATACCTTTTAATTTCTTTTGTCTCATATATTGATTTGAATTCTTGTGCCAAGAATTCACCCCCCGGTCTGATCTCACTGCCTGAAGTTTGTGATCAGTCTCCTTTTCAACTAGTGTCACAAAGTTTGGGCACTCAAAACACTTAATATGACTTCTGCAGTCTACAACATAATGGCCTTCTTTGCCACAAGTAATGCATTTGATTTGGCTTGTGTCGGTTGTAAGAGAATTCATCTCGCATTGCTTTTTCTCCACGACCAGCAGTAAAACCACAACCTCCTCAACCCAAATCACAGCCACCTGTACCATGACCATGACCACATCCACGCCAATTGCTAGATCCCCAGCCTCCTCCTTGGCATGGATTTGGTTCCCGCCAAGTTTTGTTTTCAACATTCGCTTCATTCTTCACTAGCAATGCTTGACCAGTTCTGGCCTTACACTCTTTAAGCAATCCCTCATGAGCCTTGAAAGATCCTGTTACTTCTTCTATTTTCATGTTTTGAAGATCATTTGAATATAGAAGAGTTGTAACCACCGGTACAAACCTCTCGGGTAGGACACGCAAGTACTTCTCGACTACCATAGTTTCTTCCAATGTACCTTCAAGAGATCGAATCTCATTGACCACAGCAGTTAATTTACCTACAAACTTATCTACTGACTGAGTTTCACCCATATGCAGTGCCTCATTGCCGAAGAGCAAGCCAAGCTTCTCATGTTGCATCTTTTCTGATAAGTTGATTGAGCATTGAGTCAGGTATGGTAGCGTAGATGAGCACTAAAACAGTTTGATCGGTATTCACGTCGACTTTCTTAGCCTTTCCTTTTTGGATCGACCTTTCCATTAGCATCAACCGGATTAGCTACAACGTCATAGACCCTTGGGCACGCATATTCACCCGCATCTTCACAGACCATGCCGGGTAGTTCTTTGAGTTGAGGACTGCATACAGAAAGGAATTCGGTCCTTCCTTCATTGTCAGTGAAAATCCGGTCCCTACCATTTGCTAGCTGTTCCTTCTACGAGTCAATCGACAACTGCTCTGATACAAGATGTGAGATTCGACTACTTGATGTTGAGTTATGACCACCTTGTTGGATGAAGTATACGACCACTTTATTGATGGTTAAGACCACTCAATGCACGTGCTCGTAAAACTCCACGAACAAGTACTACTTTATTTGTGTCACGTACTCATAAGCTTCAGGGATGAGTACTCCAGTACTCGTTGCCTTCCGATACTCTTGGTACTCATTAACTTTTGAGTATGCCAAACACTCGATACTCTGCGCACTCGCAACTCCTCTGTTTTTCGAGTTGTCGCCGCCGTACTCGAAAAACAGAGGAGTTGCGAGTGCGCAGAGTATCAAGTGCGACAACTTGAAAACAAGTGCAAGATAGAACAAACGAAATCTTTTGGTGGTGCTCAAATCGCTACACCTTGTTTTTTGGTTTTCTCCTATATTTATATACAAGATTGCATGTTAAATATAGACTATACTTCAACGTATCCGAACATCACTCAAATACGAAAATCGATTTTGAAAGCTGAATTTCTATTTCTAAATTGTCTCAGACTCAACTCGATATAGATTCAAAAATAGATTCAACAGAATTAGTTCCAACAACTACGACAAAACTGCATGCTTAACAAAACAAAATCAGAAGAACATGTATCGCCATTCCAGATACACCAATTCGGCCGAAGCACGTCTGGGCATTCCCGTATGGCGACCCATGCCATATCGATCCTAGCTAATTCCAGGTTCTTACCTCGACTACTACGTGTTCGTGTACCATCAAACAGTGCTGAACTCCCTAATCAACAAGACAACAGAGTTACCCAACGCTCGCGAAGTATCAGACTCAAGTTTTTGCAGCACGGCTCGGTGCGACCAGCGCTCGATTTATTGAGCGCGCGCAAGTGGGAACTGAAAAGCCCCGATTCCTTAAATATTTTTCCTTGTCAAAATTCGACACTTCCTCCTCCCGCAAGGCACAGGAACATCTTTACGGTCTTTGCTGGTACAGTGCCGTACCAACGCAGCGGAATAAACCCACATGCTCATTTCTGACCGTCTGATTTGCAGTTACGTACTACAATTGGCCGTACTTTCGTGGCATACATACATACATATACTGATATACATACTCATGGACCGGTGACCCCCCCGTGGCATGGACCCCCGGCCGTCGCACTTCTTGCCCCCCCTCTTAAGACGGCTCTGCAATTAACTAGTAGATCCTATCTTAAAAACACTCTGTTTAAAAAACTAGTTATTATAGAAAAAATTAAAAGTTAAAATCAAAAGCTGAAAAACAGGCCGTATATAGAGACAAGCCTAGCCGGTGAGTTATTTTTCTAATCAAAAGGAACAAAAGAATTGGAGCGAAAAGGCGCCAATTCGTGCAAGACAGAGCGGAAATAAAAAGGTCGCGAGTCAAAGCGCGCGCAGGGGCCAGGCACTGGCAGGGCAGCAGCTGTGCCCTCAAAACTCCACGTGCTTTCTGTTTCTCTCACACTCGCGCAGTAGTACCGCGCTACGGCCTACTAGTAGGGGTGGGCGTTCGGGTTACCCGATTATTTCGGGTCGGGTAGTTCGGGTAATTCGAAATTCGGGTAATGAAAACTGCTACCCGATATTAGCCCCAAAAAAACACTACCCGCAATTTCGGGTACCAGATAATTCGGGTTCGGGTTCGGGTATACCCGATATACCCGAATTCACAAAAAACCAGCAAACTGCACAGAATTTGCATAGAATTTCAGCAGCAATTTCGGGGTTCGGGTTCGGGTAATTCGGGTACGGGTAATAAAGTGATAAGTTCAAGTGTATTTCGGGGTAGTTCGGGTAATTCGGGTAGTTCGGGTACCGGGGGATATTACCCGAACTACCCAAACTAATTTCGCGTAATCAGAATCGCTATCCGAATTTGGGATCGGGTACCTCGGGTTCGGGTATTTCGGGTTCGGGTCCGGGTAATTCGGGTACGGGTAACGGATAGCGGGTATTTTGCCCACCCCTACCTACTAGCCCGTTCACTTGCGCCGCCCTCTTGTACAGGGAGCAGACCCTCTCTGCCTTTTCATTGTTAAGCAGAGGCACAGTACCGTGCCTCTCTCTCTCTCTCTCCCTATCATCCATCCATTCAAGAAAGCATTGGCCAAGGTATTCTGCTACGTCAACGCTACAGTACCAAGTATGGTACAGGGTCTGTTCTTTAAATCAAAAGCTGACGACTTTTGGTTTTTATTATAATACATAACTTTCAAACGGAGTATTTTCTCAAGACGAGGTCTACAAGTTAAACGATCTACATATTAAAATTCTAACATCTGTACCAGTCAAAATGGTAAGTGAGTATCTGTCTCTCTGTAATCTGTACCGTAAACAGCCAAAATTCAAAAATTTCAGCCAAAAGTCATAAGCTGCAGCTGAAAAGAACATATCTACAGTGAATTCGGCGTGGTATCTGCTACAGTGCGTGAGCAGACATTTTCCTTGATCCAATGCATGAAAAGTAAATGCACGGTCATCGTGCTTTCATTTCACAAAGTCAGAGGATTTACATACTTCTTGTATCGAGGGACTCGCCTGTTTAGACCATGGATGTATATTTTTCTAAGAGCAAGTATAATAATGGTTTTATAATCAATCTAGTCAGCATTTTTACTGATATAGAGGAGAGGAGAGGAGAGAGAGATGAGAGCTTGCAAGCAACAAGCTGGGCACAGGAGCATATGCGGTGGTGGGCCTAGATAATAAATGTATGTGAGGAGGAATAGGAAAGAGAATGTGAGACATGATACCACATAATAATAAAAAAACCTTTTGTAGATAAATTATTGTATAACTTGGCTCTTATAACTTGACTTGTAGCCAAACACTTGACTCTATTATTGGACTTGCTCTAAGAGGTTACGGAATGTATTTTTCCAAGAGGTCCGGGAAAAATGGGGTTTCGATAATTACGGTCGGTCGACGTACGTTCCACGAGCTTCATTGCACGGTCTCTTTTGTGCACACGGCATTTTGAGGTCAGAGAAGGAGGAAGATAGGTGTGGGCTCGATATGATAAGTTAAGAGGGGGTGAATGACTTTTTTAAATTATTTTTTAAAATATTAACAGTAATATATAGTGAAAAATATAAATTCATATATTCATCAAAATTTAAAGCCACAGGAGGTAAAACTCCATAAAATCTCCCCAAAATCGGTCAGATTGGGCGAACAGTAAAATCAGCTCAGTAAACAGTAAAATCAGCACTATTTTAAATCCAAAAATGCATGTTATTTTTTTATTTCATGATCCTAATAACTTAAAATATGGCATGCACTTTCTCTAGGATGTCACGAACCTATCCAATCAACGATCAAGTTATTTGAGAAAAGGTCATACGAAAACCCGGCTAACGAGGATATAATAATTCTCTAATTATCACGTCATTATATTATCAGAGTATACCCCTTAACGATAATGAAGAGATTTCATAGGGTAATCGTAAGTCTTACTACGACTACTCTTTGGTCGTAAGCTTTTCTACGGCCACATAGTCATAAGTCTTACTACGACTACCGCTTGATCGTAAGTCTTTTTACGACTACGTAGTCGTAAGATATCCTACAACCACCTCATGGTCGTGAGTCTTTCTACAACCAGCATATTCCGGACTAGCTTGTTTACAATGATCTACTTCATCGTGGGGTTATCTGACAAGATGATTAGAACGTGCGCTTATTCCTAATAACCGTCGCATGATGAATGAGCCACTATATCTCTCTGACATAACCTCCGTAAGACGGTTATCACCCGAAGTGTTAGGTGTCTTTTGGCGCGGGCAACAGATATCGCTTCATCGATTATATAAAGGTTGCCGTCGGAGAGGGGGGAGAGAATACATTGGATCAGCGGATAATGCTAGGCATTTTTGCATTATTCTCAGTTATAAACATCTTTTTGAGTAATAGTTATACAGGACGTAGGGTTATTATTCTTCTAGTAGAAGACCCGAACCTGTATAAAAATTCCTATGTCTCTACTCTGCATGTCCATACATCGAGTCTTCTAGAGTTTCCCCGAATTCAAACAAATTGTACGTAAAATCGATATTAAAACATCAACAGTTGGTGCCGTTCATGGGAATCGTTCTTCCAAGACTTCAATAATTTCCTTGTCGGCAAGTTCTCTTTCTTTTGATGTCCTCATGGCAGGGGAGTGGAACGAGGAGAGCTGGTTCGACATGGCCAATTATGCAGATCTTGACATGGATGCTTGCTACGACTACGAGCAGATGATACTTGCTTCCGATGGTGAGGCTGTCCCTGGAGATCCATCCCGAGATCTCGGAGACTGCACTACTGGAAAGGCTGAGGAGGGATCCTTATCCCCCACAGCAGTACGCTGACAGGAGGAACTAGTTTCCCCTGATGGCAAGAGTTAATCCGGCTGTGAACAAGACTCGCAACATCACGAGGGGCTCGTCCTCAAGTGGGTCAATGTCTTCATGTTGGACAAATCGATATCATTGCACTCCTTCATAGTCTCCTTAATACCATTCGTGCTATCATTGCTATTACTTTTAGTTTTGTTAAAATTTTTAGTTGCTTTTATTGGAGTTCATATACAAACTAAATTGCTAATTTTATTTAATTTATATCACATTTTAGTTATTTAAGGATTTTACTTTGTAATTGTATGGAAATTAAATTATAAATTTGATTTTATTTTTACTCCCAAATTCAATTATTTTTTGTTAGAATTTGTATACAAATCTAATTACTAATTTTTATTTAATTTTTATTTGGAATTATGAGGCCTGTTCTTTTTGGCTTCGGCTTACGGCTTTTGGCTACGGCTTTTGGCTTTTGGACTGTTCATGAGAGAGAGAGAGTACGGAGTAATAAAAACTCATGTGTAGTTTTGACCAATATAAATAAAGTCACTACAGTGTATACTACAATTAACTTATGGACTTCGCCTTGAAAATACACTCCGTTTGAAAGTTAGTTATTATAGAAAAGCCAAAATATAGCTTTTAGAAGCTGAAAAAACAAGCCCATAGTTAGTTTGGAATTTCACTTTGGAATTTGCATCGACATCAAATCGCTAATTTTATTATATTTTTATTAACAATTTCAATTAATTTTTGGTTGGAATTCGTGTACAAATCTAATTACTAATATTTGTTTAATTTTTATTCTAAATTATATTTATTTAGGGATTTTACTTAGAAATTCATATGAAAATCAATTTTATATTCTTATTAATTTATTTCAAATTTTAGTTATTTAAGGGTTTTACATTGGAATTGTATGAAAATCAAATTGCAAGTTTCTTTTAACTTCTATTTCTAATTTAAATTTTATTGGTTGGAATTAATACGCAAATCCAGTTGCTATTTTTTATTTAATTTTTATTACAATTTACAGTTATTTAGATATTTTACTTGGAATTTGTATCATAATCAAATTGTTAATTTTATTTTATGTTTTATTCTAAATTTTATTTTTGGTTGGAATTCATATACAAATCCAATTGTTATTTTTTATTTATTTTTATTCTAAATTTCATTTATTTTTTGGATTGTTTTTGACATAGACTCTTTTTTAATCTAAACCATTATTGTACAGACCCACTATGATCAACGGTGTGGATCTTTCTGTTTTTTCTTTTATTAACGTGAGAATTTCTATCACTTAAGAGCGAACGTGATGCCTTCTTTTATCTTTGCTTTAATAACATAATAGTTAGAGCACTTTCTATCTTCGCCTTTATCTTCTCGTTTCCATCTCTTTCTATCGAATTCCCTTTAATTGATAGATCATTCCCAATCAGTTAAATCTTTCTTTTTTTTTTCAATATATCTAAAATCAGCTTTCCTTTCTCACTGATTATTCCGTGGCCGATCTTAATGCTTCTAGATCCTTCTTGGTCTTCTTGACTTTTCTTAGATTATATGCTAACACTATTTTGCTTGTAAAAATTAGTGCTAACCCAAAACTCAAATCAGATCACCCAAAAGATATTGCCAAGTCCTGGTCGGCGCGTACTACACCGTACAAACTCGTCATTCTGAGTTTTTGCCGAAATAGCGAATTTTAAAATATGATTAGCAAATATGAGATTCTTATAGCCGTAATTATAAAAATGATGTCATACGGTTTTAACCATAGGGTGACATATGGTGGAGCTCCACACGGTGATGAAAATGTCATTTTTGCTATTATGATAACAAGAATGCCTTTTTTGCTAATCACGTTTAAAATTTTACCATTTCGGCCGAATACTCCGTCATTCCTTGTCCATTGCATCAGGCATGCACCCCTTTGGTTGATGATTGATTCACATATTGATTAGTAGCACCAGGGGCGAAGCCAGACGAAAGGAGCATTGAGGTCACCTCCATTGCACGATGGTGTCCTCTCTACTGATGAACAGTAATAAATAATAATTTTCTATAGGATTTGCTAAATTTTATTGAGATCACTGAACAACAATGCTTATATGCTGGCTTCGCCCCTGAGTAGCGCGGACAATGCACTCCGACCTAAAGCACTATTTCTAACCCGTACGTGCCATTTCTAGCTTTTGTCCCGACCGAAGTAAATGGGCGTGAGGTAAGCAGAGCCGGAAAGAAAAAGGGAGATTTGCTCATGTGCCCCAAAGTTTAATGGTGTTTGCTCATTTGCCCCATGATGTCTCACTGACATGTAGGCCTTGGACCCGCATGTCAGTGAGACATCATGGGGCAAATGAGCAAACGCCATTAAACTTTGGGGCAAGGGAGCAATTTTTCCAAAGAAAAATGTGTAACAGGCTACTAGGCCACCCCCACCGCACGCAGCCGGCGAGTCGTCCGGCGGGGTCAAATCCAAGTACGGACGCGGAGCAAATACCCAACGCTTTCTGTGGTGAAACCGCACCAAACTGGGCCAACGCGGCCGCCGAGTGAGCGGCGACGGCGTCAACACGGAAGGCGGGTCGTTTAGGGCTTCATTTCGCTGGTGGCCCGGCGCAGGGGCGTAGCCGGTAGTGAGGTTTCGTAGGGCTTGAGTCTATTTTCCGTTGATATCGGTTACTGTGTATAGGGATGAAAACGGTCGGAAAACTCCTCAACCGTTTTCTACTTCTACATTTGAATACGAAAACGAAAGCGAAAGCGGTAAAGCCGGACACGAAAACGAACGCGAACTTACGGAATATCGAGAATTTCGAAAACGAACCAATTCAAGCGGAATTATGTCGAACACGGTCGGTATACGAAAATTCAATACGGAATACCGACCTGTAGGACCAAGTGCATAACAATTAACAAGTGACCAAGTATATAACAATTACCAAGTGCATGATCAAGTTCAAGTGCATATAATAATTAAAAAGTGCATGACTCTTGGTCTTAAGTATTAACACAATAGCCGGCACAAATACAAATACAATACAAGTCTAGAACAAGCAATTAACAGCTAGCAGAACATCTACAGTTCATCAACATCATCCATAAAGTCAGGATCGCTTTCCATATCTTTTGCTTCCTCATTGTCCTCCTCAGAGTCCTCATCCCCTCCTTGTCCTTTTCCTACAAGTTTGCAAAGTGAATTAAAATTAGATGTAGCAATAGCATATTTCAGAGCAAGCAGTCAATAAACATACACATACCTCAATTTTCAGTTTAGCCACAACATTAGCCAAAGCCTCAACCTCAAGATCACTCACAATTGATCCAACCATTTTAGAATCTGAACAAAAAATGAGAAAGAAAGGAAAATAAAATGTAGAAAAGTAGAAAACGGTTTAAACCGTATTTACAATACGGTATATTCCGAATAAAATGTAGAAAAGTAGAAAACGGTCGGAAAACGCCTAAACCGTTTCCGCTCCGTTTTCGAATTTGGTATTCCGTATTTTGATCCGAATTCGAATTTGTCCGAAAATACGAATTCGATCGGGTCAAATGTAGAAAACGATGCGGTTCGGTACGGGATATTTCCGTTCCGTTTTCATCCCTAACTGTGTATGAGGTATCTTTATTATATTTGTTTTTTATTTAAATTTATTTATCTTCTATTTATGTATGAATTTGGATTGTTTAAACTTAGTTTATTATGTTTGTCTCAATTTATCTTAAGTCTTTTCAGTTTTTAGTTTTAAAAAATAGCTTAGTCTTTCAAAACCCCTTTCTGATTTCATCCCGGCTTTGCCACTGGCCCGGCGTGTGCTATGTTTACATGTCCGCGTGTGGCCTCACCGCCTGACGCGCGTGTACCGGCAGGTGTGCCCAGGAGCCCAGGACTGACAGCTAAAACGGCTGCTGTATACAGGAAGTGGTACATCCAAGCGTGCCGCATGTGCGTCGCACAGTTTGGCAGTGCCATTTTTTTCCCCTTCGCGGTTCTAATTCTACGCCCCGTTCATTGCACCGCATGCCCTGCCGCTTCCCACGGCAGAAATGTTGGACGGAGGAACATGTGTACCACCAGCACACACCTTGTGAATCGAAGGGACGTTCTTTGCTCACATATAATTTGCACCCTGTGAATGGAGATCTGCGACCTCACGGAGCAACGGAGATTTGCGACCACACGGAACACAGATACATGCTTTCTTACTAAGATATGGTCGCTCGTGTATAAAAATAGGCGGCAGAACTTAAACTTTGTTGGATTATATTATAGTCCTGCGACTCTACCACCTACTGAGAGGTGCGGTTAGTTTTTTTATTGCTGGTTTATTTATCAATAGTATATGATATATGATGACATGTTTGCCACCACAGTTGTGGTTGGTTCGATCTGATGTATATTGATTTCACTGGACGTGTATACATCCATAATGCATACAACAATATACGTATTGTGCGGATCCCAGTCCGGAATCCGGATGCACGGCGTGCGCAGCTTGCCGGGCCAGGCCTATCGAACGTTGTTAGCAGTATATCACAAGAAACAACGGCCTCTTGAAGCCCATCAGATGAAACCAGCCGTCGTCGCCGAGGCTATTGGGCCGCGCAAACTCAAACCGTTCGTCTGCCAGCCCAACAAAGCTTTGAGCTTCGAGGAAAGTCACTAGTGTCCTCTGGGGAGCACACGGAGCAAGAGGCACAGCGCGGCGACGCCGGATCTGCTATGCTCCCACGCCGCCATGCCGGCGATCGGGCACACGGCGTACGCTGCCAACTTTGTCACCACCGCACGGTGTTGCTGCAGCTTGCGTGCGTGCCGCAGGAGCCATGGAGAAATTCCTGTAGAAAGCGCGGGCGTGCTGTACCCTTCCAGAGGTTAGAGATGGGTTCTTTTACAGCGTGTTTGGTATCCTGTACCAGGCCGTGGCCTGGCTCTGTGCATGCAGGCATCAACGTTTGGTTGCTCCTTGACCTGGCTGTAGCGATGCTTTGTACATGCATGCGCCTGGCCGCGCGGAAATGAATCTCATTTTTGTTTCTCCCTAGCCTGGCTGGCGGAAACGAGCCTGGCTTATCTTATACAGGGAACCAAACACATCCTTAATCTGAGCCTTATAACTTTTGATTTAAAATTTTGCATTCTGACCATTCGCAAGAGAGAGTATAAAGATATACTCATGTATAATTTTTACCGATATAAACGAAGTCAGTATAGTACGCACTATAATTGACTAGTAGACTTTAGTTTAAAAATACACCGTTTAAAATGTAGTTATTATGTCAAAAAGTAAAAAGCCAGAATCAAAGCCGCGCCGAACGCACCCGACCACCACCGTGATCGAATGGTCCAACAACGATGATCACCATTGAGGCATTGACCAACGCAGACAACCTCATCATCGTTCACCAAGTTGTGATCTTATCTACGCAATCAGATAGCAGCTCTCTCTCTCTCTCTCTCTCTCTCTCTCTCTCTCCGCGAGGAACCAAACAGCACCTCGGTGATTGCTAATAAACAACTACTAACAAAAGAACCAACGAAGATGACATGAGCTTTAGCATTGGACAAGGACTTTTTTGATAAGAAGATTGATGCATGCATGTGATCAACGAGGGTACGGTGGGCCTGGAATGTTGGATGCATATCCGGGAGGCCAGTTGTGTCTTGCGCTACACCCCAACGTCCTTGTTAACATGCTCACTGTTTTAGTTGAGGTATTAAATCCTCTTGAAATTTTCTCAAAAAAATAGATATAGCTCTCAAAGTCTTCTTCACTCGTACAAAACCGCTCATTGAACGAACACTTTTTCTTTGAGAAACGAACAAAAGAGGAGAGATTTGATTTGAACAAGCTTTTGCACCCTCTCCCAGACTTCTCTCTTTCGAGGGGAAGCCGAGAGCTTTCATTGATCAACGGAATTCAAAAGGTAACAATCCATTCGGAGAGAGAACAAATGAAAACAGGGCTCGTGGAGAGCCATCTAGCTGACTCACTCTAATTAATTACATTTGACTACTCATAGTCATAGCATAGTGTTTTTTGTTGACTCTGCCAACTGAGCGCCGCAAAATCCAAATTTGATTCTTACTGTAGGTACAGTCACCCTGAACGCCCATTGTCGATGGATTTTGGTTTTCTACGGAGGATGAGGTGCACAGACAATGGAGAATCACCACTGGAACAAATGGTGAATGTTAGCTAATGCATCATCTGTTCTTTCTTCTTTTTGTAGATTCCGAGATTTACTTTCGAAGTTGAAGAATTGGCATGCGTGCTTTCGGAATTCGACACCCTATCTCATAGCTATACTCAACAGAAAACTGGCATGTGGTCATATGACTAGAGGTGTGGGTGTACACCTCGTTCTATCAGTGGTCAAGACGGAGACTCGATGATAGTATCCATAGATTTAGGAGTATATATGCATACGCATTTAATCTACTTGTGCTCCGTGAGGCTTTAGACGCTCTGATAAATTCATAACGTACGTAGAAAACCCATTTAAAAACGTTTGAATAGGTATTATGAGTGTGACGTATGTAAAGTATATGCATCCGTTTTGTACTTAAAAAAAAGTTTCACGATTAAACTAAGCAGGTTTGAGTGAATTACCGAGTCATTGCCTGGTGCTGACTTGTTGGCGCGCGCGGTCCCCAGCTAATTCTGAATCATCTCCTCTCCCCTACTCCGTTTCTCTATGTGGACGCTTGCATTATCGTATTGACTACTCACAGCTAAGTCAGCGCCGTCTATTAAATATACATAGACTCATGGGCCGTCTATTCCTGCTTTTTTATTAGATTTTAACTAAAATTATATTGTAACGGCTGTTAGTTTTTTAAGTAATTAAACTAAAAAAAATGAAGAAAAATAATAAAAATAAAAACACGATTATATCTCTATGGATAATGCAAAAAAAGAGGAGAAAAAAACAAAAAAGTAGAAGAAAAACCAAAATAGTGAAAAATCAACATTAAAAAGCCAATGCATTCATTCCAGAAGTTGAAAGTCGGAATGAATGGATCAGACGGTAGAGACGAGCCTTTTGCTTAGCTTGATTGGCTTGACACAACAGCAGCAGAAAGCCAAAAAGCATGTCGGCGCATTGTCGGACCCGAATTTTATTAATTCAGAATCTTCTATGGTTCCATCGTACTATTTCCTGAATCAGTAGATAGTGCTCACAAATATATTATTGTATATCAAGTTCATATCATGTGGAAACATAAATAGTATAGTAACAAACTTACATAATGGCCGATCTGCCCGAATTCATTAGAAAGCAGGAAACGAAGCTCCACACATGTGAGACTCTCACGACACGCACACAGGCAGCCAACTAGGGTTCGTGAACTAGTTCTTAACCTCATTGTCTTCTAACTCTGTCGACTCCTTTAGATGATCACAGTGCCTGTCTTTTATCTTTCTTATTGAATAATAGCATTTGAGTAAGAATGAGTACAATAGTACTCAACAAGCCACCACACAGAATGTAATAATAATAATATATATAAGACTATCAAGAGAGGCTTGAGATTCTTTTAGTTGCAAAAATGCCATTATTTTGAGATACCATTATAGAAAATTTATGAGACCTAGCATTTTTACTAAACCAAAATTTCTAAAGTTATTTAAGAGAATGAGTAATAATAGTAGTGTAGATTACATCCACCTATTATAGTGTATGGTTACCTCCATTGTATGCTAGTTTTGGGTTACATCCGTCCATTATCATCACTGGGGTACTTCCGCCTAGGAAAAATCAATTCAGGGCTACATCCGCCCAACGAGTTTTCATCCTACCTACAAAGTTTTAGAAATAGATACTAACTGGAGTAAGTTTCCATGCACACTCATGACCATGGGCACGATTGTTCAAACAATTTTCACTCTGCAGAGATTATACACTTTACCCGCAAGAGATAATCATCTTATTATATTTCACACATTTCTTAAGATATGTAAATCAAGAATATCACCACAAAGCCTTTACAATGCATCTCCCCAGCGAGGCCACACCCGCTAAGGTTTTCACTGCTGCACGACTACGTCCGTCCGCTCCAAAACCCCCCCTTGTGCCATCACGTTAATGTTCTCCACTCACTCACTTGACTGTATGCCACCGGATGGCATAACCCGCACTGAGTTGATTAAAATTAGTTGATCAAGTCATACTTATTATAGACTTGTTGTTGTACTATTTTACATTAGAAGATCGTCATAAGATTCAGTTCTTAAAGTTATCTAAGCGGTGCTACCACAAATAACACATTCTCATGCTACATCCGCACCAGCCTCTCTTACCATCTGCCCAGATATGTAAAGCAAGTTTTAGAGCTTTTGGAGCATAAAATATCTAAGTTCAACATACCAGCCACTTCCTACAAGTGGCTACCCAAATCGAGTTTTTATGCATGAATTGATGTCAGGGCAAATTAATGCCCTCAAGTATCTAAGCAAGATTAAGCATCACGCCTAGATACAATTTATAACTAGTATGTTTACCAATAATTCTAGGATGACAAGGGTTTATGTCCAAAGCTAAGGAGCGAGGGTATAATTAAGTGATTATTCATAACAATTTAACTATAAATAAGTGTTAATATAATTCGTGTAACAAAGTAAAGCATGCAATTTTATACTTTCAAATAAAATAACTTGCATTCAAAAGGTAGGTGTGATATGATCAAAGTGATGACTTGGCTCACTCAAGTTACCGTGGCTTTGATCTTAAAGCCTTCTCATCAATGATTTTGAAACTCTTGATCTTTGTCTTTATCTCAATCTTGATCCCACATGATTTGTCACATCTTCGAGACTTCAACTTCTAATTGCGTGATAAATAATAGAAAAACTAAATGAATCCAAGGATCAATCAAAAGTCCAAATAAATCCAAAATAATCTTGATTGAATTTTCTTATGATTGACTTGGTGATATAAGATAAGATTTGGTGAGTGCAACATGCTTGACAAAGTCAAACGGAGTTTGAGAAAAGGAGAAATGGTGGAAAAGCTTTGCCGGGAAGGATAAAAGAAGGATCGATATCGAAGGAACATTCATAAGAATATTCTACTTCGGATTGGGGCATGGATAGACATGGCCAATTGCAAGATACCAAGACTCGATCTTTAATTAATAGTTTTTTATTTTATTAAGGGAGTTCTAAGAGATGGGTTAGACTTATGATAAATATGAGAGTCTAAAAGAACACTGAGTATTATTTGATGGGTGTTAACAATTAGAGATTAAGGTGTGAGTTCAACATGCGAAGAGTAAAGTTTTAATCCAACGGGTTAACCTTAGAGTTCATATTTTACCAGAGCTCCTTCTCAAGGTTGTGCCTTGAATTGTGGGTATACTAATTATTCTTAATTATCATGGGTGATTTTTAAATCCAGAGATAAGGACGGGACAATTTTTATTTAGGCAAGATTGTGTTTTAACATACCCTTCTTAAATTAGATGCTAAAAGCAATATTATAATTTTAATAAAGGCTTCTAATTTTAGATTTTTATATCAATTTAGATTAGACAGCAAAGGAATATTGGTTAATTGCCTTTTCTTTAATTTAGTTATTATTTTCACAAGGTTATAAGCATCAATAAAGTCTTTGCTTAGAAATTGGATTTGAGATAAATTTTTAATGATTCCCTAGTTATATTCGAGAATTTCATCATATACTAGGTAAGCTTTTAATTTAAATCTCGTTATTCATAGATAATTATTAGAGACTTAAAATTCAAATGATTTAGCTCACTTATTTAAGCATTATTAGAAAAAGTAGCCTTGTGACTTTTGAGATAAATAAATAATATTTATCATCATTATATGGCTTAGTTTTGCCCTAAGCATTCTTAGAAAAATAACAAACTTGTTGTCCCTTGTTGATAGTTTGTTATTTGTAGCTCCCACATTAATTGACATGCTATTTAAATTATCGTCTTAGCAATGTTAATTATATTTGAGAAAGGGTCTTCATGATAGTTGGATTAATCCCTTTGCATTTTTCATAAACATTAATTAAAGTTTTAAACTCTAGTTTCACTGATTGAATTGCGTTAAAAGGATTCCTAAGGGGATGGGCCCATATGTCATGTATTAGAGAGAGAGCCAACAGAAACAAAGGAGGGTCCTAACTGAGGAGGTTGGTGGTGCATGGTGGGAGGTGGCATCATCGACGAGCGGTGGCTAGAGGGGAGGCGATGAGCAGCAAAATGGGATGCCCAAGTGGTGAGGAGGCTAGGGTAGGCAGCAGCTCTGGCCAGGAAGTCACCACGGCGAGCTGGGGTGGCCAGGCGTAGGGATGCCATAGGGATGATGGTGGCCGAAGAGAAGGGAGAATAGGGAGAGGGGGCATGAGATAGAGGGGGCCCTAGTGAGCTTACCGGTATGGTTGGAGGAGCCGGAGGAGGGCCAAGGCAAGCTGGTGGCACGAGCTCAGGGTGGCGTGAGGTGGTCACCAGTGCCAGCGGCCTAAGGTGAGGAAGAGGCAGTGGTGTCGGTTTGGGAAGCTAGGGGCATCGAGGTGAAGCTCCAGGAGGGAGCAATCAATGGGAGAAGCTCCGCAGGGAAGGCGGCGGCGGCGGAGATGGCTCCCGCCGGACTCAGGAGAGAAACGTCATTCCGATGAGCTCTAAGTGCAGAAATCCAATTAATTGGGAAGGGAAAGAGAGGATGCTTGGCAACGCGAGGTAACACAGTCAGTTTTTGGAGAGTCTCACTGGAGTGGCTGAAACGGCAAGCGGGTGTGGTGGTCGACATGGACACGGAAGCGTCTCGGCCAAGCTAGGCTTGGGGAGGAACGAAGGGGCAATGGGGTGCAATGAAGATCTCAGGCATTTTATAGCTGAGGGGGTGCTTGAGATGTTGTTGCCCCACCGTGGAAGGTGATGCGGCCAGGTCACACTGGCATGGATGGGCAGCACGACGCGTGCAGCAGGCACGGGTTGCGTGCTGGCGCCGGGCGGTGTAGCAGGGAACACGGGCACACGCTGGCAGTGTGTCCATCGCTTGAGTGTGGCACACATAGTGTGTGGTGTGGGGCAACGTTGTTAGTGCTATCGTGCGTGCACACGACGCATCCGGGTCGGCGACTGGGTCAGCAAGCAGAGTAGAGGAGGGGAAGGAAGAAAGAAAAAGGGGGGCCTGGCTAACTGAGGGGGAAAGGAAGGAGGAGAAGGGAAAGAGGGAAAAAGAAAAATGTGGGCCCACAAAATTTTGAAATTTGATCTTTGATTTGAATTTTCGTTTTCAAATTTTGAAAATGCTTTCGAATTCAAATCTGGATTCTGTGCTCAAATTATTTGGATGCAAATTTTGAATCTTGCTTTGCTTTTGCTTTTAATAAATTTTGATTTTAAATTTTGTTTTCTAATTTGAGATTCAAATTTAAATTTTGTTTGGTTTGGCTTCGTTGGGGATGTAGACAACATACAGGCCAAGGCCAACATCAAGGCTGAAGACTATGGGAGAGCACATCAACCCATGTTCTTACCGTAATATCATGTGATGAGAATTGAGATGCACAAACTTTTGGAACAAGAGAAATGTCACATCAGGTTTAGGACTTTGCTAAGTGTGATGACCCGTATTTTTACCGAGGGGTAATAGCACTAGTCGCTGGATTATTATTTGTTTGTCTGGTAAAACACCACTCCAACGAATAATAAGCCCATCAAAGTGTTAAAGCAGAACAATAATTATAGACAAAACATAATATTACATGAACATAGCCACGCAGGGCTAACGTCTGATACAAGGCCACATGGGCTCGAATATTACAACACCAAAATTAAACAGTTCTAGTCCAACTTCCAATTATACAGGTGTACTAAGCACGCTAAATTTTACTAATACCCTGGGGGTCGTTGTAACATCCTGAAAAATATAAATATTAAATTAAGGAGTTTTTGAATTATTTTATTTGTTTTCCATTTGAATTTGGAGTTTATGAACT
Source organism: Dendrocalamus latiflorus (assembly GCA_017311315.1). Classification (NCBI taxonomy): domain Eukaryota; kingdom Viridiplantae; phylum Streptophyta; class Magnoliopsida; order Poales; family Poaceae; genus Dendrocalamus; species Dendrocalamus latiflorus. The sequence continues at coordinate 26,957,132 of CM029647.1, read as the reverse complement.
TTTTATAAATATAAAGGAACTCCCAAAAGTAAAAAGAGGGAAGAACTCCACACATAAAATAATAAAACATGAGCACCCAATAAAGAATCTGAAAGGATGATCTAAAAGAATTAAAAAGTAAGTATAAAATAATATCCCTAAAAATGTTGGCAAGCAAATTTTAGGAGGCTAGCATTTACCCATATGTGCATACCCCAGAAAATATGTGTAAATGTATATACATACAATTTCAAATGCAAAAGCAAAATAAAATTTAAAAGAAAAAATCATAACCGGGCCGGCCATCACCCCGGCCCAGTCCCTCTCTCCACGCGCGGCCTGCGTGCGCACACAGCCGCACACCCCAGTCGGGCGCGCCCCCGCAGCCCATCTCCCGCGCGCGACGTTCCCCGCTGGCCGGTGGCCCGCCTCGCCCCGCGCCTCGCTGCCGCCTGGGCCCGTCCCCTCGCGCGCGCGACGTCTCTGCCTGGTGGACCCGCCCGCGCGCGTCTTCTTCCTCGGCTCTTTCTTCTCCACGCGCCCGCAGCACCGCTCTCTCTCTCTCTCTCGCGCCAGCTCGCTCTCGCGTTTGCCGCAGCAAATCCTCCTCCCTCTCTCTCTCACCTCAAGGGCAAAGTTCAAAGAACCCACAGGAGGGGGAACTCACCTCCCCGCCACCTCTCTCCTGCAAATCTCGGAGAGATTTGGTTCCTTCCCCCCCTCCAGCGGCAACAGAGCGGCGGCCTCCGCCACCTCGCCGCGCGTCCCCCTCTCCCGGCTATAAAAGCCTCACCTGGGAGTCCAGAACGCATCGCGATGCCCTCTTCTACATTTCCACTGTGTTTAATTGAACCACATCGCCCCCAGTCGCCGTCGGCCCCTCCTTCTTCCCCCGCTCCGGCGACCGCCGATCAGCCAAGCCAAGCCGCCAGCGCCTAATTCCTCGCACGTGAACCCTCTCCGTGACATCGCGAAGCCATATCCGGTCTTCCCCGCACCTCCCGTAGCCTCCACCTCGCCCGCACCGGAGCTCCCGCCCGAACCGCCGCCACCGCTCACCGCCGGCCTTCTCCGGTGAACCTCACCTCCGGCCGTCTACACCAAAACCTTCGCCATCGGCCGGGGATTGTATTCCACGAAGCCCCGAGCCTCTCCGACCACCGCTTGCCACCGGCCACCGCCGTCCCCGACTTCCTCTGCCCGGTCTCCTCCGCGAGCTACCTCAAAACGGTAAGCTACCCTTACTGGGTAGGCAATGCCTCCCCGCTCACTTGGTTACCGCCGCTCGTCTCTCCTCCCCCTCGCTCCCGCGGCGCGCGTTCGAGCCCCCGGCTCCGCGCCTGCGGTCGAGCGATTTCTTTTAAAATCCCCGCTGACAGGTGGGCCCCACCTGTCGGCCAGTGTAGCAGGAGCGGCCCGCTGACCCCTGGGCCCCATTGAACAGTACCTGGACCCACTTGTCAGCGGCACGGTAATAAAAGAATTAAAATAAAAAGAAAGTGACATGTGGGACCCACTGTCAGAAATTTCACATTTTTGGAATTAATTAAAACTGAGAACTTCAAATAATCATAACTTATTCATTTTAACTCCAAATTGAGTGAGACCAATTTCTAAATTCATCTAAAATCAAGATCTGTCTAATGGAACTGAAATCATGAATTTTAGAGCTCATTAGAATATTAGTACTATCTACTGTGGTTTGCATAATTGAATTAAAAGGCTAAAATGCAAATTAAGGGAAGTAATAAAAGAAATCTATTTTGGTTAAAGGTGCAAGTTTAAAGACTACCAATAATTATAATTAAAAATCTATGCCCATATTTGACATGCCTCTATTACATAAAATTTTAGCCGTAGGTTTTGTTAGTTAATAAATATTGAAATACAACTTTGTACGGCAAGCCTTGTTATACAGATACGTTTATATTAAAACTAGTAACAACTAAAATGTAGAGCCTTACTAAGCAAACGTATATATATATATAAGCATCTATAAGTATATGTAAGTAAGCGGTTAAAGAAATATGGATAGCATGTATGCAACCCATTAGCAATTATGTTAGTACAATTTTTGTGCACCTTAGACCCTATTGAAAATATAAACCATAACGTTAGCATACCGCCAACCATAAAATCTTAAATAGCAGCTAAAGTAGGAGCAAGCTAATAATAGTGCAATTAATTAGGTCTTGACACTAGCTTTGGTACACGGTACATAATAAACATTAAGTGCAATGGTATATAAAGCAAGCTGGGATTCGTACCAATGGATCTTAATTTAAACTAAACTTAAATTAACGATAAAACATAAAGCATGATAATGGGATTATTGAAGATTTATAGAATAAGTACATATCTCATCCATCAGTCCAGTTTGCCTTTACCTAAGTTGCAAGGAATACTTACCTGAAGATAAAATTTATACATTAAACTCCTGCACCAGTCTATAGGTATAACCAACTCATGAAACTTCCTTGATAAATATAAAAATAATGAAAGAAACTATTAATAAAATGTCAAGACATCATTCTCTGCCGCCAGCCTTGCCTCAAATTACCCAAATCACCCAATAACTCATAATAATACAAAAGTTGAATTTACTTGGAGTTATTTGGATCTTTTGAGTAATTTGCTTTCTTTTGGATTTAGTCGTTTGTCGCGTAATTAGAAACTGAAGTTCGAAGATTCCACGGATCAGGCGTGATCAAGAGCAAATCGAAGGTTAAGCCCTAGAAGCACCAGAGAATCCGGATCCCGACCACTGTGCCCAAGGCGAGTCAATACTTTGATCATGTTGATCCTATGTTTTTGCAAATTACTTTGTTTTAAATTATCAAATTGCATGCTGTTAATTTATATGCAAATACATGCTTATTTTAATATTCTAGTTATGTGCCAATTGTTTACCTTGAATAATATTACTCCTCCTTGGAATATTTGAATATGTGGACTTTGTCGCCCTAGTAAATATATAATAGTAACATTTCGCAAATAAGTCTCTAAATATATGCCATGCTTAGTATTGTCTAGGTATTCATGGGCGTGAAAGCGCCCAAGCATCACTTTTATTCATGAGAAATTGATTCGGGCAGTCATGGTGGGAATGACTGATATATGTTGGTATGATTACTTTATGTTCCCAAAAACCCCAACATGCTTAAATATCTGGGCGGACTAGTTCGAGTGTGTGAATATGTGGTGCAGTGGAAGCACAAAGTGTGTTATTGGTAGACCGCCCAGATAACCCTAAGGACCGAATCTTGTCATGTCACCCGTGTAAAACAGTACAACCACAAGTCTGTAAAGTACAACTTGGCTAAGTAGATTTATCGAAAACTCTGGACTCATCTCACTAATAGGGGGAGAGAAGTAATTATGCAGGGGCAAGGGAGGGCCTAAAGGGACACCGAGTGGAGGGTGAAGTTTCCCAGTCGTGCTAGCGCAGAGGGGAGTGGAGCCCGTACGCTAGTAGCTGTGGGGAACATCCCGTGCAACATATGGGACCCACCGGAAGTGGGCAGTCTCCCATAGGGGTGAGATGACAAAAGGGTCTAGATATTTTGAAAAGTCACTGTGATGGTCTGCTCAACCACATGACTAAGGAATCGTGTGGGGCAATGAGTTGATTGTCTCTTGTGGTGAAAGTGTACAAACTCTGCAGAGTCAAAACTATTCGAATAGCCGTGCCCACGGTCAAGGGCGGACATGGGAACTTAACCAGATATAGTTCTATTTCAAAATGTTTTGTGGGATGGAAAAGTGGAGGGCAGCGAAAAGCCCTGATTTGAGTTGTCCTGGGTGTCGTCCCAGTGGTAAGTTAAGCGGCTATAACGCTGAAAGATGCTATGCGGTGTGATGCCATATGTATGGAAAATTCTGTTAATATTCCTTGAACATTATATTTTGTTCCAAAACTGCTAGGTCTCAGGAAATTTTATGTATTATATTTCAAATAGTGGCATTTCTATTCTTACAAAATAAAATATGGGTGGAATAAACAGGGTCGCGAGTCAAAGAGAGGAATGTTTGTAGAGTACCTATAAAGGCATTGGTGGATTCATGTCGATCTTGAATAGGAAATGATAGTGTGGGTTCTGGAGGAAATAAATTGGTGAAGTCTAGCTAAATGATAGGCTGGATAGAGGATTTAAATGATTTCTGGAGATTTAGGAATTTCACAGATAGATATTGGATTATGACACTGATAAATAAGTTCTTGGGAGATGTCAATATTAGAATTAATAGATTCAGTTACTAGATGAATCAAATGAATTTTTGAGGATTTGGTGGAATAATACAAGTATTGGATTATAATTCTTGATTAATGATATTCTTGGTGGATATATAATAGTGATTGTTAATCCTTGGAAGATGTTGTCAATATAGGGAATTAATAGGAGTTGATCAATTACTAGAGGGATGAATTAAATTTCTGAGAAGAATAGAGGAGTCATGATAATTAGTGGATTATAATCTTGGTAAATTGAAATTTTGGTGGAGGTATATCTAAGGATTAGCTAGTGATGGATAATGGAAAAATGAGATGGATTATTGGATTATGGGTTGAAATCAATGACAAAAAGGATTGAATACAAATGATATCGGTGGATTTGAAAGTAATTATATTAGAGAATCATTAGAGTTCAGAGGTAAGGGGCTGATGAATAGTAATGACAGGATTGGATTATTAATAATTCAAAGTACAAAGTATGATCGGTGGATTAAATAAATGATGATACTTGCTGTTTGGAGTTTTAGACAGCAATCAATAAATAGAGTACATTCTCGGTGGATTAAGTCGATTTTGGTAATTGTAGTGTGGAGTTAGGTAGTAATAATAAAACTTTGATTAATTAAGAATAATAATGCCGCTAAAAGCAAATTTTTGGCAAATAAAATAACCCGAGCCTTTCCTTTGTTATGCCATGCATACTATTTATTTGCATTCTGTGTATTGGCTCGCGGAGCACGGGGTCGGAGTGCTCACGCTCGCTTTTGCGACAAAACCCAGAATCAAGAGCCGCATCGCCGCGCCTCAGCAACAAGATTGGACAAGATGGAAAAGAGGGTGAAGATGTCAAGGGCTAGGTCGCGAACCTCCAGTTGGCTGCCTGTGGGCATGTCCTGAAGGTCCCACCTGTGTGCTTCGTTCTTCCGCTGCTGCAATTTAATGATTTCGGCCTCATCGGCCCATGTGTAAGTTTGCTATTATATTTACGTTTCCGCATGATATGAAATTTGATGTCCATTACTGTAACTGTGTGCACTATCTACTGATCCAGGGAATAGTGCAGCTAAACACAGTAGATTCCATATTATAAAATCTGGGTCTGACAGGCATGGTATCAGAGCATATCGACTGCAGGTCGTGACCTAGTTTGCCTGGTCGTTAGTCCATAACTAGAATTATTTTCGTAGTATCTATTTTCACAAAACTAAGTGGTATTGCTCAATCTCAACTCTCTTAGATGATTCCTCTCATCTGTATTCTGCCCTAGCCATTTATACTTCTAAAGCTCTCTTATCCCGAATTCAAAATGATGATAATACAAGAATGAGCACTGATATCAAGCAAGCCACCTCCCAATACTTCCTCTTCGTTTTATTAAATTCAAAAGGAAAATTTTGTTTGCCTTCTCATACCCTACTCTGAAATTTAAGGTTAGGAACGTTGAAGATGGTCATGAAGATAAGGTAGTCCCGTTCTAAACGGACTATGCAGATAAAACCCTGTGCCCCCATATGTGTGTTTCCCCGAATAGACGCTGTTTTGTCGCGACCTTTCACTGTGGCCCTGTGCACTGCCTTCTTGCCCTCGGGCGCTGTATTTCGCAGTCACAGGAAAAGATTGTTTTAAAGAACTTGCAAGATTTGTGTGCCACCCCAGTTTCCCGGGGTATACTCCTTTAAAGTTAGAATGGGTAGGGATTACCTTATCCCCCACAATTCTACTCGTATCCCATGCTGTTCCCTCTCACCTTTCTATTGAAAAGCCCCTCAGTACCACTGAAGCAAAGTGATGGATCACCAAAGACCAAGACTCGAGACTCTGTCTTGCTAACACTCTCTCCTCACCCACCCGGAGGACCCATAGATCAAATCACCACCTAAACATAATGACAAGGATCGCGTCGATAACGTGAGGGGAAAAGACATTACGCATACCAATACTCCGTGAACTACTCCAACTGCGAAGACGACCATCAACCTAGCAAATATCCTATGAGCAAGGCCACATATTCTCTCTGTGAAAGACAAGACCACCACCCTGAAGAATGCTCCCAAAACCTACTGCTGATCAAGCAGCCAAAGAACCACAGATGAGTCCCCAACTCGCCACAGGACCCATCATACATTGAGCTAGGAGAGACAAATAATGATTAGTGGCATTTATTTTAAGGGGGGTAGCACTATGAGATAGAAATGCCGAAGAACTGCTAAGACGTATAGTTGGAGTTGCAACAACCTAGACCTAGAGCTGATCAGACTAGTACAAATAGATTCGCAAGGCTAGAAATCTTCTGGTGATGAGGACTACAAGACATACCTTTAGCTAAACTCGACAGGCGTGGCAAAGCTAAAAAGTAAGAACGAGGTCCCAATAAAAGTAAAAGACCACCATATAGATATGTCCATTGGCACCTCTTACATTCATAAGGCCCTCTACCCCCTAAGGTACAGACCATTCTTATCCACCTATCAATAAGAAATTCGGCAACCATATGTCCAATAGACGATGCAACTACTCCATTCCACGATGACGTGAAGACAACAATGATAAAGGACAAGTACTTGGAAGACTACGGCCTATCCAGGAAAATCAGGTTTCTCTCTTTCCTTTTGACTTCTCCAAGTTATAACCCCTATTGTGCAGATTTTCATCTCTCTGTGAAGCTAAGGAACTATACGTCGAGCAACATCCCAAAACCTATTGCTGGCCAATATAACTCATCTCCATTCTTTCTGCTCTACCGGAATCTCGGGGTCGAGATTCTTTTTAAGGGCGGTAGATTTGTAACATCCTGAAAAATATAAATATTAAATTAAGGAGTTTTTGAATTATTTTATTTGTTTTCCATTTGAATTTGGAGTTTATGAACTTTTTATAAATATAAAGGAACTCCCAAAAGTAAAAAGAGGGAAGAACTCCACACATAAAATAATAAAACATGAGCACCCAATAAAGAATCTGAAAGGATGATCTAAAAGAATTAAAAAGTAAGTATAAAATAATATCCCTAAAAATGTTGGCAAGCAAATTTTAGGAGGCTAGCATTTACCCATATGTGCATACCCCAGAAAATATGTGTAAATGTATATACATACAATTTCAAATGCAAAAGCAAAATAAAATTTAAAAGAAAAAAATCATAACCGGGCCGGCCATCACCCCGGCCCAGTCCCTCTCTCCACGCGCGGCCTGCGTGCGCACACAGCCGCACGGCCCAGTCAGGCGCGCCCCCGCAGCCCATCTCCCGCGCGCGACGTTCCCCGCTGGCCGGTGGCCCGCCTCGCCCCGCGCCTCGCTGCCGCCTGGGCCCGTCCCCTCGCGCGCGCGACGTCTCTGCCTGGTGGACCCGCCCGCGCGCGTCTTCTTCCTTGGCTCTTTCTTCTCCACGCGCCCGCAGCACCGCTCTCTCTCTCTCGCGCCAGCTCGCTCTCGCGTTTGCCGCAGCAAATCCTCCTCCCTCTCTCTCTCACCTCAAGGGCAAAGTTCAAAGAACCCACAGGAGGGGGAACTCACCTCCCCGCCACCTCTCTCCTGCAAATCTCGGAGAGATTTGGTTCCTTCCCCCCCTCCAGCGGCAACAGAGCGGCGGCCTCCGCCACCTCGCCGCGCGTCCCCCTCTCCCGGCTATAAAAGCCTCACCTGGGAGTCCAGAACGCATCGCGATGCCCTCTTCTACATTTCCACTGTGTTTAATTGAACCACATCGCCCCCAGTCGCCGTCGGCCCCTCCTTCTTCCCCTGCTCCGGCGACCGCCGATCAGCCAAGCCAAGCCGCCAGCGCCTAATTCCTCGCACGTGAACCCTCTCCGTGACATCGCGAAGCCATATCCGGTCTTCCCCGCACCTCCCGTAGCCTCCACCTCACCCGCACCGGAGCTCCCGCCCGAACCGCCGCCACCGCTCGCCGCCGGCCTTCTCCGGTGAACCTCACCTCCGGCCGTCTACACCAAAACCTTCGCCATCGGCCGGGGATTGTATTCCACGAAGCCCCGAGCCTCTCCGACCACCGCTTGCCACCGGCCACCGCCGTCCCCGACTTCCTCTGCCCGGTCTCCTCCGCGAGCTACCTCAAAACGGTAAGCTACCCTTACTGGGTAGGCAATGCCTCCCCGCTCACTTGGTTACCGCCGCTCGTCTCTCCTCCCCCTCGCTCCCGCGGCGCGCGTTCGAGCCCCCGGCTCCGCGCCTGCGGTCGAGCGATTTCTTTTAAAATCCCCGCTGACAGGTGGGCCCCACCTGTCGGCCAGTGCAGCAGGAGCGGCCCGCTGACCCCTGGGCCCCATTGAACAGTACCTGGACCCACTTGTCAGCGGCACGGTAATAAAAGAATTAAAATAAAAAGAAAGTGACATGTGGGACCCACTGTCAGAAATTTCACATTTTTGGAATTAATTAAAACTGAGAACTTCAAATAATCATAACTTATTCATTTTAACTCCAAATTGAGTGAGACCAATTTCTAAATTCATCTAAAATCAAGATCTGTCTAATGGAACTGAAATCATGAATTTTAGAGCTCATTAGAATATTAGTACTATCTACTGTGGTTTGCATAATTGAATTAAAAGGCTAAAATGCAAATTAAGGGAAGTAATAAAAGAAATCTATTTTGGTTAAAGGTGCAAGTTTAAAGACTACCAATAATTATAATTAAAAATCTATGCCCATATTTGACATGCCTCTATTACATAAAATTTTAGCCGTAGGTTTTGTTAGTTAATAAATATTGAAATACAACTTTGTACGGCAAGCCTTGTTATACAGATACGTTTATATTAAAACTAGTAACAACTAAAATGTAGAGCCTTACTAAGCAAACGTATATATATATATAAGCATCTATAAGTATGTGTAAGTAAGCGGTTAAAGAAATATGGATAGCATGTATGCAACCCATTAGCAATTATGTTAGTACAATTTTTGTGCACCTTAGACCCTATTGAAAATATAAACCATAACGTTAGCATACCGCCAACCATAAAATCTTAAATAGCAGCTAAAGTAGGAGCAAGCTAATAATAGTGCAATTAATTAGGTCTTGACACTAGCTTTGGTACACGGTACATAATAAACATTAAGTGCAATGGTATATAAAGCAAGCTGGGATTCGTACCAATGGATCTTAATTTAAACTAAACTTAAATTAACGATAAAACATAAAGCATGATAATGGGATTATTGAAGATTTATAGAATAAGTACATATCTCATCCATCAGTCCAGTTTGCCTTTACCTAAGTTGCAAGGAATACTTACCTGAAGATAAAATTTATACATTAAACTCCTGCACCAGTCTATAGGTATAACCAACTCATGAAACTTCCTTGATAAATATAAAAATAATGAAAGAAACTATTAATAAAATGTCAAGACATCATTCTCTGCCGCCAGCCTTGCCTCAAATTACCCAAATCACCCAATAACTCATAATAATACAAAAGTTGAATTTACTTGGAGTTATTTGGATCTTTTGAGTAATTTGCTTTCTTTTGGATTTAGTCGTTTGTCGCGTAATTAGAAACTGAAGTTCGAAGATTCCACGGATCAGGCGTGATCAAGAGCAAATCGAAGGTTAAGCCCTAGAAGCACCAGAGAATCCGGATCGCGACCACTGTGCCCAAGGCGAGTCAATACTTTGATCATGTTGATCCTATGTTTTTGCAAATTACTTTGTTTTAAATTATCAAATTGCATGCTGTTAATTTATATGCAAATACATGCTTATTTTAATATTCTAGTTATGTGCCAATTGTTTACCTTGAATAATATTACTCCTCCTTGGAATATTTGAATATGTGGACTTTGTCGCCCTAGTAAATATATAATAGTAACATTTCGCAAATAAGTCTCTAAATATATGCCATGCTTAGTATTGTCTAGGTATTCATGGGCGTGAAAGCGCCCAAGCATCACTTTTATTCATGAGAAATTGATTCGGGCAGTCATGGTGGGAATGACTGATATATGTTGGTATGATTACTTTATGTTCCCAAAAACCCCAACATGCTTAAATATCTGGGCGGACTAGTTCGAGTGTGTGAATATGTGGTGCAGTGGAAGCACAAAGTGTGTTATTGGTAGACCGCCCAGATAACCCTAAGGACCGAATCTTGTCATGTCACCCGTGTAAAACAGTACAACCACAAGTCTGTAAAGTACAACTTGGCTAAGTAGATTTATCGAAAACTCTGGACTCATCTCACTAATAGGGGGAGAGAAGTAATTATGCAGGGGCAAGGGAGGGCCTAAAGGGACACCGAGTGGAGGGTGAAGTTTCCCAGTCGTGCTAGCGCAGAGGGGAGTGGAGCCCGTACGCTAGTAGCTGTGGGGAACATCCCGTGCAACATATGGGACCCACCGGAAGTGGGCAGTCTCCCATAGGGGTGAGATGACAAAAGGGTCTAGATATTTTGAAAAGTCACTGTGATGGTCTGCTCAACCACATGACTAAGGAATCGTGTGGGGCAATGAGTTGATTGTCTCTTGTGGTGAAAGTGTACAAACTCTGCAGAGTCAAAACTATTCGAATAGCCGTGCCCACGGTCAAGGGCGGACATGGGAACTTAACCAGATATAGTTCTATTTCAAAATGTTTTGTGGGATGGAAAAGTGGAGGGCAGCGAAAAGCCCTGATTTGAGTTGTCCTGGGTGTCGTCCCAGTGGTAAGTTAAGCGGCTATAACGCTGAAAGATGCTATGCGGTGTGATGCCATATGTATGGAAAATTCTGTTAATATTCCTTGAACATTATATTTTGTTCCAAAACTGCTAGGTCTCAGGAAATTTTATGTATTATATTTCAAATAGTGGCATTTCTATTCTTACAAAATAAAATATGGGTGGAATAAACAGGGTCGCGAGTCAAAGAGAGGAATGTTTGTAGAGTACCTATAAAGGCATTGGTGGATTCATGTCGATCTTGAATAGGAAATGATAGTGTGGGTTCTGGAGGAAATAAATTGGTGAAGTCTAGCTAAATGATAGGCTGGATAGAGGATTTAAATGATTTCTGGAGATTTAGGAATTTCACAGATAGATATTGGATTATGACACTGATAAATAAGTTCTTGGGAGATGTCAATATTAGAATTAATAGATTCAGTTACTAGATGAATCAAATGAATTTTTGAGGATTTGGTGGAATAATACAAGTATTGGATTATAATTCTTGATTAATGATATTCTTGGTGGATATATAATAGTGATTGTTAATCCTTGGAAGATGTTGTCAATATAGGGAATTAATAGGAGTTGATCAATTACTAGAGGGATGAATTAAATTTCTGAGAAGAATAGAGGAGTCATGATAATTAGTGGATTATAATCTTGGTAAATTGAAATTTTGGTGGAGGTATATCTAAGGATTAGCTAGTGATGGATAATGGAAAAATGAGATGGATTATTGGATTATGGGTTGAAATCAATGACAAAAAGGATTGAATACAAATGATATCGGTGGATTTGAAAGTAATTATATTAGAGAATCATTAGAGTTCAGAGGTAAGGGGCTGATGAATAGTAATGACAGGATTGGATTATTAATAATTCAAAGTACAAAGTATGATCGGTGGATTAAATAAATGATGATACTTGCTGTTTGGAGTTTTAGACAGCAATCAATAAATAGAGTACATTCTCGGTGGATTAAGTCGATTTTGGTAATTGTAGTGTGGAGTTAGGTAGTAATAATAAAACTTTGATTAATTAAGAATAATAATGCCGCTAAAAGCAAATTTTTGGCAAATAAAATAACCCGAGCCTTTCCTTTGTTATGCCATGCATACTATTTATTTGCATTCTGTGTATTGGCTCGCGGAGCACGGGGTCGGAGTGCTCACGCTCGCTTTTGCGACAAAACCCAGAATCAAGAGCCGCATCGCCGCGCCTCAGCAACAAGATTGGACAAGATGGAAAAGAGGGTGAAGATGTCAAGGGCTAGGTCGCGAACCTCCAGTTGGCTGCCTGTGGGCATGTCCTGAAGGTCCCACCTGTGTGCTTCGTTCTTCCGCTGCTGCAATTTAATGATTTCGGCCTCATCGGCCCATGTGTAAGTTTGCTATTATATTTACGTTTCCGCATGATATGAAATTTGATGTCCATTACTGTAACTGTGTGCACTATCTACTGATCCAGGGAATAGTGCAGCTAAACACAGTAGATTCCATATTATAAAATCTGGGTCTGACAGGCATGGTATCAGAGCATATCGACTGCAGGTCGTGACCTAGTTTGCCTGGTCGTTAGTCCATAACTAGAATTATTTTCGCAGTATCTATTTTCACAAAACTAAGTGGTATTGCTCAATCTCAACTCTCTTAGATGATTCCTCTCATCTGTATTCTGCCCTAGCCATTTATACTTCTAAAGCTCTCTTATCCCGAATTCAAAATGATGATAATACAAGAATGAGCACTGATATCAAGCAAGCCACCTCCCAATACTTCCTCTTCGTTTTATTAAATTCAAAAGGAAAATTTTGTTTGCCTTCTCATACCCTACTCTGAAATTTAAGGTTAGGAACGTTGAAGATGGTCATGAAGATAAGGTAGTCCCGTTCTAAACGGACTATGCAGATAAAACCCTGTGCCCCCATATGTGTGTTTCCCCGAATAGACGCTGTTTTGTCGCGACCTTTCACTGTGGCCCTGTGCACTGCCTTCTTGCCCTCGGGCGCTGTATTTCGCAGTCACAGGAAAAGATTGTTTTAAAGAACTTGCAAGATTTGTGTGCCACCCCAGTTTCCCGGGGTATACTCCTTTAAAGTTAGAATGGGTAGGGATTACCTTATCCCCCACAATTCTACTCGTATCCCATGCTGTTCCCTCTCACCTTTCTATTGAAAAGCCCCTCAGTACCACTGAAGCAAAGTGATGGATCACCAAAGACCAAGACTCGAGACTCTGTCTTGCTAACACTCTCTCCTCACCCACCCGGAGGACCCATAGATCAAATCACCACCTAAACATAATGACAAGGATCGCGTCGATAACGTGAGGGGAAAAGACATTACGCATACCAATACTCCGTGAACTACTCCAACTGCGAAGACGACCATCAACCTAGCAAATATCCTATGAGCAAGGCCACATATTCTCTCTGTGAAAGACAAGACCACCACCCTGAAGAATGCTCCCAAAACCTACTGCTGATCAAGCAGCCAAAGAACCACAGATGAGTCCCCAACTCGCCACAGGACCCATCATACATTGAGCTAGGAGAGACAAATAATGATTAGTGGCATTTATTTTAAGGGGGGTAGCACTATGAGATAGAAATGCCGAAGAACTGCTAAGACGTATAGTTGGAGTTGCAACAACCTAGACCTAGAGCTGATCAGACTAGTACAAATAGATTCGCAAGGCTAGAAATCTTCTGGTGATGAGGACTACAAGACATACCTTTAGCTAAACTCGACAGGCGTGGCAAAGCTAAAAAGTAAGAACGAGGTCCCAATAAAAGTAAAAGACCACCATATAGATATGTCCATTGGCACCTCTTACATTCATAAGGCCCTCTACCCCCTAAGGTACAGACCATTCTTATCCACCTATCAATAAGAAATTCGGCAACCATATGTCCAATAGACGATGCAACTACTCCATTCCACGATGACGTGAAGACAACAATGATAAAGGACAAGTACTTGGAAGACTACGGCCTATCCAGGAAAATCAGGTTTCTCTCTTTCCTTTTGACTTCTCCAAGTTATAACCCCTATTGTGCAGATTTTCATCTCTCTGTGAAGCTAAGGAACTATACGTCGAGCAACATCCCAAAACCTATTGCTGGCCAATATAACTCATCTCCATTCTTTCTGCTCTACCGGAATCTCGGGGTCGAGATTCTTTTTAAGGGCGGTAGATTTGTAACATCCTGAAAAATATAAATATTAAATTAAGGAGTTTTTGAATTATTTTATTTGTTTTCCATTTGAATTTGGAGTTTATGAACTTTTTATAAATATAAAGGAACTCCCAAAAGTAAAAAGAGGGAAGAACTCCACACATAAAATAATAAAACATGAGCACCCAATAAAGAATCTGAAAGGATGATCTAAAAGAATTAAAAAGTAAGTATAAAATAATATCCCTAAAAATGTTGGCAAGCAAATTTTAGGAGGCTAGCATTTACCCATATGTGCATACCCCAGAAAATATGTGTAAATGTATATACATACAATTTCAAATGCAAAAGCAAAATAAAATTTAAAAGAAAAAAATCATAACCGGGCCGGCCATCACCCCGGCCCAGTCCCTCTCTCCACGCGCGGCCTGCGTGCGCACACAGCCGCACGGCCCAGTCAGGCGCGCCCCCGCAGCCCATCTCCCGCGCGCGACGTTCCCCGCTGGCCGGTGGCCCGCCTCGCCCCGCGCCTCGCTGCCGCCTGGGCCCGTCCCCTCGCGCGCGCGACGTCTCTGCCTGGTGGACCCGCCCGCGCGCGTCTTCTTCCTCGGCTCTTTCTTCTCCACGCGCCCGCAGCACCGCTCTCTCTCTCTCGCGCCAGCACGCTCTCGCGTTTGCCGCAGCAAATCCTCCTCCCTCTCTCTCTCACCTCAAGGGCAAAGTTCAAAGAACCCACAGGAGGGGGAACTCACCTCCCCGCCACCTCTCTCCTGCAAATCTCGGAGAGATTTGGTTCCTTCCCCCCCCTCCAGCGGCAACAGAGCGGCGGCCTCCGCCACCTCGCCGCGCGTCCCCCTCTCCCGGCTATAAAAGCCTCACCTGGGAGTCCAGAACGCATCGCGATGCCCTCTTCTACATTTCCACTGTGTTTAATTGAACCACATCGCCCCCAGTCGCCGTCGGCCCCTCCTTCTTCCCCTGCTCCGGCGACCGCCGATCAGCCAAGCCAAGCCGCCAGCGCCTAATTCCTCGCACGTGAACCCTCTCCGTGACATCGCGAAGCCATATCCGGTCTTCCCCGCACCTCCCGTAGCCTCCACCTCACCCGCACCGGAGCTCCCGCCCGAACCGCCGCCACCGCTCGCCGCCGGCCTTCTCCGGTGAACCTCACCTCCGGCCGTCTACACCAAAACCTTCGCCATCGGCCGGGGATTGTATTCCACGAAGCCCCGAGCCTCTCCGACCACCGCTTGCCACCGGCCACCGCCGTCCCCGACTTCCTCTGCCCGGTCTCCTCCGCGAGCTACCTCAAAACGGTAAGCTACCCTTACTGGGTAGGCAATGCCTCCCCGCTCACTTGGTTACCGCCGCTCGTCTCTCCTCCCCCTCGCTCCCGCGGCGCGCGTTCGAGCCCCCGGCTCCGCGCCTGCGGTCGAGCGATTTCTTTTAAAATCCCCGCTGACAGGTGGGCCCCACCTGTCGGCCAGTGCAGCAGGAGCGGCCCGCTGACCCCTGGGCCCCATTGAACAGTACCTGGACCCACTTGTCAGCGGCACGGTAATAAAAGAATTAAAATAAAAAGAAAGTGACATGTGGGACCCACTGTCAGAAATTTCACATTTTTGGAATTAATTAAAACTGAGAACTTCAAATAATCATAACTTATTCATTTTAACTCCAAATTGAGTGAGACCAATTTCTAAATTCATCTAAAATCAAGATCTGTCTAATGGAACTGAAATCATGAATTTTAGAGCTCATTAGAATATTAGTACTATCTACTGTGGTTTGCATAATTGAATTAAAAGGCTAAAATGCAAATTAAGGGAAGTAATAAAAGAAATCTATTTTGGTTAAAGGTGCAAGTTTAAAGACTACCAATAATTATAATTAAAAATCTATGCCCATATTTGACATGCCTCTATTACATAAAATTTTAGCCGTAGGTTTTGTTAGTTAATAAATATTGAAATACAACTTTGTACGGCAAGCCTTGTTATACAGATACGTTTATATTAAAACTAGTAACAACTAAAATGTAGAGCCTTACTAAGCAAACGTATATATATATAAGCATCTATAAGTATGTGTAAGTAAGCGGTTAAAGAAATATGGATAGCATGTATGCAACCCATTAGCAATTATGTTAGTACAATTTTTGTGCACCTTAGACCCTATTGAAAATATAAACCATAACGTTAGCATACCGCCAACCATAAAATCTTAAATAGCAGCTAAAGTAGGAGCAAGCTAATAATAGTGCAATTAATTAGGTCTTGACACTAGCTTTGGTACACGGTACATAATAAACATTAAGTGCAATGGTATATAAAGCAAGCTGGGATTCGTACCAATGGATCTTAATTTAAACTAAACTTAAATTAACGATAAAACATAAAGCATGATAATGGGATTATTGAAGATTTATAGAATAAGTACATATCTCATCCATCAGTCCAGTTTGCCTTTACCTAAGTTGCAAGGAATACTTACCTGAAGATAAAATTTATACATTAAACTCCTGCACCAGTCTATAGGTATAACCAACTCATGAAACTTCCTTGATAAATATAAAAATAATGAAAGAAACTATTAATAAAATGTCAAGACATCATTCTCTGCCGCCAGCCTTGCCTCAAATTACCCAAATCACCCAATAACTCATAATAATACAAAAGTTGAATTTACTTGGAGTTATTTGGATCTTTTGAGTAATTTGCTTTCTTTTGGATTTAGTCGTTTGTCGCGTAATTAGAAACTGAAGTTCGAAGATTCCACGGATCAGGCGTGATCAAGAGCAAATCGAAGGTTAAGCCCTAGAAGCACCAGAGAATCCGGATCCCGACCACTGTGCCCAAGGCGAGTCAATACTTTGATCATGTTGATCCTATGTTTTTGCAAATTACTTTGTTTTAAATTATCAAATTGCATGCTGTTAATTTATATGCAAATACATGCTTATTTTAATATTCTAGTTATGTGCCAATTGTTTACCTTGAATAATATTACTCCTCCTTGGAATATTTGAATATGTGGACTTTGTCGCCCTAGTAAATATATAATAGTAACATTTCGCAAATAAGTCTCTAAATATATGCCATGCTTAGTATTGTCTAGGTATTCATGGGCGTGAAAGCGCCCAAGCATCACTTTTATTCATGAGAAATTGATTCGGGCAGTCATGGTGGGAATGACTGATATATGTTGGTATGATTACTTTATGTTCCCAAAAACCCCAACATGCTTAAATATCTGGGCGGACTAGTTCGAGTGTGTGAATATGTGGTGCAGTGGAAGCACAAAGTGTGTTATTGGTAGACCGCCCAGATAACCCTAAGGACCGAATCTTGTCATGTCACCCGTGTAAAACAGTACAACCACAAGTCTGTAAAGTACAACTTGGCTAAGTAGATTTATCGAAAACTCTGGACTCATCTCACTAATAGGGGGAGAGAAGTAATTATGCAGGGGCAAGGGAGGGCCTAAAGGGACACCGAGTGGAGGGTGAAGTTTCCCAGTCGTGCTAGCGCAGAGGGGAGTGGAGCCCGTACGCTAGTAGCTGTGGGGAACATCCCGTGCAACATATGGGACCCACCGGAAGTGGGCAGTCTCCCATAGGGGTGAGATGACAAAAGGGTCTAGATATTTTGAAAAGTCACTGTGATGGTCTGCTCAACCACATGACTAAGGAATCGTGTGGGGCAATGAGTTGATTGTCTCTTGTGGTGAAAGTGTACAAACTCTGCAGAGTCAAAACTATTCGAATAGCCGTGCCCACGGTCAAGGGCGGACATGGGAACTTAACCAGATATAGTTCTATTTCAAAATGTTTTGTGGGATGGAAAAGTGGAGGGCAGCGAAAAGCCCTGATTTGAGTTGTCCTGGGTGTCGTCCCAGTGGTAAGTTAAGCGGCTATAACGCTGAAAGATGCTATGCGGTGTGATGCCATATGTATGGAAAATTCTGTTAATATTCCTTGAACATTATATTTTGTTCCAAAACTGCTAGGTCTCAGGAAATTTTATGTATTATATTTCAAATAGTGGCATTTCTATTCTTACAAAATAAAATATGGGTGGAATAAACAGGGTCGCGAGTCAAAGAGAGGAATGTTTGTAGAGTACCTATAAAGGCATTGGTGGATTCATGTCGATCTTGAATAGGAAATGATAGTGTGGGTTCTGGAGGAAATAAATTGGTGAAGTCTAGCTAAATGATAGGCTGGATAGAGGATTTAAATGATTTCTGGAGATTTAGGAATTTCACAGATAGATATTGGATTATGACACTGATAAATAAGTTCTTGGGAGATGTCAATATTAGAATTAATAGATTCAGTTACTAGATGAATCAAATGAATTTTTGAGGATTTGGTGGAATAATACAAGTATTGGATTATAATTCTTGATTAATGATATTCTTGGTGGATATATAATAGTGATTGTTAATCCTTGGAAGATGTTGTCAATATAGGGAATTAATAGGAGTTGATCAATTACTAGAGGGACGAATTAAATTTCTGAGAAGATTAGAGGAGTCATGATAATTAGTGGATTATAATCTTGGTAAATTGAAATTTTGGTGGAGGTATATCTAAGGATTAGCTAGTGATGGATAATGGAAAAATGAGATGGATTATTGGATTATGGGTTGAAATCAATGACAAAAAGGATTGAATACAAATGATATCGGTGGATTTGAAAGTAATTATATTAGAGAATCATTAGAGTTCAGAGGTAAGGGGCTGATGAATAGTAATGACAGGATTGGATTATTAATAATTCAAAGTACAAAGTATGATCGGTGGATTAAATAAATGATGATACTTGCTGTTTGGAGTTTTAGACAGCAATCAATAAATAGAGTACATTCTCGGTGGATTAAGTCGATTTTGGTAATTGTAGTGTGGAGTTAGGTAGTAATAATAAAACTTTGATTAATTAAGAATAATAATGCCGCTAAAAGCAAATTTTTGGCAAATAAAATAACCCGAGCCTTTCCTTTGTTATGCCATGCATACTATTTATTTGTATTCTGTGTATTGGCTCGCGGAGCACGGGGTCGGAGTGCTCACGCTCGCTTTTGCGACAAAACCCAGAATCAAGAGCCGCATCGCCGCGCCTCAGCAACAAGATTGGACAAGATGGAAAAGAGGGTGAAGATGTCAAGGGCTAGGTCGCGAACCTCCAGTTGGCTGCCTGTGGGCATGTCCTGAAGGTCCCACCTGTGTGCTTCGTTCTTCCGCTGCTGCAATTTAATGATTTTGGCCTCATCGGCCCATGTGTAAGTTTGCTATTATATTTACGTTTCCGCATGATATGAAATTTGATGTCCATTACTGTAACTGTGTGCACTATCTACTGATCCAGGGAATAGTGCAGCTAAACACAGTAGATTCCAGATTATAAAATCTGGGTCTGACAGTCGTGCCCATGCTGGTAGTAATCTCCTAGTCACTCGGGTCTCATATAAGGGGCCCCTTATATGAGTCATGCTCAACACCATCTCTCTCCTACTCGGAATGGTATGTCTCTGGGTGGGCCTCATCCACACCGAATGAAATTTCAGGCTGACTATACTCTAAATAAAGGGAAAATAATAGTAAGAGTGAGTACAGAGTACTCAGCAAGCTTATTTAACAATAATGCATTGTATGCTCCTAATCTAAGATTTTCTGGAACATCCATTTCCATTCTCATTTTCATTTTCATTCTCATGCTCATACTCATTATCATTACATATAGAAAATAAATGTTTTTTAGGTTGAGAAAGAAGTTTGGATTATTAATTTAGAAATCTACTGAACAATCATATAAATGGATAAAAACCTCCACTAGTTCCCATAGCCTCCAGTCTAGGAGACAATCATAAATTCATAATTTTTATAGCATTGCGCAAGCTTGTATCACTTTACCCATGGCCACTCTGATTTTTATAGCGAGTGGATCTTCGCATTTCCTTAGATGCGATGCCTAAATCAAAGTACAAAACTTTTACCTCTATCTCAATATATTATACCTCCACCTGACTTACCTATAATTGTGGGCCCAAGGCGGTTTACTACCCTTACCCAGCACCCTCACAATTATAAGACAGTTATTGATCAGGCCAGAAAACACCTTCTTCCGACACTCCACATCGCTAAATATATGCGTTGGGCATCTCCTTTATGACCCAAAATGCAATTGAAACCTTGTCTAGTTCCTTCCTAAATAAATCTACTTACCCATTTGTGAAGTGCATAATAATTTCGATAGAGTTACTGATTTTGCCTGCCTTCTAATAGAACAATAATTGATACAATTTATACAGTCCATTATACAAGTGAAGTTTGTAAATCCTTAAATTTTATCCTTGTGTAGAGGGTCTTAACCCTGCCCTTTATCATCTGCCAAAGGCACCCTTTGCCTACTCTTTATTTATTGGTACGACAGTGGCTTCTCTAACTGCCTACCCTTATTTGTTTCATTTCTTTCTCATAACATTCATCTGATTAAACATGATTTTAATTTTTATGCAAGGTGATGATAATTTAATAGGTAAATACTTATTTTACTGAAGATATTCTGTTCATATATTCAAAGGGATGCATGCCTGAGTATGGTTTGAAATCTTGGCTTCTCGGATCACTCGGATAAAATTCTCCCTCTAGTACCAATTCGTTTCCTACAATTAGTACGTACATGATGGTTTAATTTACAGATATAGAAGAAATTTAAATATATAAAAAATAATTAAATAAATTATACTAAGGCACCCCCGTGCTATCCTCAAAATTATTTAGTTGATTTTGGATTTTTTCCAACTTAGTTGCTATTTTAAACCAATGCGTACAATTTTTTATCACCGTGTACCATTTTAAATTGTCGAGTTCAATTTTAGTATTCTGACAGTAATTAATTTATTCTAATTATCATAAATAATTATAGATGGGTTTTTATGTTTAAATATGATTAACAAAATTATCTAGATATTTAAATGTGCAATGGATTGCTCTGGATGACAGTGCGCAAATTAACTAGCTGAAGGCCTTGCTGTCCCTATCGCTCCCTAATCCCCTTCTCCGTTCTTTTTTTCCTCAAGGCTTTCTCTGGCTCTGGCTCTGGCTCCTCGATGCCAGCGGCCTTGCCTCTGGCACCCGGCCTCCACCGGCCGCCTCCTCTCCTTCGCTCTCTCCTGCGCGCCTTGCCTCCTCTACACCGGCCGCCTCCCATGCCTATACCTGGCTCCCAGTTGCGCCCGGCCGAAACCCTCACTGCGCCTCCTCCCTGGCTTCGGCCCTGGACTCCCTGGGCTGCCGCCCGGCTCCGGCCACAGGCACTCCGGATCCATTGCCGAGGGCTGAGAATGGGCTCTCTCCTTACTCAGATTTGATTTCCCCCTTTCCCCCTTCTTTTAATTTAACTTTCATGGCTTGAGCTCTTCCATTTTATGATTTGAATTGGTTTTTGTGCATGAATGGTGAGGGTGATGGTGGTGTGCTATCTCGGCTTGCTACGACGGGGCTCGAGGCCTCCCGCACACTGGGGAGTGCGATGGTCGTCAGGTGCGCATGGTCTAGCCGACGGTGGTGCATTGTTGTCACTATGGTCTCACCTAGGGTATATTATTCCCCCTCCTCTCCTCCTCTACCCCCTTTCTCTTCTCTGTGATGGCTAGGTTGCTACTTATGGTTGAATGATTATTGTGTATGCTGGTGCACATGGTGTGGTCCTGTGAAAGCGACAGCAAAAATTGAAAATGGGATGTGGGCTACCTTGTTAGTTGATCGTCAGCTTGTTTCAGGAAAGAATCGAAGGTTGACGTTGTCTGTTGTTTTCTTCGCCTGGTTGGGTTGTGGTGGGCTTGAGGTGCTGGTCGCCGACTCCTCTTGGTGCTGGTGGCGTGGCTGACTTGCTCCCTTGGTTTGGCTCCTCCTCCTGTTGATGGCTGGATTCCCCTGGCCGAGCTGCCTCGCTCCTCTGCACTTCGGCTGGCTGGTGGATTTTGGGATGGGAATGGATCTGGTGGGGGAAGAAATGAGGAATGGGTTGGCTTGCTGGTTGGTTGCTCTCTCTGCTGGTCTTCGATGCAATGCTTTCTCTCCCTCTCTCTTTCCCCTGGTTGCCTTCGGCCTTATCTCCTCCTTGTGGTCTCTTATGTTCTCCTGTGGGCTTCCTATGCTCTCTGTGCAACCAGTGAAGCTGTTGTGCATAGGGTTTTGAATTTGGATATTTTGGGTTGGTTGGCTGCGAAATGGAATTTTGGAATGGATTTAGGTTGGTTTTTAACGCCGGATGATGAAACCTTATTGTAAAAGGTGCCAACTGGCCCAGATGGTCTGGTATCTCAATGAGCGAATTGCCCACTTCGATATCTAGACTAGGGTTCTAACAACAACTGCTTTTAATTCCCTTCATTTGTTCAGTCTTTGTCAGTATCTTAATATGTATTTTCTCGCAATTAATACCGTGGTTTGTGTTTAGTAAAGCCAGTGAATCGTAATTAATATACGAGATGAGCTCAATGTAAATTAAATCCTGCAATTCCTGATTAATTGCAATTGTGATGTACTTATTTATATTTTTGAGACGGTCATTTGATTGGGATCAAGAATTGTAAATTCACTGTAATTTGTACTATCATTATTGATGTAATAAGAGCTATAATATTTTTACTTGATATGAGGAAAATTGTAATTGTCGCTCAACGAATGTAATTCGTTTGCTGTAAATAGGCTGTAATTAATTTAACTATTGTAATACGGACTTATATATATTTGACTCAAATATATATGAGTTGAATGCTTTTAAATTGTCACTTGGTTAATTTCGTTTCTTACTCCAGACTCCGGTGTATACTGGTTGTTTTAGTTCTCGTTAATGAAATTGTGAATGCAATATATTTATTTACCGCTCATAGGTTTCAATTTAACTGGATATACGGAAAAGTTTAAATAACATTGTTCATTAGTTATTTAATTAATTTCGCTTAGCATTGTAACTCATCGTTTAAGGTTAATAAAAAACGTGGGGCCTTACACTGAGGTAGTTGATAGATGTTTGGTGGTATGGAATAAATTGTCTGCCTAAACAAGCAGGGGGCGGCCTAGGCAACAAGGCAAACTTTGGTAGATATATTTTTCTACAAGTTCTACAACAAGAAGGATGTCCCGTTGGTTAGCTTCTTCTGGCAAAGGATGTCCCGTTGGTTAGCTTCTTTTGCCAATTTGTGTGTTTTTTTCTGCGGTTTATAGATTTTGGCCGTAATACAAGTGTTTGTACGTATTAACCGAATACCAACAAACTACTTGAAAAAGGCCATCCGAATAAATCGCTTCGAAATAGCGACTAAAAAACCGTTCTGTTTGTTTCTTCGAGAAAAGTCAAGAGTTATAAGTTGAAAACAACCGGGCTACTCGTCACGCTCATAGTGGAAAAGGCTCTTTCTGATGGAGATGTGTTGAAACGGTTGGATATGTTTAGTGGAAAAAGCTCTTTCTGATGGACTAATTGGCAACGGGGCATCTATCTTGTTTTGGGATGATGTATGGACAAATTCTATTCTATTCTCAAAATGGGTTACCTTCATTGTCATGCCAAAACAATAGCATGCGGCTTTTGGACTTCTTCGTTTAAGATGACAAAATCAAGGCCTTATATTCTTCCATTATTAATAGCTGCTCTTCATCAGTTTTAGGAGTTGCATATGAGGATCGTTTTCCTATTATATTTTAATGGTGATCTGGATGTTTGGATTTTCATTTGAATTCTTCGGAGTATGTTGTTTAAAAGGCTTATCTAGTTTTATAGGAAATGCTGAAGTGAGTATATATATCAATGAGTTTGGAGCAACAAGTGCATGCTCAAACTATATAGGGTAGCATGTGTTTGACCTCCGTTGTCATTCTGCAGAAGGCACATGAACAAGTGACTGGGTCCGAATTCTTCTTCTGGGTAATTTAAACACTGGAGGTGTAACACCCCCATTTCTGGGAGTATTATGAAATCCTCGCAACTGCCCAGGACTGTTCAGCTGCGAGTTACATCAATCGAGTGTATAACATTGCCAACACATGCTTAAGACAAAAGCCAGCTTTATTTCAATATAAAGGCATAAAAGTCAAGTTTTACAACAGGGCAAACGGCCCTTAGATACATTACAGAAAAAGGACGCCACAGGCACGCCTGAGCGGAAGACGACCCTAATTTCACGTAACCTCGATCTCGTAGAACTCCACTCCTTTGCCTTCATCTGCCTCCTTATTGCTGGCTATTTCTGTTAATGTTTTTAGCAAGTATGAGTACAACTACCGTACTCAACAAGTCACACGGAGATTGCTATTAACTACATGCAGGGTACATCAAGTGACGGGGAAATGTCTATTATTTTATGTGGATGCAGCTTTAGTTATAAACAGGTTTTAAACACAAAATCATAGCTTTCAATAACTTTAGGGGGTTTTTAAGGTTCAATTACCAGACCATCAACGTTACCCAACCTTTCCAAATCTACTTATGCCTTGTTATTGGATTCACCCATTAAACACAGCTTCATTTACCGGAAGCACGGCGTATTCGAATACCATTATTTTATGACTCTGCAGAGCTGCCCTGCTTTACCCACAAGATTCCTCAATCCTCATGACTGAATTGAGAAAACAAGGTTGTTCACTGCTCAATTCTCTATATAGCCTCCACCTAGTAGACTTCCTCAACAAGCCCAGGCCACAACCTCTGACTTATCTCATCCTACTATTGTGTGGACATCTGATAATCAAATCAATAATAAAAACAACAATGGCGCCAACTTCCATACGGCCCTTCTCTGCTCCCTTCCGTATGGACTCACACTTTGCCTTCACCTTGCGTTTGTAGAGGTTCAATCAAATGTGAGCAGCTACTAAACCAGGTTTAACGTATCAACGCTTGTGGTT
Source organism: Dendrocalamus latiflorus (assembly GCA_017311315.1). NCBI lineage: Eukaryota > Viridiplantae > Streptophyta > Magnoliopsida > Poales > Poaceae > Dendrocalamus > Dendrocalamus latiflorus. Next base: position 26,932,163 of record CM029647.1, on the reverse strand, counting down.
GGGCAATCACTATGTTCTTTTCTCAGCATAAGGGTCTAGTCCTTGTATTTTCACCGGTGGCAGTTTCTTCCCCACAAATTCTTGTCCAGTGCTACAACACTGTCACTGATTTGTGATACTTTCCTTCACCCTCGGTTAAGGTCATAGGATCCCGCGATCCTCGCTTACCCCAGAACCACTTCCCAAATAAATACCAACTCTTTTACTAACAGTAGGTGTTGATTTTCTAAGCTACCATGATTACATATTATTGCTATATTCAATATTACTATGTCTTGTCAAGGTGAATATGGCCATCAAATTAGACTGGGCTTTTTCGGGTGGTAGGACATAACTAGTATCATGTCATTCTAAGCATTTATTGTACACAAAATAATAGTGCGCAATTAACATAATGAAAATATTGATAAATAGATAAATAGCGGAAATGTAGGTTCAACATGATCAAAACATGTGTGACTTGCCTTGCGAGCCTGTGATTTCAATTAATTCGTATTTTTCGACGGGCTAGGCCTGGACTTGAGCTTCTTCCTTCTGCTCCTGCGAATCCTCGACTTCGGAGGCTAACATAAAACAAATAAAGTAAATTAATCCAGGTTCGAAGGATTGAGCGAGGAATAAAGAAAATAAAATAAGAAAGAAAATCCGGAAAACTCCATTCAATTGGGATTTTGGGCTTATAGGAGGACTATATGGGGAAATGGACCTTGGATTTGGGTTGGCGGGCTCGAAACGGTTCTAAGGAGTACCAACATGTATTTTGGGCTTTGGTTCAAGCACTGTTCCTTGGGCTCGGCACTATTCCTTCGGCTCGGGCGAGTTGGTTCGGTCGGACCGCAACAGTCGGGCTCAGCCGGTTGCAACGGGCGCGGGCGGTTTGGTTCGGCTCAGCCGACTCGACGCGGCTCGGTCAGAGGAACAGTGCGCACGCACTGTTCTTCTTCCCCATCGGCCCGTGCGCGCGTAGTGAGCAGAGAAGGGAGGCGGCGGTTGGCAGCGGAGCTAGGGCGAACTGGGACGACAACCGAGGACATGGACGGGTTCAGGGCATGGTGGGGGTTCCATTTTTGGGGGTTGGAGGGCCGGTGGAGGCGGCAATCGCCGGCGGCGAGCTCCTCCTCTCTTGCAGCTAATTTGAAATTTGGGCTGACCGGGAGTGTCCCTAGGCAATTGGGCGGGTTCTTGGGCATCCTTGGGATGTGGGGAAGGTCGGAGAAGAACCAGTTTAAGCTGGGAACGCGCGGTTTGAGCTGGCCACGGCGGCCGATTTTGGTAGGGAGGGGGTGAACGGCGCCGGGGAAGAAGGGTGGCCGAGGGGCTAAGGCGGTGGTCGGGGAAGGTTCCTAGGAGCTCGGAGGTGCTACTGGAGGAAGGAATTGGAAAATGGATGGCCGGAGGTGGGACATTGAGCTAGGGCATAGGTTTGGGGATTTTTTGAAATTACCGATGTTGGGAGGGCAGAGGGGGCTCGATGGTGTTCGGTGAGCTTCGGGGAGGCGTTGGCTTTGGATGGAGGGGGCCGACAGCTTAAATAGGCAAGAGATGGCGGTTCGGCGCAGAGAGGCGGAGGGGAAACCACGGCGGCGATGGTTTCTGGAGAGGTCAGGTTGTGGTGTGAATGGAGCTTTCTTGGGTGTTAAGGAGCGACGGTCAGAGGCGCGACAGGGTGGCGGCAGAGTGGCCAAGAGAGGAAGGCGCGAGAGGAAGGCAGAGGCGGTGGCGGTGAACGGTCGGCAGCGTCGCCACGTCTCACAGTCGAGCCAGGAGCTGTCAGGGCGGGACGAGCGAGGCGTACGGTTCTCTGGCAAGTGGGGAGGAGCTGGCAAGGCTAGAAGGCGCGGGAGAGCTCGGGGAGGCTTGGCAGCAAGAAAATCGGGGACGTCGGCTGCTTTGTCGAACGGAGCACAGTACTTGCGCCAAATCCCTCCGTTCAAATATTGCCGACACAGATTAAGGGCTGGATTGGGTGGATTTTTGGGTGGATTAGGCTAGGGGAGCAAAGGATCAAAGCAAAGCGCCAAATTCAACTCAAATTCAGATTTTGAATTTCAGTTTTTTTCAGGAGGCAAGTAAGACGAATTGTCCAGACTAATATGATTCAATCATTAAAATAAACAAGGGCGGTCCATTGCAAAGTAGACAGCTCTAACAGGATTTAGAGCCCACTTATTTGGGCTAAAAAATGTGGCTTATAGCTAAAATTGTACTATAGTTGGCTGAGATTACACTGTAGCTGATGGTGATTTATTTGGTATAATTAAATTTAAAAATAGAAAATATGTTAACCCATTACAGACAATGCAAATGAATACGCAAAAAAAACTGACAAAAAAAGCTAAAAAAAGGGCAAAAAGTTAGAAAAAAAATGAAATTTAGGAATAGTAAAAATAAGCCAGAAGTCAAATGAAACCGAAATGAGCGGGTCTCATTTAGACAATCAGCCTTGTGCTTTTGGTACAACTAGCTGAATTCCTCACGCAATTGCCTGATTAGCTACTACAATACATATGTTTATATCAAAACATAGAGTTGTACCTATTATAAAACTATGATGCTTATGATGAAAATAATAATTGTATTTACTCTTATACTTATGATAGAAATATAAATGTTTTTCCTATACAACTATAATAGCTCTCACATTTATTTATGAGTAAATTACACCACAGGTCACACAACTTGTAAGATGGGTGCAAGTAGGTCATACAACTGCCATTTTACTCCCTTCGGTTACAAATTTTGTTTAAGTGGTACAAAGAAGTACCAAACGTGGTCGAACAGGTTGTCTAGTCTCGACCACACTGGTTTTGACTATGTTGTGTCAACCACGTTTTTTCAATCATGTTGTTTCGACCTTGAAACCAGCGTGGTCAAGACCAGTGTGGTTGAAGACCAGACAACCCTTTCGACCATGTTTGATATCTTTTTGCACCACACTAACAAAATTTGTGACCTGAGAGAGCAAAATAACAGTTGCGTGACCTACTTGCACCCACCTTATAAGTTGTGTGACCTTGGTGCATTTTACTCTTTGTTTATAATTAATTTACACCAATATAATCTGGATCCATTAGAATCGATGGTGTATATCTTTACGCTTTTTTCTAATTAACGTGGTACTTTTTAACATTGAGAATGAATGTGCTAACTTATGTATTGTTTTAATAAGATAATAGATTGATAAATTAAAGGATAGGATGTAGGGGCAGAGCTAGGCTTTGGGCCGCTGGGGCAATAGCCCGAGGTCCAACTGAAAAAAAAATCCTTAATATTTTACTATAAAAACTAATAGTATATATCTTATTATATTTATTTTTAGTGTGCTGAGCTACAGCCTCGGGCTGGCTAAGCCGGCGTTACCTTGACGGTGGTAATAAAAACAGGGCATTTAAAAATTGTAGGGAGGAACAAAAAGGATGGTCAGAAAGTAGCCTACAATGCGGAAAAAGGCTGCATCGGGCAGCTACATTGTCACATTCAGATGACGCGTATTTGCATCAACTTTTCTACGACATCCCCATATTTCCATGTTGGAGTTCACACTGTACATGACTATTACATGTAGAGGTGGGACTTGGGCCGGGCTTCTTTGGGCCAGCCCGAAGCACGGCCGGCACGGCCCGGCCCAAGCACGGCCCGGCCCGACACGTGGCGGGCCGTGCCGACACGGCACGAACGGTGGGCCGGGCCGGGCCGGGCCTCAAAGTTCGGCACGGTGGGTGGCACGGCACGGGAGATCGGGCCGTGCTCGGGCCGGCACGGCACGGCGGGCCTCCAGCGGCACGGCGGGCCTCGGGCGGCACGGCGGCGCGGGGAGGCGGAGCCGGGGAGGTCGGGCCGTCGGGGACCTCGGGGTCCATGGAGGTATCCACTGGAAGAAGTAGAAGAACACATCTTCATGCCTATCGGCATACCAGCACACCCCACCGAATCAAAGCAAAATAGCCATCAAACCACCATTAGTCAACCTCAGATGTGGGGGGATGAGGAGCCAGGCGCCAGATCTGGGCCTAGGCCACAGATCTGGCTGGGGCTCACCGGAGCCGAGCGGCAAGGCGGTGGGGGCGGTCGGACCACACGGCGCGGCGCCATTGGAGTCTGGAGTCTGGAGGGGCGGCGCTCGGGGACGGGCGTCGGGGAGCCGAGACCGGGGGCGAAGGCGCTAGACCCGGGGGGAGCGGAGAAGCCGAGAGGCGGCGCCGGGGGTGAAGGAAATCGGGAGAAAGGGAGAGAGAGAGGCGCCAAGTGAGGGGAAAGAAGTGAGGTCGTGAGGAGGCGTCGGTGGTAGAAACAGAAGAAGGCAGAGGTGAGGCGGCTTCGGCCGGAGGCAGCAAGAAAAGGGGACCGGGTGGAAGGTTAAAAAAAATGAGAAAAAAATAAAAAGGGGAAATTGGAAAAATTGAAGATGTCTTGGCCGGAACCATATAAGTAATTAAACCCTAGTGTTATCCAACGTCGTAGATTAATTATAGTATGATTTCAGGTAGGTATGGAGGGGATAGGTGAATGTCTTGGCTTAGATTATTCAGAAGCTTCTGAACATGTGAAAAAGGAGCTTTTTCATGTTTTTCGTTTGTATCATGATAAGTTTGGCAGCAGCGGAAGATCGGAGGCCTCACAGCAAACGCAACATGGGAAGACAAGCTTCGGATCACACTTGTGGAAGAAACTAAAGGGTAAGTCTACTTCTTCGTCCTCTCAGTCTCAGGCATCCTCCAAGTGGAATTTTGTATATACATATATTGTTACTATACTCTTTTCCTTACTCGGGAAACTCCACTCTGGGGCGTAAGGTTTTTAACGAGGCAATAACATTGTATTTCTAAAATATTAAAGAAATTTCATTTTTTCCCGAAATGTTTATGTTGTTGCGTGTCCATATTTTTATGCAATTAATTTAGTTTCAACTAGTTTTAAACGAGGCGGGTACGAGAGAAAGGAAGATGACGACCGCCGCCACCGCCTTCGCATTCGCGTATAGTAATTTCGGGCTGGGCTTGGGCTGGCACGGCACGAACGCTGGCACGGTGGGCTTTGGGCCGTGCTTGGGCCTGGCCGGAGACGACGTGGGCCGGCACGCCACGGCACGGCGAGATGACTGGGCCGAGCCGACACGGCACGAAGCGGCACGAAGCACGATGGGCCCGGGTCGTGCCGGCACGGCACGGCCCAAGTCCCAGCTCTAGTTACATGGTTACGACCGGAGGAAAAAGTTGCAACATTTGCCACATCGGAGATCGGCGCGCCAACAATCCCAACTTGTATTGTCTTTAGAATGTACTATAGACGATGGCAGCAATTAGTCGCACGTACTATTTACTTCGTCCAAATTTATTTGATATATTTTTTGAATAATCTTATTCATAATATATTATGCATTTTATGTTTTAATATAAAATTAGGGTGATGGCTTTTATATAGCCTTAATAAACATTTAGTTTTACTTGATATTATATATATATATATATATATAACTAGTTATTTTTAATATTTTATTGATCTATGTGTCAAGAGGAAAATACACCTTAGGGTATCTCCAATAGTTTCATCTCAACTGTTTCTTAGCTATATTAAGGCCCTGTTTGTTTCCACTTAAGATTATTATAATCTAGCTTATATGTGGGGATTATATAAGCTAGCTTATAATAAGCTGGTGGGAAATAAATTGTCAAGTGTTTGGCAGCCTGGATTATCAGAGTTATGGATTGTTGTATTCGAATGTTTAAAGACTTCAATGCCCTGGGAGAGAGAGGCACGGGAGTTGGGGGTTGCATGAATGGCAAAGGTGGGTAATATTCCCAAAGTTTTATGGTCATTAAGATAAAAGGTGGATCTATAAGCTGAAATAAGTTTCTTTTTTGAGCTTATTAGATTACAATAATCTGGGCTATTAGATTATAATAAGTTACCTTATAATTTGGGCTGTTTGTTTCCACTTATGATTTATAAGCTAGATTATAATAATCTTAAGTGGAAACAAACAGGGTCTAAATAAGTAAAATCCTATGTGGAGGAGAAAAGAGGTGAATAATATGATGTCTCTTATGCAAGAGACGACTTGAGCCTGTAAACCAACGCAAATAGTGAGATGGTGTGAGATAAGAAGTTATAGCGATAATAGTATAAAATAGTTAGAGAAATGATTTATTGCTAGAGAGGTTCTCTCTAGTGTTGTTTTTAGACGAGATGAAAGATTTAGAGACAATATTAATAGATAAATTATTATATATGTCTTTATATATTTGGATGAAGTGAGTAATCCCTACCGTAACCAATCATGTATTGCTTTACGGTCTACGGCGGCAGATAAGTTTGGTCATCAGATGTGACACGGCTTTGAAATATTTTATGACAACTTTCCATCGATAACCTACTTTGCATGTGAATCTTACACTATTTTCTAGTATCATTTGATGCAGGGATTCATTTTTCGGTTTTTCTTTTTAAAATCCCGTCAAGACTAGTTAGCGTGTTCCATTGTTCAAAATTTTAAATTCGAGCTTTTCAACATTTGATGTCTGGATCATGTATAAGAAGGGAAAATAATTTCTGTTCCGCCCAAAACAGGAATCAAATGGTGTCATTTTAACCAATGCCAGACCTTTTCAAAAATTTTGGTTCCAATCGGTAAACCTTGTAAAGAACAGTTTTTTGCCGAGATTTTCCCCCTGGTTTGATCTACCTCTGTATGGAATGTAAGAATTCTCCCCGATTCTTATGGGAATTGGATTGTTCCTCATAAAATTCTTGTGTTTCAAATGGGCCATAAGATTTGCCGCCAATCCTGCTTTGGGTTTGGATAAGGTTGACCTTAGAGAACTTTGGACACATTTAGCCTGTAGACATCCGGAATTCCAAATCTAGCACCCAAAGCAAAAAAAATTCCGTTTTTAGCTCCCTGCCCGAGCGCGCGACCACCCCGAGCTTACACGTGTCCGGTCGTGCGGTGTGGTAGCGCACGACCGCACTGTAGCCGAGTCGTGCGGTACCACACCGCACGACCGCCCTGTATAGGGGTGGGCAAAATACCCGCTACCCGTTACCCGTACCCGAATTACCCGGACCCGAACCCGAAATACCCGAACCCGAGGTACCCGATCCCAAATTCGGATAGCGATTCTGATTACCCGAAATTAGTTTGGGTAGTTCGGGTAATATCCCCCGGTACCCGAACTACCCGAATTACCCGAACTACCCCGAAATACACTTGAACTTATCACTTTATTACCCGTACCCGAATTACCCGAACCCGAACCCCGAAATTGCTGCTGAAATTCTATGCAAATTCTGTGCAGTTTGCTAGTTTTTTGTGAATTCGGGTATATCGGGTATACCCGAACCCGAACCCGAATTATCGGGTACCCGAAATTGCGGGTAGTGTTTTTTTGGGGCTAATATCGGGTAGCAGTTTTCATTACCCGAATTTCGAATTACCCGAACTACCCGACCCGAAAAAATCGGGTAACCCGAATGCCCACCCCTAGCCCTGTAGACCGTTGAGCGCAGTGAATTTTAGGGTGAACACGCGGTCAGGCTTTATGTCGTGCGGCCGGAACGGGAGACGTGCGGTCGGAAAAAAGGAATCGTGCGGCCGGCGCGGTGAACAGGGCGGTCGTGCGGTGGGGTACCGCACGACCCGGCTACAGTGCGGTCGTGCGCTACCACACCGCATGACCAGACACGTGTCGGCTCGGGGTGGTCGCGCGCTCGGGCAGGGGGTCAAAAACGGAATTGTTTTGCTTTCGGTGCTAGATTTGGAATTTCGGATGTCTACAGGACTAAATGTGTCCAAGATTCGACCTTAGATTCCCTAGGGATGGACTACAGGGCTTATTCTTTTCCTCCGAAACTGGCGGCTTTTGGCTTTTGCTACAGTACCTAACTTTTAAACGGAGTATTTTCTCAAGACGGGGTCTACAAGTTGAGCAGTTTTTCTATCCTTGAGGAGGTACCAAGAGGTACAAGGTACCAAGAGGTACCAAATTAGATCCAGCCGTTCAATCAGTGTGATCAACGGCTCAAAATTTGGTACCTCTTGGTACCTTGTACCTCTTGGTATCTCGCGTCCGGTACCACTAGGTACTGCCAAATCTCAGTCGTCCGATCAGTGTGATCAACGGCTCAAATTTGGCACCTCTTCCCCCTCAAGGATGGTAAAATTTCCCCTACAAGTTAAACGATATACACGTTAAAAGTCCAACATCTGTACCAGCCAAAATCGTAAGTGAGTATTTCTCTCTCTGTAATATGTACCGTAAACATCCAAAATTCAAAATTTTCAGCCAAAAAACCATAAGCTGCAGCCGTTGTCAAACAGACCCACAAACAACAAGTAACACATCAAGAGTGAATAGGATGTAGGCTTCACCGGTCATACTCCAGCGTTTGTTGCAGATGATAGGGTGGGGAGGTTTGGTTTATGGCACTTGCCTTGCAATTATGGTGTGCTAAGAGAGGGAAGAGATGAAAAGCAGTGGTTGGCTCCTCTTGTTAGTTTTCGGTTGTGCCCCTAAAGAAGTGTTGCACTCTAAAATTGGAAGAGAGGAAAGCCACAGTCCACTCTTGTTAGATTTTAATTTGGTTCTAGCCCTAGAGAAGAATTATACACTAAGATAGGGAACAGAGCAAAGATAGTGATCCCTGCTCGTCTGGTTTTGGTTTCGCCCTTAGAGATATGTTATGCGCTGAGAGAGAAAAGATAGTGATTCCTCTCTTTGTTTACCAGTTCCGCCCCTAGAGAAATGCTGTGGCGTGCTAAGAGAACAAAGATAATGATCCACACTGTTTCGATAGTAGTTCCACTCGGGGTGGAGGGTTGCGCTTTATGAAAGGTGGAAAGATATATAATTGTCATTGTGGGAAGATGGATATGCTGCAGTGGATTAATGTATTGAGTCTCGTGGTTGGTTTATATAGAGTACAAGGCTTAGAGAGCAAGAAGCCTCTTGTAAAGATAAGGTAAGTATCATGGGATTACAAATTTTAAACTATCAAAAATAGAGATATGCCAATATACTCTAGCATCCTCCGCAGTCGTGCGGTAGCATCGCAGATAGCAGAAGCGTTGCGGACGGTAAGACTGAAGAGGAAGCCGTTGCAAACAGCAGGAGCGCCGTGGACAGTTAGACTATAGAGGAAATTGTCGCAGATGGTTAGATTGGAGATGAAGCTGAAGGCCATTGGACTGACATCTCTTGCAATCGCAGCGGGAGCGTCAGGGACTGCTGTGGCATTGCTGACGTGGTGACTGTAGAGGGAACCGATCGACGAATTTGCTCAAGTTAATGATAGCCCTTTATTGTCGAAGTAGTCGAGAGCGTGGTGACCATAGTTGTAGCCGGGGAGGAGGGAGCCATATCGAGGTAGCTGGTGCCGAGGTTGTCGTTGTGGTCGGGGTTAGTAGAGTTGATGTAGAGGAGGTCGTGGCCGAGGTCGGTGAAGAGGTCGCCGACATCGTCCGGCTGTGGTCAACCGGGTAGATGAGAGAAATGAGCAGAGAGAGGTCGTTCGAGGGAACCGGTGGGAGCTATGGTTTAGCACCGTGTGTTTTATGACTACGCGCTAAGAGTAGAAGGGAGGATAGACAGCAGTGTCACCGGTTTTGAGTTCTACTCGTAGAGAAGCGTTACACTGAGAGAGACAAGATGTCATCTCAAGTTCTAGGGTTTGTTCGTAGGGTTCTTATGGATCACATCAGCCAGGTGTCATTGAGTTGTCAATTGCGTGCATCCAACGTGGCCTATTGTTAACGCTCTGTTAATCTTTTGTTAGGTCACACATACACCGGAGCTAAAAGGGTGTATAAATAATTTACACAAGCCAAGTCTTGCAACACCTGAACCAAGGGAACTACCGTCGGTTGGCGTTGACGTGATGCACGCCATCCGTCTGGGTTAAAACATAGTCATTCCATATTTCTATTTTCGGGGTTGTTGTTCCTATGAATAGTATCTTATCTGAGTATATACGTATATAGGGGCGTCAGTGGTTAAAGCACGTACCTACGTTTCATGAGATCTTTGATTTTCGTTTTACATTAGCGTGTATATTGAACACATCTATATGATGTGTATGTAGAGTGTGAGTGTGTGATGTCGCATGTGTATATCCTTGTTGCATTAAAAAACACACTAGAACCAAGAACGAAACCGGTAACAAAACCTAACCGTCAATCGGAGCCACGCAACTGAAGCCCGGCCGAGTTATCACCGGAAATTTTAGGCCCTGTTTGGAATGCGGGAATTTTTCCCGATTCCTGCGGGAATTGAACTGTTTCCTGCAAAATTCCTGCAAAATTCCTGTGAAATTCCTCTGTTCCAAACAGCCCTTACATCTTTGCCGAATCCGCGTAGGCAGCCGGCGCCCGAACCAACCACGCTCCGTAACGCCGACTTGCCGTGGACTCGTAGTCTCGACCGGACCGAACCGCACGCCTCTCCGTGTCCTACTATAAATACCAGCCCGTCCCCGCGCACTCTGCAGTACTGTTGTATTATCGCCTCCGAATCCGCTGCTCGCCCAGCCCAGAGTTGGATTCCTCTGTCCTAGTCGACCGCACGCGCGTGAGGCGGCGGTAGGTGACGCCGAGACATGGAGCACGGGAGCCTCTTCGCGTCGGTCATTGGCGTCGGCCTCGGCGTCGGCCTCGGCCTCGTGTCGGCGCGGCTGACCGCGCCGACTCCAAGCGGCGGCGGCGGCGCCGCGGGCGCGGAGGTGGAGGCGGAGCTGCGGCGGCTGGTCGTCGACGGGCGCGAGAGCGGCGTCTCCTTCGACGAGTTCCCCTACTACCTCAGGTCCGTGGGGGAAATCCCATCCGGTGCGGAAAAAATCGTTTTTATCCCATCTTTTGGTTAGTAAGAAAAGCGAGAATCGATTAGTATATGACTTTGCTGGTATGTTGCGGGTAGGATCGGGTGATTTTCTTTAGTGATCGCATCAACACGAGTCATGTTCTAGGTGCTGTCCCGTGAATAGAATTTAGAATGTGTTTGGTGAAGAGCAACTAGTAATTAAGGATGTGCTTCATGGTTTCTTTGCAGTGAGCAGAAGAAGCTGGCGCTCACGAGCGCGGCATACGCGTACCTCAACGAGACGGAGTTGCCCAAACACATCCGGGTCCTTGACGCCATAAGCCGCACCATACTGCTCTGCGGCACTTCAGGTTCGCCTCGCATCAGTGATCAGAGTACTTCACAATGCGAATTCTTTGGATCGCAAAGATTATCTTTTCACATGCGCGGCTTTTTGTTGCAGAGCTGTACCTGCAGTCGCTCGCAAAGGCTCTGGCGCACCAGTTCAGTGCTCGCCTGCTGCCGCTCGATGTCGCCGAATTCTCGCGCCGGGTCAGTGAGAAACTACTCGAGCAATCATAATTTTGCTGTCGCCCTGTTCTGCTTTGATTCTGAACTATTTGTCGTTGAATGCCATTGCAGATCCAGCACAAGTACGGCAGCCCAAGCAATGCACTGGTTGGTATCCTAATTCCACCTTATGCATATAGATGGTGGTTTCATTTTGTATGGTAATTTCGTTTGATATTTGACGGGCAGGGAAAATTCACGATTTTCAGTACAGTTCACCACTTGATTGTGTGGACCTGCAAATGTTTTCTTTAGTGGACCGAGGGCCTCTGTATTTCCGCCTTTCCGCAATCAGGTTTTTGGCCGCCTTTTCCTTCAGGAAACAAAACGTGAATGTGAAACGGGTTGTCCTTCAATGAAATCATGGGGGTCATAGAGTAAAAGGACAGCACTAGCCTATACACATTGAACAATTCGAGAAAGTAGAGATCTTGAATGTACAGTTTTTACAGCATAGAATCGTTGCGTCTACTATTTTGTAAAGCTGGATTGCTATGAAAGTTCTGATGATTTGTGCTTGATGCAGGTCCATAAAAGATCCATAACCAAGACAGCCTTGGATGGAGTGTCTGGTTTGGTTGGATCTCTCAACTTGTTTCGCAAGAAGGATGAACCAAGAGGTATCAAAGCATTAATCGGTTTCCTTTTTTGAACAATTTAATATTTTTCTTTGCAAGTCCATCTTTATGCAAGATCTGCTGTTTGCTCTCTTTTTTTCTCACGGCTTCTGCTTATCAACTTTCAGGCTTGTTATTTAGAATCTTCTTTCCCTTAATCATGCATGTGATGCAACACTAATGCATAAAGATGGTGTTCTGATTGTGTTTTCATGAAACACTAATGCAGGATCACTGGATCGTGAAGTAGGCCTTCTGGATTTAAGGACGGGGTAACATATCTGTGATGATATTAAACGTGGGATAAAGATATTCTATTGAGTCCCTAATATTTTTTTCTATTGCTTCTGCAGCCATTGTCCTTCAGTTCGAGTACAGATATCTTTATTACCTGGTGTGAAGGACTATGACTCAGAAGCTTCTGAAGAGTTTGGTGAGTTATTTTTTAAAAAGAAATTCTCGTTCACTTATGCCACCATTTCTCGTGTGCATTGATCAAGTGTAATGCATAGTTGCCAGCTTCGACTAGTTTCAGACAACCCAGCATCCTCATTGTCCAGTAAATTAGAATGTTCCTGTCCATATCGGTTCATCCAGCTGAAATTGGGAAGCTTAAGGGCTTGTATAAGTCTATTAAACTTTTGTGGGTCAACCCTGTCTCTTCTTTTGCACATGATTTATAGTGCAGGTACAAAGTAACAATTTTGCATGGCCAGTTACTTACGGTTCCTCTTTTGATGCAGATTCAATTAGACAAAGCTGGAGTTTAGATGAGAAAATTCTCATACAGTCCCTTTACAAGGTAATTAAGGCATTCAGCTGCATGATCGAATTTGCCTGCAGTACTTGTATTATGATCTGATACTGGAACCATTTTTGCAGATCATAGCTTCCGTTTCTAAATGCAATCCAGTTATTCTTTACATAAGTGATGTCAACCAATTCCTTGCTAGTTCAGAGAAAGCATATTCTATGTTCCAGAAAATGTTGAACAAACTATCTGGACGAGTGTTGATAATTGGTTCATACTTCCTTGGATCTGATGAAGATAGCGACGATGTCGATGAAGGTGTCAGTGCTCTATTCCCATACATTCTGGAGACTAAACCTCCCAAAGAGGAGACCCATCTTGAGAAATGGAAAACTCAAATGGAAGAAGATATGAAGAAAATCCAGGGTCAAGAAGTTAGAAACCACATTGCAGAGGTGCTCTCAGCAAACAGTCTGGAGTGTGATGATTTGAACTCAATCGATGCAGATGATGATTTTAAAGTTATTGCAAATAACATAGAAGAAATTATGGCCCCAGCAGTCTCTTACCATTTGATGAATGACAAGGATCCTGAATACAGAAACGGGAAGCTCATTATTTCTTCAGAGAGGTTAGCTAATTTATCATGATGATCCATTGTTAGCTCTATCTCCAGCTTTTGCTAACATAATTATTTCACAGCTTATCTCAGGGATTAAGCATTTTCCAAGAGAGCAACCTTGGGAAAGATACAGTGGAAGCAAAGGATGAGGTAATGAAGGTATCCCATATTTTCAACTGGCAACAAGTTATATCTTTAGTAGTTTACCAATGTAATTACTTATTATTTAAAATTTTGCCATCTCAACTTATAGGATATTCCAGACAACGAGTACGAAATGCGGATTAGATCATCATTTTTACCCGCTAGTGAAATAGGAGTGACATTTGATGACATTGGAGCACTGGCTGATATCAAAGAGTCACTTCAGGAGCTTGTCATGCTTCCACTTCAGCGGCCTGACCTCTTCAAAGGTGGTCTCCTGAATCAATGCAGGGGAATTTTACTGTTTGGACCAGCTGGAACCGGGAAAACGATGCTCGCTAAGGCTATAGTAAATGAAGCTGGTGCTAGCTTCTTGAACATCTCTATGTCCAGCATCACGTCGAAATGGTATGGAGAGACCGAGAAGTGCATTCGGGCTTTGTTCAGTCTGGCTGCTAAAATTGCACCAGCCATCATTTTCGTGGACGAGGTGGACAGCATGTTAGGGCGACGTGATCATCCCAACGAACATGAGGTGTCGCGGAAAATCAAGAATGAGTTCATGACTTACTGGGATGGATTATTGTCAAAGTCCAACGAAAGGATTCTTGTCCTTGCTGCAACGAACAGACCGTTTGACCTTGACGAAGCGATTATAAGGAGGTTTGAGCACAGGTGTGTTTGAATGAGTGCTTTTAAAAGGGCTTTGTCTTGATGAAATTTAGCTGTCTGTAGATGAGTTGCTGATGTGTCCTGTTGTGTCAAACAGAATCATGGTCGGCCTTCCAACTTCGGAGAGTAGAGAGCTGATTTTGAAGACGCTGTTGTCGAAAGAGAAGGTTGAAAATATTGACTTCAAGGAGCTTGCTAGAATGACTGAAGGATACAGTGGCAGTGATCTGAAGGTTTGTACAATGTTTTGACCCAGTGGTATTAGGAAGTAGGAACTATTCAGTGGTCACTCTCTGAATGACTAACTTTATATATATTTTTTCCAGAATCTTTGCGTGGCGGCCGCTTACCACCCTGTCAGAGAACTACTTCAGAAAGAACAACAAAAAAAGAAGGTGAGACCAAGAGAAACATATCCCTTCACCAAATTTGACGAGCCGTAGCTTTGCCATTACTCGTGTAATTTTTGCCCAACGAGACCTGCAAACTCCATCATTGGTTTGCTTGATTAGGTAGCTTGACCAATCATATCATCACCTCACATTGGCTAATGATAATTTGATGCCACAGGATAAGAAAGAAAATGCAGTGAAAATGAAGGAGGAACCAGAAGAGAACCCCACAAATCAAGAAAGAGGGAAAGAAAATTCGGAAAGCAAGAAAGGCGAGAAAGACAAACCAGAAACCAAGAAAGGCGAGAAAGACAAGTCAGAAACCAAGGAAGGCAGGAAAGATAAATCAAAGAAAGACGTCAAAGGCGAAGCTGGAGAGACCATTGCCCTCAGGCCGATAACCATGGATGACTTGAGGCAGGCAAAGGATCAAGTAAGTCGCTGGTGACTCGATTTTCATGTTACACACACAATAGTTTCTACTAATAAAACTTATCCCCACGAAAACAGACTGCTAAACCCATGCGCATTTGACACTATGCAGGTCGCCGCAAGCTTAGCTAGTGAAGGCGCTGTGATGAATCAGATCAAGCAATGGAATGACCTGTATGGCAAAGGCGGGTCGAGAAAGAAGGAACAACTGACATACTTCCTGTAGGAAAGGATCCAGAATTGTATATACATGCATGTGCGGTTGGATCGCATTGGCCCCTGGATGTACCTGAGCTTGGTGATGAAGCAGAG
Source organism: Dendrocalamus latiflorus (assembly GCA_017311315.1). Taxonomy (NCBI): domain Eukaryota; kingdom Viridiplantae; phylum Streptophyta; class Magnoliopsida; order Poales; family Poaceae; genus Dendrocalamus; species Dendrocalamus latiflorus. The sequence continues at coordinate 26,916,861 of CM029647.1, read as the reverse complement.
AATGTTTGCAAGCGATGTTCCGTGGATTCATTGGAGGCTATTCAATCAGGAGTCGTCGTCATACCAATTAATTAATAGCCAGTTGTATGCTCATTTTCTCAATGAGTTTGAACTCGGGTATTCCCTTGTGTTAATGTAATAATGTTGAACCTTGCTTTGGGAATGGATCGTTTAAACCTGGAACTCATGAAAAATTCTACAGAGTAGAGCAAAGCTGCGTTCTGGGTACTCCGATCTGATGGATTAGTTCTTTAGGATCTCTAGGTTAGATCTATCGGGCTATCCTTTCTCTAGGGTTCTTGGTGTTCTACCGAGAGGGAGAGAGGGGTACCGACCTTCGGATGTAGAGGAAGAAGAGCCGGCCATCGCGGGTTCGTTGGTGAAGATCTGCGCACGGGCAGCGACGGTCGGGGTAGAGGTGCGGGGTTCCTCGGCGGCGGCGTGTCCCGGGCGGCGGCGAACTGGAGGCACGGTGGAGCTTCCCGTCGCTTCAGCGCCCCCTCAACAGATCGGGTCTTAGGGTTTGTCGGTGGGGTGACGGCGGCGCGGTCAACCTCGTGCTGCGTGCCGCCCGGCCCCCACCTCTGTTTTTATAGCGCTGGCGACAGGGGCCCACCAGCCAAACGGGCTGGGCGCCCCCGATCAGGGCGCGGTCAAGGGATGGGCTTTGGCCGTTGGGCCAAAGCTCTGAGATCATTCTAACATTCTCCCCCTTGATCTCAAACTATACCTTATCTTTAATTACTTTTGACTTTACACATTCCATCACAGATTGGTGCATAGAACATGTCTCATCGTCACGGTCAATCGCCGATAGATTCAACAGTTACAATACACCTCTCTGTTCTGAAATAGTTACTTTAATCTTTGGGCCATCTTTTAGTCCAGGAATCATAGGCTTTCCCTTAAACCCATGCCGGCTACATGTTCTCTGAACACGTTGGGTGGTAAGCCTTTAGTAAGCGGATCCGCTAGCATCTTTGCGGTACTTATGTGCTCAAGACTTATAATTTGATCCCGAACTTTATCTTTCACAACATAGTACTTTATGTCAATGTGTTTGGCAGCACCACTTGACTTATTGTTGTGAGCATACGTTACTGCGGGTTCATTATCGCAGTACAACTTAAGTGGTCTATTGATGTCGTCAACCACTTTTAAACCGGGTATGAACTTCTTTAGCCAGTTCACCTGCCCCGTAGCCTCATAACATGCTACAAACTCGGCATACATTGTGGACGATGTAGTGACGGTTTGCTTTGAGCTTTTCCACGATATAGCTCCTCCAGCGAGAGTGAATACATATCCGGATGTAGACTTTCTATCATCTCCCGCAAAATCAGAATCTGTATACCCCACTATATGGAGTGAATCTGATCTTCTGTATGTCATCATGAGGCCTTTTGTTCCTTGCAAATAACGCAAGACTTTCTTTATCAATTTCCAATGTTCTATTCCAGGATTGCTCTGGAATCTGCCAAGTAACCCGGTAACAAATGCTAAGTCAGGGCGTGTGCACACTTGAGCATACTGTAAGCTTCCGACAGCTGAAGCATATGGAACCGCTTTCATTTGATCGATCTCATACTGGTTCCTGGGGCATTGAAAATCTCCATATCTGTCGCCCTTGACTATAGGTGCAGGTGAAGGACTACTTTTATGCATACCAAATTTCTTTAAGACTTTCTCTATGTATGCCTTTTGTGACAGTCCCAATACCCCTTTGTTTCTATCTCGGTGAATTTCGATCCCTAGAACGAATGAAGCTTCACCAAGATCTTTCATATCGAAGTTTGAGGACAAAAACTTCTTTGTTTCCAGTAGCAGACTAACGTCACTACTAGCTAGTAGGATATCATCCACATACAGGATTAGGAAGATAAACTTCCCATCTTTAAACTTTGCATAAACACAGTTGTCCTCAACATTCTCTTTAAACCCAAATTTTCTTATTGTACTGTCAAACTTCAAGTACCACTGTCTTGAAGCTTGCTTTAACCCATAAATCGATTTCTTTAGGCGGCATCCCATTCTTTCATTTCCTTCCACGACAAAACCTTTTGGTTGTGCCATGTAAACATTTTCCTCCAAATCCCCATTAAGAAATGCCGTCTTTACATCCATCTGATGTAACTCTAAATCATAATGTGCTACTAATGCCATTATGATTCTGAAGGAATCTTTACATGAGACTGGAGAAAAGGTCTCATTGTAATCAATCCCTTCTCTTTGCGTAAATCCTTTTGCCACAAGTCGCGCTTTGTATCTTTCTATATTCCCTTGGGAGTCAAGCTTTGTCTTGTAGACCCATTTACAGCCTACTGTTTTGGCTCCTTTAGGAATAATTTCCAAGTCTCAGACTTTATTAGTCTTCATGAACCTCATTTCCTCTTCCATGGCCTCAAGCCATTTTGAGGAATTTCCGCTTCTCATGGCATCTTCAAATGAGGTGGGATAATCCTCCATTTGAAATTCCTCTGTATGATAAATCTGATAATCATCAAAAATAGCTGATCTTCTTACTCTTTGAGATCTCCTCGGGGCCTCCTCATTTGGTACATCTACTGTTTGAGGCTGCTGTTGCCCCCCCTCATCTGTGGCAATAGGTTCTATATGATCCTGAAGAACAAGTTCTTCATTCTCATTCATTGTTGCCACGGGAGGAACAATAACAGGTGCCGGCACCACAGTGTCTTGCACCGTCGGTGCAGCGACAGCAGGTAGTGTGAAGAATGGCTCTTGAATCATCGGAGTGGGCGCAAACACCCGCTTCTCTTCAAGGTCAATCTCTCGAGCTACCATGCTCCCCCTCATCATTTCATCCTCTAAGAAGACAGCCTGTCTCGTTTCTACAAACTTTGTGTATCTGTCTGGACAGTAGAAACGATAACCTTTTGACTTTTCAGGGTAGCCAATTAAATGGCAACTTACTGTTTTGGGATCAAGTTTCCCAAGGTTTGGGTTAAATACTTTAGCCTCAGCAGGACTCCCCCACACACGTAAGTGGTTTAGTGAGGGAACTCTTCCTGTCCACAACTCGTACGGTGTTTTGGGCACCGACTTACTAGGCACTCTGTTGAGAATATGAATGGCGGTTTTCAACGCCTCCATCCATAAACTCAATGGGAGTGTGGAGTAGCTCATCATACTTCGCACCATATCCATCAGGGTACGGTTGCGTCTTTCAGCTACTCCATTTTGCTGAGGTTCGCCCGGCATAGAATACTGGGCCACTATTCCATTTTCCTGTAAAAACCTCGCAAAAGGTCCAGGAACTTGTCCATATGGGGTATGTCGACCGTAGTACTCCCCCCACGATCTGATCGGACTATCTTAATCTTTAAATCGTGTTGGTTTTCAATTTCAGCCTTAAATATCTTGAATTTATCCAAGGCTTCATTTCTTTCTTTGATTGGATAAATATATCCATAACGGGAGTAATCATCTGTGAATGTTATGAACGAGTCATATCCATCCACACTTTTCACAGGAAAAGGACCACAAATATCTGTGTGAATAATTTGTAGAACTCCTGTGCTTCTTTTAGCGTCTTTCTTTATTTTCTTTACATATTTTCCTTTAATGCATTCTCTGCATTGTTCTAAGTCTGAAAACTCTAATGGAGGAAGAATATCATTCTTTACTAGTCTTTCTATTCTCCCCCTCGAAATATGGCCTAAACGACAGTGCCATAATTTCGACGACTCATCTAGAGTTCTCTTTCGTTTTCTGTTTACATTCGTAGACGAGGATTCAATCACTTTCTCCCACGCAACGTTCTCATTATCGTATACGACATTCACATCATCACACAATGATAACAAATAAAGCTCATTTTGTAATATGGCAATACCAACACATTCTTTATTAAACATTATTTCGCACTTGCCATTTCCAAAATTGCAATCATAACCATCTTTGTCCAAATTTGACACACTAATCAAATTCCTCTGTAAAGAGGGTACAAAAAGGACATCTCTAAGTAAAAGAGTGGAGCAATTAGCTAATTCTAATGAAAGATCGCCAACGGCTTCAACTTCAGCTTCGACTCCATTTGCAACTTTAATGCATCTTTCTTTTCTTTGCGTAGTCCTCGTCGAACGGAATCCCTGTAATGAATTAGCAACATGAACAGTTGCTCCTGAGTCAATCCACCAAGTGGATTTCGAATATTTCACATACAGACATTCATTAATAAAGGTAATAATGTTCTCGCCTTTCTTTGCCATTATCATCTTTAAATAATCAGGACAGTTCTTTTTGTAGTGTCCTGTCTTCTTGCAGTGAAGACACTGGTCTTTGTCTACAGCAAATTTATTCTGTTGAGGCTGATGTACAGAGGCTTTGCCCTTGTTCTTTGAGAAGGGGTTACTGTTGTAATTCTTTTTCTTGTTTTCCCTCACAAAGTTGATAGAACCACCATGTGAGGATTTGATTCTTTCCTCCTCTTGCACGCACATAGCTATGCACTTTTCCATGTCCCATTTCTCGGGCTGCATATTATAGTTGACAACAAAAGTGTCAAACTCTTTTGGCAAAGAAGCAAAAACCAAATGAATAAGGAACTCATCCTTGAGAGCCAAATCCATCGGTTTAAGTTTAGATGCCAAGTTGCTCATTCTAAGAATGTGCTCTCTTATGCCATTGCCACCGCCAGAATACCTCTCTGTTACCAGCTGCTTAATCAGCTGTGTAGCATAAGTCTTTGAAGAGCCAGTGAACTGACTCTTTATTTTATCAAGGTATTCAGTGACAGTGTCACACTCTGCAATTGAGCCCAGAATAGCAGGCCCAATTGTGTTCTTTATCACAGCCATACATTTCTTGTTGGCTGTGGTCCATTTCTTATGATCAAGGTCATAAGACATCTGTAAGGGAGCATGATCCCTCTGTCTTTTCTGCCATGCAGTGTCATCCTCATTCTGTTCCCTCACTGGCCAAAGGCTCAGTGGGACGTGCTGTAGTGAGGACCCAGTCCACCTCAGCCAAGATAAAAGCTAAATCTAACTTTTTCTTCCACTCTCCATAATTATCACCTTTGAGAGTGGGGATTTCTCTAATACAACTCATTAAGTTGTATCCTCCTGAAAAATACTTCAAATACAGTGAGAACGTAACATCAAAATTATATGCCTTATTTCTAACGTTGGTCAAAAATACGACATACAATTTAAAAACAATTCTATCATACATTAAATCTACATCACCGTTGGGCAGAAATAGAAATAATGCATAAAATCAACATTAAAAATTTATAATACTGATATTAACAACGTTGGTCAGAAAATAACAATATCATAAATCTCTGGGAATTTTTATCTATTTTTCCAAAATTAAATTCTCCCGTTGGTTCGAATTTAATAATGAAAAACAATCAATATTAACTTTTGCAGCGGAAACTGAAAATTATTCAAAATAATTCAATATTCAGAAGCATTATACAGTACACATTTAATCTCTGAAAAAATATACACGTTGGTGCAAAAATTTACAGAGATTTGGATCAAATTTCAATCAAATTCATCAAAAAATGCTTCTGAAAATCAATAAAATCAATTTTCTTGATTTACTGTGCAAAAACGGCCATTTGGCCCACTTCTCGCGGCCGCGGCCCAACCGGCCCGCTCGGCCTGCGCTCCCTGCGCGCGGTCACGACGCGCCCGCGGCCTCACGCTCGCGGCCAGCTCCTTACGGCGGCCTGCTCCAGCCACGCGCCCACGCACGCGGCCGCACTCGGCGCGATCGGCCCGCTCGCCAGCTGCGCTCTCGCGTGCGTTGCGCCCCCGCGCCCCGGCCGCAACCTGGGCCTGGGCCGGGAAAGCGTTCGCCCGCCTGGGCCGAAAGCCAGCCCGCGACGCGCCGCGCGATCTCATCCGTCCAACATCATCCGACGGTTCAGCGCCTCTTTCGCCCGATCAAAAACGGTCGCAGCGGACGTCCCCGAAACCTAACCCTAACCCATTTCGGCCGCTGGCCTCCACCCGCAAAAAACGGATCGGGCGACGGCGCGGGCGCACTCGCGCAGAGCGGCGGCGGCGTTGGCCAGCGGCGCGACGCGGCGGCCCCAGCGCCCCGAGCGGCGGCGCCCGCGCGGGCGGCGACCCCAAACGGAGCGGCCCCCGGCGGCGCGGAGCACGACGGCCCCCATGGGAGGCGGGGCGCACGGAGGGGCAACCCCGAGCCGGAGCGACGGCGCAGCTACCCGGCGTACGCGACGGCGGCCCGAGACGCCGGCCGGCGGCGACCGACGCAGCGCACGGCGGCGACCCTCCCGTGAGTCCCAAAAACCCTCCCCTTTTCCTCTTTTCTTTCTTTTCTTTTTCCGATCCGGTGGGCTAGGGTTCGAGGTTCTTTTCTTTTCTTTTTCCCGCATCTAGATCTAAGCCTAGTTGCTCTGATACCATTGATAGACTAGTTCTTTAGGGCCTCCTAGGGTAGATCTAGCGGGGCTATCCTTTTCTCTAGGGTTCTTGGGTGCTACACTGAGAGAGGGAGAGAGGGGTACCAACCTTCTGACTGCGTGGAGGAGGAGGAGGCCATCTCGGGTTCGGCGGTGAAGATCTGCGCACGGGCAGCGACGATCGGGGAAGGGCGTGGAGCTCCTTGGCGGCGGCGCGTCCCGGACGGCGGCGACTCCCTGGCGGCGGTGAACGGCGGTGGAACTTCCCGTCGCTTCAGCGCCCCTTCAACAGATCGGTCTAGGGTTTGTCGGTGGGGTGACGGCGGTGCGGTCAACCTCGTGATGCGTGCCGCCCGGCCCCCACCTCTGTTTTTATAGCGCTGGCGACAGGGGCCCACCAGCCAAACGGGCTGGGCGCCCCCGATCAGGGCGCGGTCAAGGGATGGGCTTTGGCCGTTGGGCCAAAGCCCTGAGATCATTCTAACACGATCTTCTGTGTGTATTAAATTCTCTTCGTACGTGTTTAACGAACTATGTGAAGTATTTTGGATTACAAGATTCCTTCTGTAAAAGCGTTACAAGCAACTGGGAGGCATGACAAAGCCGGAAGCCGTGCCGTCCGCGTGCTGGCAAGTCGCCTCCGCCGGCTTGCCGCCGTCGAAGGTGAGTTTGATGTCCTGCAGGCCGATTCCGCTGCATGGATTGCTCGGGCTGCAGTCAAACTTCACCGCCACCTGCGACGCGGACGACCCCTGAATGTCAGTGTACGTAACATCACTGATCTTCACAGTTGAGCTCTGGAATTGACACGCAAGCGAATCAAACAAACGATCAACAGAAAGAAGTATAGAATCGCAGATGTATCTCTCTCTCTCTCTCTCTCTCTCTCTCTCTCTCTCTCTCTCTCTCTCTCTCTCTGAGTGAAACAAATGTTTGCACTGCGTTGCACGCACCTGATGGGGGCACCCCTGGCCGTCGTGGTTTGGGGCAGTAGTTCTGGTCGATGATGATGTGGTTGCGCACGTCGCGCATGAGCGCGTGCTCGAAGACGACGACGCGCACGTACGCGCCCTCGCACGCCGCCCTCCCCCACGTCTTGATCCGCAGCCCGTTCTCCGTGCCGACGAACGCCGTCCCCGTCACCGTCACGTTCTCCACGCCCCTCTCCTCGCTCTCCTTCCCCAAGCTCCCTACGCTGCGACGCAAACAATCACTTGCTGCCACTCGGTACATGGGTACACGCGCGCAACATTCATGTGGTAGCGTGTAAAGAACGCGCTGGAGCATGTACTCCAATGATTACCATCTCATACAGTTAATGTATTATCTGTTAGAATTAGTAATCTTGTTTAATCGTATTCAAATCAGTTTTGGTATACGAGTCGTGTACGAGTACTAAATAGTTTTCGAGTTCGTGTCTTAGTCGTAGAGTCGGACAGGGAGGCTGTGTGTGCAAGCTTTAAAAGGCACGCAGTCATGTAACGAGAGAGATAGCGAGATGATGCGACCGAAAGGAGAGGGAGAGGAATAAAGAAAGCGGAGTTCTTTGGCTCTCGGAAAATATCGAGTTTATCTTTTTCACAGACGTGGTCGTAAATGAGTTACGACCACGGCGAGCAGAGGTGTCCGCAGGAGTAGAAGACGTGATCATAAACAAGTTACGACCATGGTCGCGGAGCAAAAGATGTGGTCGTAAGCTTTACGACAACAGCAATCGAGTCTTCAACGTGGTCGTAAGTCACAGTATGGTCGTAATCGAGTTACAACTACGGTGATCGAGTGTTACTACATGGTCGAAGGAGCGATTACGAGAACGTGCATCGCAGCGTGAATGTGATCATAACTCTCAACAGCTGAAGTTACGAGTACGTGGTCGGAGTACGAAGGCGTGGTCGGAGCAGTCAGAGCAAACCAGAAGTGGTAATAACGAGCAAACTAGAAGTGGTAATAATGACTTTGTGTGTGGTCATAACGACTACTAAGTGGATGTAAACTGCAATAAGTGGTATCAGAGCCTGTTGATTTCGGTGATTTTTGAAGATCATGGGTGATAAGGCGAAGACCCAGAGTGGGCTAATCTCCCTCCAGTACTCTCTCCTGACGACCGATAATTACCTGGTATGGGCAATGAAGATGAAGGCGAACATGCACGCCTAGGGAGTCTAGGGTGCAGTCGATCCGAAGGGGAAGGATAAGGAGGTGGACGACAAGGTGGATCAGACGATTTTGGCCATCATCTACCAGGTAGTGCCAGATGCGATAATGCATTAGCTCATCACCAAAGACATGGCACGAGAGGTGTGGGAGACGCTGCAAACGATGCATGAGGACGTTGATTGTGTGAAGGAGGTGCGGCTCCAGAATTTGCAAAGCGAGTTCGAGAATCTTAAGATGGGAGAGACTCAATTAGTAAATGAGTTCACCGGCAAGCTGACTTCGTTGTACAATTAGATTGACTCTCTTAGCGACAAGATAGAGGAATTTGTGGCGATGAAGAAGTACCTGCGCGTGCTTTCAGAGAAGTACATAACTGTTGTCACCACACTTATGTACTCCTCTGATCTGGAAAAGAAGAAAATAGAGGAAATTACTGGCTCCCTCAAGGCGCATGAGGAGTTACTAAAAATTTCTGACTCATAACGAGCAGGCGTTGCTAGTAAAGGGAGATCTGAGAGACTGTTATGGTTCATCAAATAACCACGGAAGGTGGCGCAGTTGAGTGGCCAAGGCAGCAGAGGTGGCTGTGGAGATAAGGCTGGGCAAAGCGGTGGTGACAGATCTTGTGATAAGTCATATGTTAAGTGTTTTGAATGTGGCGAATATAGGCACTACACATCAGGATGTCGTAACTATATAAAATATTTCAACTATAATGAGTACGAGCACTATGCTTCAGGTTATCAGATTGTACCAGCTCCCTCCCCATGCCGCCGCTCCCCGGCCCAGTTCCCTCCCCATGCCGCTGCCCTCTGGACTAGCTCCCTCCCCACACCACCCCTCCCGCTAGCTCCGATGGCGAAATCGTGCAAGGGCTTGGCCATGGAGCTCGTCAAGTGCTTTAGCGAGATTGATTGCATCAAGGTCGGCTGGATCCCTCCCTTTCTTTCTCCTCCCCCTTCTCTTCTCCCCATGCATCCGTTGCGCCGCCTTGTTTCGATCTGATTACGTGTGGTTAGCATGGCCTGGATGCCACCATCAAGTTCCGTGGCTCTTGTTACCAGTACAAAGGAGGGAGTCGGGAGTGGATCATCCCACCCGCTTCGCCGTTATAGTTATGGGTGCTGTTTTAGACAGCGGTGCTAACTAGTTAATGCGGTCCTGCGCAGGTGCAGAAGAGATCCTACAAGGAGTGCGCGCGGGAGAAGGTGCCTAACATCACCAGCAAGTGCATCGGCCTACGGGCTGTGGGAGACCTACTTCAACTACAAAAGGAGCCAGTCATGTCTTGAATTTACTTACGCCAGTTTCCTTTTTGATAAGTTTGCTGTTGTGGTAGGCTGGTAGCTGTTTGCGCTCTGTGTAGCTTGCAGATTTTTAGTTGATGAATATGTTTAGCCTGTAACTATAAACGATTTGGCATTGGGCATTCCCCAAGTGCCTAAGGTTTGTGACCTTGTGTGAATTCTAAATCAATATGTAGTTAGTGACTGTTGTTTCTTGGAATAGATGCGGTGTTAGGGTGTATATGGTTACCGAATAACTCATAATTGAACATGGTTTGGGCCTGACACAAAACCTGCGCTGATGTTCTCACAGGCAATGACACTACCTTAGATCTCGGTCCCATATTCTATAGATGGATACAATGCTAATGCAAATTGATACAGTTAGGTTTTGATTTGTGCCTGAGCTGGATATTCGAGGATTTCAGAGAGTTAAGGTGAATCTTACAATTCAATAGGTGTGCATCATTCGGTTACATTTAAATGAGAAAAGCATGGGTTTTTTATATCCAGTTAGGCAGAGTTGAGTAAGCTGATAGTAGACGCAGAATGTAAATCCCCAGAAGCCCTTCAAAGGGAAACAATATTGGAAGAGCAGTTTTTCTATCCTTGAGGAGGTACCAAGAGGTACAAGGTACCAAAAGGTACCAAATTAGATCCAGCCGTTCAATCAGTGTGATCAACGGCTCAAAATTTGGTACCTCTTGGTACCTTGTACCTCTTAGTATCTCACGTCCGGTACCACTAGGTACTGCCAAATCTCAGTCGTCCGATCAGTGTGATCAATGGCTCAAATATGGTATCTCTTTCCCCTCAAGGATGGTAAAATTTCCCATATTGGAATGATGATCATAATCCCCGCTAGTCTTTTTCTGAATGTAAATCTATATGCATCTTTTGTGTGCATTATGTAATCATAATACTTCTCATTGACAGCTCATGTTATTTCTTATGGAAATACAATCATATGCCTCACATTTATCAAAACCCAATATCCTTATGCGCACAATTTTGAATGCGACATGTTAGCTTCTTATAATTACAAACTTCATATTCTTTGTATTTATCTATACACTGATTTGATTTACTCTCATATATTATCTTTGTAGGTTCTGATTCTTATTTAACTATCAATGAAGAAAGGGTGAGATAAGATAGAGAGCAAATTATGTAGGTACTCAAATTTTATCTCTACTATGCTAAAAAAAAAACTCGACCTGCGGGGGGGAAGAATCCCCCCGGGCATTGCTTTAAGAAGAAGGTCTTCTCACGCAGACCGAGAAAACCCCCGAACCCCTGCTCCACCCTTACACAGCGGCACCATCGCCCGACCTTGTGAGACTACCGGCGGATCCTTTGGATCAACGCCTTGGCGGGGCCTTAGACCTGTGCTTTGGTGTGGTAGCAGGCGAGGGGATTTTTTTCCCCAAGCCTGAAATTCGCTCCCACTAGGAGTCGAACCCAGAACCTGGGGGGTGCTACTCAAGCCTCTAACCATTGGGCTAGAGACCCTTTCGCTCTACTATGCTACATTATTTAGTTTTGCCATGTTTTTCTTATTGTTTTTGTGATGTATTTGTGATATAAATTGGTTGATAGTTCAAGAGATAGAACGAGGCAATAAAACAATCTGGGCGTGTCGATGCATGCAGCAGACAAGAGGCGAAAACACAGGGTGGAATTTAACGAAACTTGTCATCCACGCCTGGAAGTGCTCCGATTGATCAGCAAGCATGCAACCATTTCAGAATTTAGAATCGTACTTGAGACGCGTTTGGTTGAGCAGCATGGTGCTAGAACGTTTGTTTCATGGAGAAGCAAGGGGCAGCATCTTGTCAGTCGTGTGCTCTGCTGTCCTTGTGGCCGTAATAATATCGTCACTCGCCAGGATACGTGAAATAGGCTAGTAAAGAGTCGTACCGTTGTGTATATTCAGGTCGTGTCGTCGATTGTGATCAATCAATTAACTTACAAAAATGTAAAAGTAAAGTAGGAGACACAAGATGTTGTCCTAAATTTTCTTAACTTTATTACTCTTTTACCTATAGATTTGTGTGTACAATGTGTAACCCCTATCCCTTCTTATTTAGAGGGATAGGGTGACTTCATGATAGAGTAAATCATATGTGACTAAACTACGTTAGTAGGCTTCATGGGCCGACTGCCTCTAATTGGTATTAGTTTAGGTAAAGTATCCAAACAGTCGAACCATTGTAAACATGCTGATATATAACACATATTAATTACTCATAAACTATTCACTGTCAAATAAAAACCGCTCTTCCCTTTGTGTTAATGGAGTAATATCCAACCTTATTTTTAGGGTAATGATGGATTGTTTAGCCAGGAGCTAATTTCGAGTTTTCGGTGGTGATCATTTGGGCTTATTTTTGGTGGTTTATGGCTGAAAAGCACTGTAGTTGGCTGAAAAAATACTGTACCTGACAGAGGCTTATTTAACATAATTAAATTTAAAAAATTAAAAAATATAAAAAAATGTTAGCCCATTACGTATAATACAAACAAATACGGGAAAAAGAACCGGCAAAAAAGCTCAACAAAAAGCCAAAAGTTCAGAAAAAGACGAAATTTATGAATAGTGAAAAATAAGTCGGAAGCTAAAAACTGAAGTCAAAACGATCACAGCCGAGCATAGTAAGCGACAAATCTGGGTACTCAATCTTCTCTGTGTGCATTTAATTCTCTATGTACGCCCTTAGCGAACTATGGGCCTGTTCTTTTTGGTTAGAGCTTATGGCTTTTAGCTGCGGCTTGTGATTTTTGGGCTGTTTGTGCGAGAAATTATAGAGTAACAAAAACTCACGTATTTTTGCTGATATAAATAAAGTCAGTACAGTATGTACTACAATTATCTAGTAGACCTTATCTTGAAAAAATACTCTATTTAAAAATTAGTTACTGTAAAAAAGCTGAAAAGCAACTTTTAGAAGCTAAAAAGAACATGCCTTATGTGAAGTATGTGGTCCTTAACGAACTATGTGATGTGGGCTAATGTAGCATTACAAGCATCTGTGATGGGAGGTTTCTTCGACAGTATCCAAAACAATAGAAGGGCAAAAACGTCTTTTTATCTGCTGAGTGTTATTTTCCAGAATTTCTGGGTTTTACTACGCTATTCCAGAGTTGAGGTCGATCATGACTTTATTTCTCTAAATATTGACCTTTGCAATGTTGACCTAATTTAATTTCTCTTCGTCTAATACCCATAATTGAATTTAGAGAAATATTTTATAGGCCACTCAGATTTTGCGAAATATTTATTGTTTCATCGACTTTGTGTATTGTTGTATTTGCCACCCGATACATATGCAACTAATTCTCCATGCCACACTACGGTCAGGATGGAAAAAAGACCAAAATACATTGTTCTGTACCATCTTTAATATCCACAATTCCACACCCAGATAACCAGATAAAGTCCAATCAATACAACAGATGGACCGTATTTTGGATAGCAGAATTGGCATAGGACAAGCCGATAAGGTCACCCTTGACCTTTGAACGTGGCATAGAACATGACTGCCGTGTGTTTCCAGTAGCAAATACAACAACATAACACTCAGATGACAAATTTAAGATTTTATAAACTTGAAGTGCCATAAGATATTTCCCTCGAATTTAATTTAATTTCTTCTGTCTAGGCAATGGCAGTTTATACACTATTTCTTATGCCATATAAATGCCTAAAACAATATATTTTTAACTATTACAACTCCTGGGCCTAATTGTGGCTATTTTCCAATTTTATTGGGCCTGGTACCCAGCCCATCCGAGGGTGCCTATTTTTTGTGGGCTTAATTAGGCAATCGGATTCCACATTCACTCTCTCCCCTTCCTTTTTACTCTGCGCTTCGCGTCCTCTTAGGTCATGTTTAATTCATCTGCGGCTGATGACTTTTGATTTTTGGTTAAAATAATACTGTAGCAGCTGAAAGAAAACAATGGCTAAAAGTAGGGGTATTCAATTCGGCTTTTGGCTAAGATGATCTTGAAAAAGAGAAAAAAGAAAAAATGATGGAAATTGAAAAGGATTAAATGGACATGTAAGAAACAAAGAAAGAAATTAAAAGGAAAAGGAAAAAAAAATCAAATTCGCTAGGTGGAAGCAGTGCTGGTGGGGCCAAGGGAGGAGGGGCGACGGAGGCGTGAAGGTGGAAACAAAGGCGGAGGCAGGGGCAAAGCGGATGCGCGGAGGCAGTAGGGACGGGCGGGCAAAGACAGAAGCAGAAACATATGGGCGGAGGTGTTGGCGACGGAGACGGGCGGAGGCAGGGACAAAGGCGAAGGCGGCAAGGTCAGAGGGGATGGTGGACGCTAGTGGCTTCCCAGTAGTAGCCGCAGAAGCTGAAGCATTTCAACCCATGTTCGGCTTCATGAAGTTGGAAGCCAGAAGCAGACACGGATAGTAATAGGTCCTTAGCCATCTCCCCATCCTCTACTTTCTCCACCCCTTCCTCTCTCCCACGACATTGGAGGCCTCACCGGTTGGTGCTTGCGGCCATTTTGCCTCCTCAATGTCTTCACCACTCAGGCATCGAACCCGTCCACAGCTTAGGGTTAGCTACTTGGCTTCATTGATAGCGATGATTGTTACTTTGTTGTGTATGGTTGCGATGAGCCAATGATTGGTTGCTCCTAGGGGTGAAAAGTGGATATGAATTATCTATATTACCCGGTTACCGTATTTGATAGGATACAAATATGCTATATATTTTGCCATCCGATTAACAATTTCTATTCTATTCGTATTCGAAAAGTTGAATTCGCATAAAAATATGGATGCGAATATGGTTTGGACTTTTACCATCCGAAATGTTATTTTGCCCATACTATCTGTATCCATATTCGATGAAGCAATATGCATATTTTATTACAAATACGACTAGTTAGTTGGACAAGTTTTTTTAATTGAACGTGAATTTGTGTTTCTTTAGGTGAAGTAAATGAATTAGAACGATTAATATCATTAATGTCTTCATACTACATAAATTATAGGGATATTCGGATCCGACCGAATTGAGTAGATATTTTATTCAAATTTGTATTCGTTACAATATTCGATTCGTATTCATATTCGAGAATATTTGGATTCATATTCGTGTTCAGTTACAAATACAAATATGAATATGGTTTAGACACTATCCAATCCGTTTTCACTCCTAATTGCTCCAACTGATTTTGTGTCGGCATGATTGGTTGATGATTGCATCTTATCCTTGGTTTGCGGCTGCTCAAGCAAGGAATTGGATTGGAGCATGACTACTACTCATTGAGCCTTGAACTACGCTCTATCCGGCTACTGCGCCGGTGTCGTGGCTTTCAACAATCGACCAATATCCTATCCAGTGCATCAGTTGCGGCTGTTGTGTGTTGCCAATTTGCGTACCAAATTCTAATTTTCAAAAAAAGAAATTTGCTTACCAAACTGTGTGGCAAATATTATTCTTATGGCCAGCTTTTGTTCGTCTTTCGCGTTGTTTTATTCAATTGCCACGACCATATCCCAGCACAACACCTCTTCTATGTTTTCATGTTTAAATGGATTCTACTTAATAAAACTAGTAATGTTTTTGAAGTTTGATCTTTGGAAATTAAAAAAAATAATATTGAAGTTTTAGGGAATATTTGTTCGTACAGCAATAATTATTTTTAGGACCATGTACAGTTATGATTTCGAAATAACAAAAGTAAACATGTTGAAAACTTAGGATAACAACTATTAAGTGGTAGTTGCCCCTAAGGATTAAAATTCAATACTACAAAAACCCTTTAACAAGCTAATCGTTTGAATTCAGAAGTCAAACAAATCCGAAAATTTCAAAAGAGTTTGATTTGTTGATTGAATTCGATTCCTAGCAAATTTTAGCCAAATCATCCACTTAATCCCACCATCCAAGACCTAATTGCCTTGCTGATTTGCCCCCAACGAAGAAATTTTGCGCGGCACTGTTCACCGTTTGAAAAACTGTCGCCGCCGCCTCTGATTTTTACCGTCGCCCGATCTATCTCCCGCTCCTGCGTCTTCCTGAGCCTCCTCGCGCCTTCCAGCCACTGCCACATCATTGCCACCTCGTCAGTCTCCGTACCCCCTCCCCTGACACCTCCCTGCCATGCGTTAGTGCCGCCGACCTCCCCGCCGCCGCCTATTTTCCTTCACCCGCGCTCGCGCCTTCCCGCACCTTCTCGTCTCTGCCGCCCCTCTGCAACTTGCCTGACAACGCCTCTAGAAGGTCCCTACAACGCCGGACAAAGCCAAAAGCAAATTCGCTGCCACCCCTGATATTTTTCGCCACCCCCTCTCCCTACAGTCTTAAGCCGCTATAAGAGGCCCCCAAGCCCCTCCGTGAGGTGCACCGATGCCTGGGCAAGCCACCCACACCCCCAATTGCTTCGGTGATCGTCGCATCGTCGGCGACCTTCAAAAATCCCCAAGTAATACGCCAACTCAATTCCCCTTCTACAGTCAATTTCCTTTCAATTCTTTTGGTCTGTAGCTTCCTTGCACTCCTAGAAGTCACACCAAAGTGCCGCCCTATCCTCCCCTGCCCTAATTTTCACTGACGGCCATGACCACCACCCGATCGAAGCTCCTCACCGTGGACAGCTCACTATAAGCCCTCACGACCCAAACCACAACCTCCCAAGCCACCGTGACCTTCTGCAAATGGTTAAAAAGTAGTTAATTAGAACAAAGACCCTCCCTGTAGCTCCCATGCCACGAAGAACCACCACGGAGCTCCTTGCCGCCAACGAAGCTCCGGCCAACCCCGACCCTGCCCAAGGCCAAAAATGGGTTCTCCTTAGTTTCAGGAGTCCATCTATGCCCTCGGTTTTCTCTGAAATTAGCCGTAGCATCGGGAATCGTCGTCGCAAAAATTACTCTAGTACTGTAGCAACCGACCCGCAATGAACAGTACCAGAACCCGCAGTGAACAGTGTAGACCCACAATGAATAGTAGACACCCGTTACTGTTCATCCATACCCAAAAATACAAAATACATCCATTTTGACCATTTTGACCCCCTGCGAAGTCAAATTTCTATTCCATTTGGTCAAACCAAACACCAATAAAATTTTAATTAGCTCAAACGCCACTCTAAACCCAAATTCAAACACTTTTCAAGCCTTATTTATTCATCGAAACCCTAAACACACATATACCCTTTTATCATTTTGAGCCCGTCTACACCTTTCCATCTTTGCTCTGCCACCTTAGACTCTAGTAAAGCTCTAAACAACCCAGATAAATATTCCAATCCTAAAATATAATACCATCCACACCTTCAGTCATTCACTGAAATACATACGACGCCTAAATACATTTTCGCCCATTTCAAACCCACCTAACCTAAATTCCAATCTCGTTGAGCTGAACCACCCACCGCCTAAACCCTAACCACACCACCTACCTTCTTTATGTCTTCTGGTTATTTAATTGTATTTTGTTCCTAACTTGTGTTCTGCAAAGCAGGAACTCATTTGTATTCATCTTTCACGCTAGTACTTGGACCACACGAGTTAGTCAATAGAAGGACTACAAGAGCAATTAAAGAAGTCGGTATCTAATTCGAAGACTACCGTAAAGATAACCAGAGGCTATGGAAAAAGAGGCAAGTCACATGTCTTTGATCATATTGAACCTACATTCCATTAACTATTATTTATCAGTACTTCCATTATGTTATTTACGTACTGTTATCTTATGTACAAGAAATGTTTAGAATAACATGATACTAGTTATGTTCTACCAACCAAGAAAGCCCAGTTTAATTTGATGGCTATATTCACCTTGACGACCCCTAGTAATACTGAATATACTACTTAAATAATCTAGGTAGATTAGATGTTCAAATATCTCATACTACAAGATGATCTGACTTGAAAGTTGTTTTAGTAAAAAGCAAGGACTAAACCTTATGCCAAGTAAAGAACATAGTGACCGCTCAACCACAAGCGTTGACTTGTCAAACCTGGTTTAGTAACTGCTCAAATCAATTGAATATCTACAATAAGGATATGATATACTGTTCCAGAAAAGAGAACAGTCGGTGTAAAGAATGTGGTATGGAAACGGTAAAACCATACTTTCACAATGGTAGGCTCTGCCCTGTTAGTCCGCCATACTCCGTGACAAGGGGTCTGTAGTCTATCGGGTAGAAGCTACATAAAGAGATGAGCAATGAAACAACCTTATTTTCTCAACTCAGTCATGAGAGTTAAGAAATCTTGTGGGTAAAGTTGGGCAACTCTATAGAGTCATTTACAAATGGCATTCGAATACACAGTGTTTCCGGTATATGAATCTATGTTTAATGGGTGATTCCAATAGCGAAGCATAAGTAGATTTGGAATTGTTTTGAAAAGGAGAAAGTCTGGTAATCAAGTTATTGAAACCCCTAAAGTCCTTAAGAAGTTTATGATTTAATATTTTGTGTTTAAAAGCAAAATGTTTGCATACAAAATTGCATCCACATAAAATAATAAACTGTGTTACCCCACTCCATGGCGAACTCTTGCATGTAGTTAAATAGCACTTTCCATATGACTTGTTGAGTACAGTTGGTTGTACTCAGTCTTGCTTTATTTTCCCCAACACAGAGGTCAGAAGAAGAAAAGATGTTACAAGTTTCCGTGTTAGGGTTACGGGCACACTCAAGCGTTCCTGTGGAGTTTTCTTTGGTTCTTCTGATTGTAAGTTAAGTTTTGGGCTTGGACGCCCTTAAATTTGTTAAAATTAACAGTTAAGTCTTATTTTAATCAAATTAACTTCTTTTAAATGTTCGTGAGCAGGCATGATACTTCTTTGTCCATAACTGAACTCCCGGGCTGTTACAGAAGGTCATGACGCTCCTGTTCCAAAAAATGGGGGCGTTACAAGAATTCATTTATTTGATGCAATCTGGTTGAATGTAAGACAATGCATACTTCGAGCAAGTCCCTAAGAAAATTTGTGAGTATGCATAGCTAGATATTTTTCTTGTAGTGTGCTAGAACAAATTATCTAGTTATCTTCATAACAAAGTAGTACGTATCTGGAAACTAGATATTAGGAAAGACAAAATTGTTATGCAGCGTGCATGTTTCATGTCGGAGCGACCAAATGACAGATATGTCCCCTTCCCTTTTCTTGTGAGGCATGGTTGTAGGGGTCCACAACCCATCATTTTCCCTTCCACCTAACCCCCATGTCATCATCTCTCTTCGTGCGCATGCACGCACACTCGCAACAGTGGCATCACCGCTGCCACAAATCATGCAAATGCTACCATCACCACCAGTTTCCTCCGCCACCACACTCCTCTCTCAGCCTCCACCTCCACCCTTTTGCAAATTGAGGCATCACCACCATGAATGCCACCATGTGAGAGTACAAGACACTAAATGTGTTGCCCTGATCTACCATGTTCGTCGGCCTTAGCCCCCGTTGGTGATATTATTAGGCTCCTCTCAAGTCCTTTTACCTCCTCCTATCATCTACACACCACCTTCTCCTTCAACTCTGGCACACCCAAACCCTAGCCAACAAGGTTGTCTTCTTCAGCTGTGGTGCAACTCGCCATCAGCTTGACAACAACAGGAGGGGCTAACGCGCTACACCCAAGGTGAAAGTTTTTGAATCTCTTGTTTGAAATTTCTAAAGTTTTTGGGTGAAAAGTTTTGAATCTCAATTTTCGAAGGTTATCAAATTTCAGTTGAAAGTGCTTGGGAGCTGAAGGTGTCGATTGTTTGGTCAAATTTTTTTTGAATTTTAGTTGAAGGTTTTGAATCTCAGTTTGAAAGTTTTGAAATTCGGTTAAAAATTCTTGCATTACAAAGTTTTTAATGTTTGGTTGAAAGTTTTTTTAGTATAGGATGAAAGTTATTGGAGTTAAAAGTTTCGATTGAGTGGAAAGAGGAGAGGAAAGTGACAAAACATGTTTTGTGCAAAATGACCCATGTCACGAAAGGCCAGAAGGTTGTGTGCGCTACTTATGCTAGTGCGCACACATGCTTACTAAATGAGCCCAACCATTTAGAGACTTGGATATTTATAGTTGCCACTTGGCACCAATCCAACGGTACTATAATCCTATAATAGGGGTGCCCCTCCCCATGTACCATGAAGCCACAAAAAGCTACCATGCCACATGTATATGCAATGTAGTAGGGAGTGAAATTGAGTCTTAGGGTAGCTATGATAAAGCACTAAAAAGGGTGTAAGCTCTTGTTGTATCAAGTTAGTAGTGATGAAAAAAAAGAGTAACATTTTGTGTAAAATGGTATATCCCTTTGTGTAAATGTGATCGTCCTATTAAACTGCACATTTCTAGTACTTAATGTTTGTTTAGTTGTAATTTTAAAAAAGATGGCCCGGTCAACAAAATCATAGAAAAAATATTGGATTTGTTGTATGGTCTTTTATATTGTTTGAAAGCCCAATGGTCGGCTCTTCTACCTAAGGACACATGACCGGCATTGCCACTTCCATATGAACAAAGTGCGAAGTAGTACAAATGAAAGACTAACCAACTTTAGGATATGGTTGGTCTAGAAGTTTGTAGGCTTGATTAGTGTGGGTGCAGGAGTTCACAGTTAAATTGGTATCTAAGTTAGATCGATAGCATTTCCAACAAAACATAGTTGGTATCAAAGTTAGATCAATACTCAAAATATAGGTGCAAGGGTCCAAATTTCATACCAAATAAATATCAAACGCAACTTGTGTGTCATCCACAATGACAACTATATAATTGCAACCAACAATATTCTAGGGAATAATTACATATATTGTTAAATGAAATATTAAGAGCCTGCTAAAGAAAAGAAACAATCATAGTCAGTCAATCGGAACATACGTTAAAAAGGCAACAAGTTTTACTGCATCTATTGTATCATAGTTCAATTGAAAAAGAAAAAAAGTTAGATCAAGTATGTTAATGTTGTGAGCTATGAATAATATTTTCTAAACATATAAAATTCATGAGTGCAAGCAAATCAATATTCATGTGCATTACTGCAATGACTTTGAAACCAAGGTGGGGTGGCATAGATCTTTATCTGAAAGAACACGTCCTCAAACTAGCTGGCTTCAAGGGCATGCATTTCATTGGCTTCATGGCATAGTTCATAGCATCATGGTGACATCTCCTTGATTTGGTGTCTCAAATTGATATTTGATAATGCAGATGTTTCAGCAAGACATGAAGTGGCACAATGCTATTTGTATTGTGCGATGATGCCCATTGTCCCTTGTTGCACAATGCCCTAATTGGTATGGTGCGAGCGGTGCTACAAGATAGACTAAATTGAGTCCCAGTTTGGGTCCAAACTGACCTAAAGGGTAGTATAATCATTTCAGTAGAGGAAAAATGTGTTAATAATCCAAAAAAAGACTTCCTAAAATAAGTTAGGTAATTTCACTATTGGATTTGCTACTTTTATGTTACCTAATTTTTTTATGCACAAGTCACTTTTATAGCTTTCAGGTCTTGTATTGTGATTTGTGCCCCCATCAGAGTCTTCATCATCCTCTCTGGCAGTTGGTAGTGTCCTTATAGTTTGGATTCACCGATGCTTGACTATAAAGTTAGACGGGGCCGTGGTGGCTCGGTAAAGAGCAATGGTGCCATCAACCACGGGATAGAGGAGAGCCATGGGCAACAGCAACAGGTGATTCGCCAATGTGTCCCATCCAAAAGTCAACGAAGGTGGTCGATGGCTGTGTATCCGATAGCAGTGAGGCACTAGTGGAGGGGAAAAGGTGCATCATCATATCGATGGCAGGGGAGGTAGTGGTGGTGCAGAAGGAAGCAGGCAGAAATAGCAGTGCAAAATGCTTGTAGAATGTGACCGAGAGGCATGTAATGGTTGATAGAAATACAAGGTTGGTATGTATCATATGATTTTTTCCCCAAAATAGTTTTACCAATGTACCAAGAATAGTCATTTAAGCATGCCTATAAAGCTGTAAAATTTGAGCTAAAACAGAACTTGTGACTGTATGTAGGATCGTGTGTAGGCTGTGTAGGTGACTAGGAATGGGGTTAGATTAGTCGGTATAGATTTTCTTCAAAATACTACTTTAGAATCCCACAACAAATGTACGCTATTGACCAGAAGTGTAAGAAGCAAGAAACCGAAGCGTTGTTGGTGCCGAAACCTCAAACCCAGACAGTCTAGTCTATGAACTTGTTTAGTTGCTGAGCTTCAGCATGCAGCACCATCTGACTGTCATGAATTCTTAACCAAAAACTTTGGTCCTTTGTGTGGACTTGTCAACATCACCGAGGCAAAATGCCTAATGCAAGATAAGTGTGCAGGAAGAGAACAACTGTAAAGAGTTGCTTCCCACTATTCTAGGGGTCCAACGGGTTACAGTAGTGAGCAGTTCATGGAATATGTAGATGTTTCTTCTCTAGCTAATATTGTCTTTGTTGTGCAGCACCTTCAAATTGTTATACCTGTGTCCAAATTTGGGCCTACTATACCAATGTTTTGGCCTCAGGTCATTGGGCTGCTACACACAGAAATCAAATCACATAGCAATAACCAAAGAGTCTTGGATCATCTTCCCCAAAAGACTAGCCTGATAGATAGGTACACCCTCACCTTTATAAAATGTACTCTACCTCCTCCTATTACCGATGTGGGACTATCCCAATAAATCTCCCCTCACATCAAGTATGCTCTCCTATAACCATTAAACCTAAGATGTATCTAGGATACCTAGACTCTGATACCAATTATTATGCAATGCCTTTGGATTGCTATACCCACGTTCAAACCCGGGCCTACTAAACCAGAGTCCCAGCCTCAAGTTTTTGGGCCTTGCAGGATTTTCAATTGGCAAGAGATAGACAACGACACATCGATGTGAAAGCTCCAAAGAAATTCAGGTATAAAAACTAGGTTTTATTTGCTCTTCTTGTTATATTGATGATCCAACTAATTTTTAGGGGGCTATTACAGGTCAGGAGAAGGATAGGTAGATAACTGCAATAACAAAATAGATGGAGTCTTTACAGAAGAATTAGACTTAGGAGCTAGTTTATCTTCTTGAGGATAAGAAGGCCAATGGGTGCAAATGGGTCTACAAGAGAAAGCCTGATGTATCAGAAAAAGAAAGGAAAAGGTGCAAGGCTTAATTAGTTGCAAAAGGACATTCAAAAAAGAAGGGGGTTGATTATAAGGAGGTATTCTCCCAGGTTGTGATGCATACTTCTATCAGGACAATTCTTGCGTTGATAGCCAGTTGGAATTTGCACTTGGAACAGACAGAAGTGAAAATGTTGTTTTTGCATGGTGATCTTGATGAGCAAATCTACATGAAGTAGCCAAAAGGGTTCACTAGATCAAAAAATCAGCACCTAATTTACACGTTAAAGAAGTCATTGTATGGGTTGAAACGATCTCATAGGTAATGGTATAAGCGTTTTGACTACTACATGTTGCAGATTCACTACAAGCGATGTAAATATGATTGTTGTGTTTATGTTCGACGTCTTGATGATGGTTCATTTATTTTCTTTGTTACTATATGTTGACATATGCTAATTGCCGCAAAACATATGCATGATGTGATTGATTTGAAGGGTTTGCTAAGTCAAGAATTTGATATAAAAGACTTAAGGGTAACAAAGAAAAATTTGGACATGGGGATACATAGGGATAGAAGCTCAAGGAGACTATGGTTGTCTCAGCTCAGTATATTGAGAAGGACTTGGAGCGGTTTGATATGAGCAAGGCCAAACCAATAAGTACTCCATTGGCACAATATTTTAAATTTCTTCTAAATTTTGTTCAAAATTAGACAAGGAATGTGAAGAGATGGCAAAGGTTCCACCACATGCTAGTTCAATTGGCTATTTGATACATGATATGGTTTGTACAAGGTCATATTTGGCACATGCTATTAGTTAAGTCAGCAAATTTATGGCGAAACCAAGAAAGCGACATTGGGAGGTAGTTAAGTGAACTTTTAAGTACTTGAGAGGTGCAACAAGTTATGGTATTATTTTTGGCAGACAACAAGGTAATCCTTTGGTTGTTGGATATGTGAATTCAGACTACGCTGATGATTTGGATAGGGTCTATATGTTGGAAGTCATCAATTTAGTCTATTGTTGCATTGTCCATAATTGAGGCATAGGATATGGTTGTGACTGAAGCTACAAAGGAAGTGTTATGGCTTGTAGGACTAGCGAAGGAACTAGATGTTGAGCAAAGTGGAGTTCAGGTGTATTGTGATAGTTAGAGTGTAATTTATTTGGCCAAAACTCAAGCGTATCATGCTAGGGCAAAACACATTCATGCAAGGTATCACAGGATCAGGGAGTTGATTAACTATGGAGAGATTGATTTTATGAAGGTACACACTGATGATAATGCTATGGATATCTTGACCAAGCCCATCATCGCTAACAAGTTGGAGCATTGCCTCGACTTGTTGGGAGTCACAAGTTGCTAAGCAAGGAGGTAACCCCCAGCCCATGGATGCACAAGGATTGTCAAAGCTTTTGTTGACGATTGAGTCATCGATCTTACGAAATAATATGAGAAAGATGGCTAAATTCCTTAGGAGAGAATGGAGATGCTCTTTATTATTATGAACCGGTTACATGATACCTTTACAAAGGCTAAAAGCTAGCTCTAGTCTCTATGATCTTCCAACTAGATGGAAGAGTATGGTTCGCACAAACTACTTGACTATGAACTGTCTTCAATCTTCTTGAATGTGTCTTGATTCAGGGGTTTTTGTTGTTTTTCTATCTTCTCTTGTCACCCCTTAAATAGCACCGAAGGGACACCAATCATCTGCCAGGGAAGACGCCTCATGGAACCAGTGTGTCCGATTGAGGGGTAGTTACTATTAGAGAGAGAGAGAGAGAGGATGCCTGATCGTCGGTTATTGTTAGTGGGAGACGAACATAGGAACAACTGCATAGCAATTGTTGTCAGAAACTCAGGACTAAAAACATCGTGTTGTTTCGAGTAAATAAGGCACGTGTTCTATCCATCGCACGGAAGGAATATTCTGGAATTGGGTACAGATACAAGTTCACAAAATCTCTGAGCAGTCATCTGATCGGGCAACACGCATAGTATTTCTTCGACCAGGGTACTTAGGGAGCAACCTCTAGAGGTTTACGACCATAGGGGCCCTGAGGATTTAATTAAATATTAAAGTTGTACTTAGGGATTTATTTAATCCTCATCAGCTAGCCCTTGAACTTTTAAGTGAATTTATAATATGAATTTCTTCTGATTGAGTTTTAAATGAGAACTACTCCTTTAACGATGAGAGTAAAGAAGTGGTTCTCATTCACTTTAGAGTTGAAAAATTAACTAGAATAACCGATCGCAAAGCCCATGACTATCGATCACAAAGTCTACAACAACAGATCGCGAGGTCTACGACATCCGATCGTAAAGCCTACTACTACGGATTACAAAGTCTACAGCTACCAATCACCGAGTATCGACCAAGTACTGTAGCTTCGACCTTTGACTGGTTACTATAGCTTTCGACTATCGACCAATAACTGTAGCAACGACCACCGACCAGATACTGTAGCTACAACCAAACCGGTTCACTGTAGCTTTTGATTTTCCTTGGTCGTTTTGCTGTGATTGTTCAACCGTGGTCGTTCTGCCATACTTGACTTGTCGTGGTCGTTCTGCCATGATCAACATGCCGTAGTCGTTTTGCCGTGGTCGACCTGCCATGGTCGTTCTGCCGTGGTTGACATATCGTGGTCGTTCTGCCGTGGTTGATATGTCATGGTCGTTCTGCCATGGTTGACAAGCCTCTGAGTTGTCATGCTCTGATCAGCCCTGCCTGTTGATCGCCAACCGTGGTCGATCGAAACTTTCACAAACGTAAAATTCAATGCAACCCAAAAATTAATTATTCATCGTCACTGTATTCACGACCTCCACATGGTCTAACAGAGCTACTAGTGGCACACTTATTTATCAGAGTACTTCATACGGATGGAAAGACAGTGCGTACATCATATGCCAACGTGACATGGGAGTGATCTACTACCATTAAGTTTGGGTGGGTTCGGAAAGGCTTAGACTTTGCCTTATCACTTTCTATCACAGTAACTAGCTTTTAAACAGCACGTCTTTTTAAGACGAGATCTACAAGTATATTGTAATAGACACTATATCAAGTTCAGCTATACTGGCTGAAATTACACACAACTATTTCTCTTTACGTACTGCCTCTTGCGAACAGTCAGAATTCAAAAACTATAAGCCAAAAGTCGTATCCACAGCCCAAAAGAACCCACTAACAATCAAGTGAGATCATATGATCCATGTTCACATATATCGACAGTATACTTATGTACAAGCTATATATATTTTTTCATTGGAGCTTAACCATAGGGGCATCAATCTTATAAGATGAGACAAGGTTACAACCCTCAAATACGTGTAAAAACCAAGGGGGGAATAGTGTACTGCCTAACGCACTGCGAAAGCGCGCGAGGTCCCTGTAAAATGTTTGATGGACCCGAATAATGGCTTAGAGGCACCAAAATGCCTCAATCTGTAAACACCAGTGGCAGCATCTTCAGGAATGGTCCACTCCAACGTCGCAAAACTTCTTGGACTCAATCTTGCCGGCCTTGACCACTTGAAACGCAATGACCAATCATCATCATCATAGACAGGAATCCAATTGCTGCCATCTAGCTTCTCAACGAGTGAGAAGGTACCATCAGTAAGAAGGTCATTCCTTGGGCAGGCCGAATGGAATGTAGCGCTCACAGTACTGCCCTTATTGAAGGTTGAGTTTGCAGGAACATCCGAGCTGACATCTCCAAACTTCACACCAAGAGGAGTCGAGTCGAACATAACGCCTGGGAGGAGTCCAATTTGCTTGTCCAATAGATCAGGAGGTTGGAAATTTGTTGGGACCTCTTTGTTTTCAACCATGGCTGTAGCAAGCTTCTGAAACTCTTGAATGTATGCGCTCAAGGTGTGGGGGCCATACAACGTTGATGCTCCCTGAGAAAAGGTATTCGTTCCAATAAATTGTTAACGAATCGATACATATCCGAGTGATCCTACTGTGCATATTTGCCAGAAAGGTCATTGAAAATTCGGGTAAAAGAAAAATCAGATCTTCAGCTACAACACATCAATAAAAGCCAACTGACGTAATTGCGCAAAGTCTCATATAAAAAAAACATGATTTTTTTTTCCTTTCGTTCGAACTACATGAAATGGATGTGGTTGAAAGAACTGGTATTGCAAGCCATCTTAGGGACATTTTTGAAACAGGATACTTAATTTTAATGTAGGCTTGCAAACAAATGGAAGAGGACCCTGATATGCAGGCCTAATATTCTGATACTTCTAGATTGAGCAGGGACATGAAAAAAAACATGAGAACAAAAAGAATCTTAATTTCAAGCTATTGGTGTAACTCTGGCATAGGATGAAGTGCCGATTTAGCCATATTAATTAAATCAAAGGAACCTAGTAATGCAGTTTAAAATGTCCATGTACATAACTACCAATAAACTGTGCAAGGAACATGAAGCTATTTTCTTTGTTTCATTTCATATTTTGTCCATGTACATAACTACAAATATACACACCTCGTATCTTTGGATCTGGTATTCTTCGAAAGTCGTAACATACTGCGAATACGTGTTTGTCAGCCCCGCAAGAACAACATGAATATTGTTATTAAATTCACCATTGCTGCCACTTGTAAGCACATTTTTGACAGCATCACGCAGCCGCCTGCCAGCCATTGTCGTGAATTCTGTAGCAAAACATAACCATGGAATTTAGGGTGGTGGTGCATGACATGATTATGGGATGTCATAACACATGTTAACAGATTAAGACATCGCATGCACTTCTATCTTGGCAGATATCCAAGGAGTGAAGAATTGGGACTATACCTCCAGGAACACACAAGATAACCAGCTGGCCAATTCTTATTATCTGAATGGGAAGTATTGCAGGCTGCACAAGACTACACAAGTCAATACAAACAAAAAAAAGGTGTAAATTTAGTAAGTTGGTTTCTAGTTAGAGATCTTGGTTCGGATTTGACATATCATGCAGCTTCTCACGTCAGGTGGCCTATGGTTCACAAGTGACAACCCATTTGATCCCATCAACTCTACCACAAAAAATTGTGTTGACTGTAAATGTGTTGATATTGGCTATGATTTAAGCTCAGAAACTAAGCAACTCTAGTGGAAAAGTTCAAATTAGTTAGACATAAAAGTAAGGAATGTGCCATTCACCAATATTACAGAGAACTATATGTTATATCTGCTTATGCAGTCCTGATTTGATGCAGAGATACTTGCTCATCATTAATGGTGACCTTGGTGCCAACTATCAAGTGAAATAAGACATTTCCAGAAAAAAATACCTATAAGCATGTATATGATTATTGAAAAATGAAGTCATACATACCGCCCAATCATATGGTTCCTTCATTTCACCAGTGTCTAGCAATATTGGTTTTGGAGCTTGACACTCAACTTGCTCCTTCCCTGGTGGCTTTAATAAGTTCCTTACTAATTTCCAGAAAGGGTTTCCCTGATAAGAAGTGGTGGCAACCAGTTAGTACGTTATCTCAAATTGTGAAGCAAGTTTTTCATTGATATACTCAACCTTGACATCTCCTTGTTTGAAATCAAAAGCTCCAGGGCCATCTGTGGTTCCAGCAGCAAAGGCAAACCCCATGGCTGCTGGGCATGTTTTCACCACCTGCTGATCTCCCGTACTTGTAGAAACACTAACTTCGAGTTGCGAGAAATCTAAATAAGTGTGCCGACAGTCAATTTTGCCTTGTATCTCTTCAGAAGCTGAATTAAAGAGATCTACAGCCTTGAGAAATTGCCTATTCCCAATGATGCGGGTACTTTCAAACTCATCAGGATATCTGCAAGACAGCACCATTTGAAAGCCTCATTTATAATTAGTTATTGCAAATGTGCAAGAAAGGATGTTAACTTGTTAGGCATGGTGAATACCCTGGGCCTCGTCCGTAGCAAAGTTCGTTCTTCCCATTACATGTGCTGTGATTGAAGTCACAAGGAAGATGGGTATCTATGCAAAATGTTCCCAGGACATTTGGACTAACATCTCCACAATTTGACTGGCAAAATGCAGAAACAAATTTAGCTTTGTTTTCTTGAGTACTTCTAATGCGCCTGGTGATACTTGAACCTGCCAACCGCCTGCCGCCTGAGGCCTCGTAGGATGATGCCAATTGTATTAAGTCATCAGCTGAACAAAAGCAATTGGAAAAAAGTGGAGGTTTAGCCAAAACCGAACATGATTCATTTCAATACACTATCTAAACAGTGCAAGAAGCATGGAACATACTTATCTCATTTGGTTCAGGAATTATTGTAGAGACTCTTCGTGGAAGTCCAGATGTCTTGTGCAAATATCCCAAATCATTAGAATTTGCATGAACCGCCTGCTTTGGAATGTCATTTTGTTCAGCCCAGTCCTCCATGAAACGTGCAGCTGCTCCTTTGTTATCACCACTAATAAAAGAATTTGTACGACTCATTGATGTTCCATGAGTTGCAAACCAATTAAAACTTCCAACTGGACCCAATTGATCATCTACAAACTTGACGAGGGTCATTTCTTTATCAACATTATACTGATATTTGCTTCTCTCGTCAGCAGGGTTATTTAGGTATGCACTCGGGCTGCGATTCACACCAGCATCAAGGAGGTCACCTGAAAATCAAGTGCGTAGCGTTGATAACAAAGTCTTTGCAGCAATTAAATCTCAGTTTAGCAGGCATCATATAAGGAGTAGAACATCA
>CM029647.1:24944016-24974588 GCA_017311315.1 Dendrocalamus latiflorus | reverse complement strand
GGTTCTTATGATGACGCTTTAGACCATTGATAAGAATTATTCTTTAGAATATCCATGATATCCATTTAGACTTTAGGTTCTCATAATAATGTTTTAGACCATCGATAAGAATTATTCTTGAGGATATCCATGATATCCCTTTAGACATTGGGAAGAATATTAGCCATGATATATCTTTTGACCAAAATTATTCTATCCTCAATGGTTCACATTCTATCTAAAATAGTAGATAGCCCTGCATAATTATCCTTTAGAATCTTACGATAAAATTATTCTTCTTGTCATGAGGATTTGTAGCAAATAGCTTATGCTATTCAATGTCACCATCTATTATCATTGGTGCAGAGTTTGTGCCTTTAATTTCATCTGGTTAAAATAATTCATACCAGTTTAACAATTTTTAATACACTTTTCTAATCAGTGTGTCTTCGTCATAATCTGGTTTTATTAGCCCCCAGTAATTTTGTGTAAGATACCATAATTCCCAATTATGAATGGCTACCTACTATTGCAGATAGAATCTGAACTATTGTAGATAGAATAAGTTTGGTCAAAAGTTATATCATTTGAACATTTGAAAATTTGATTCCAGAAAAAATTGAGGTTTTTAGAATTTTAGAGAAAAATCCGGTATTTCCAAGATTTCGTTGAAATTATTTTTGCCAGCAGGTATTGGTATTTGCATCCCTGGTGTGGAGTATAAAACCATTGTCCCTTTGTAATAGTTATATATAGCTGCACAAAAGTTGACCATGCGTGCTTTCATTTCAGCAGATTATCTGCATCTGATTGGAAGACCAGAAAAAGAAATTAACACAATTAACAATATTATGTTAATCTTAAAAACAAGACAAACATTTACGTGCTAAAGTTACCAAGTCATTATTTGTATTACATACTAGATTCAGCGGTGGAGAACAAAAAGACTGCTAATTAATGAAATGACTCATTCACATCATGAATTTATATTGGTATCACATCGAAGGTCTAGTCAAAGTAGAAGTTGTAATTTGAGTGCAAAGAAATGTGAAACTTTTACCGAAATTCAAAATTGTGTTAACAAGGCAAAAACTTGTATCTCTCTAAATTCGGAAGAAACGCAAATTGTTTTACATTTCTGGAATTTTTTTTTGTAATTTTCATGTGTACATGAGATATTTAATGGGGAATTTGTTGGTATTTCCTCAATAAAATTTTATGTTTGTTCTAGAAAAGGCTGAGCAGATATATGTTCATGCGATTGGTTATTTGCAGGTTATACTACAGATGTGGTTACAGTGATGACCATAAGTGCCCAGCAAAGAAATACGTGCAGCAACAAAACAACAGTAACCCTCCGCTGTTCATGGTCACCCTCATCAACGAGCATACATGCGATACATTGTTCCCATATCAACCCAGCTCAAGTAGTGATTCACAAGTGCTCGACTTCGCAAAAGCTTCGCTTTCTTCCCCAACGGGTCCTACTGTTGGTGCACCGAGGTTGGACAAAGGGGAAGAAGTCATGTCTGTGACTACGCCCAGCTATCTGTATGATGAGTTTTCTTCGCTGCCATTACTGTCGCCGAAGCAGTGTGAGCTGGAAATGGAGATCGCGTCACTTTTTCCTCAGGAAACTGATCAGTAGCAAGGCGCTAGATCTATTTGGTGCATTCAAATAGTTACTTAAACCTTAATAATCTAGCAGTTCACGTGGGATGTTCTTTTGGACTGCGGCTTATACCTTTTGACTGTTCGCACGAAAGAGTACGGAGAGATAAAGACTCGCATATGATTTTTGCCGATATAAACGAAGTCGCTGCAGTATATACTATAATCGACTTATTTATCATGTCTTAAAAAACAGAGTTTAGAAGTTACTTATAATAGAAAATGGTTTTTAGAATCTGTAAAGAAGGGAGCCGTTGTCCAAATCCGCCCATCCAAAACAGTACTAGTACTACTAGAGATATTTATGAGATAACAGTTGTGCTTAATTTGCCTACATTCTAACGTAAAACAGAAAGCGACAATCGTGTTTCTTCTGGTGTCCAACAGAGAAATATATATTAGCCTTTAGCCCCCTTCATTCCAGAAATATCTGATAGGTGTTCTATCAGATCAGCTTATTTTACCGAAAGACAAAAATCTGAATTTAGAACAGCCCATTTGTTCACTCATAATAGTGGTTGCAAGGAACTAGATTTGAAGAAAAAAGGAATTAAAACGCAACAAAAACTGTTCATTCGCAAAGGGGTAAAAAGAACTTCATAGCAGAAGAGACAGACCAGTAGGGAGAGCATCTTGCAACGACTATAGTCTCTTTGGTCACAAAAAGGTGATGTTTTGGAATACATATAGTCAAACTTAGTAAACTTTAGCTATTGATATTTTGATGAATATTTAGATTCCGCGTGCAAAAATGATATATTTTGATTGTCACGAAAACTATTTCCATAACGTTATATTTTTATAAATATATTACAATAGAAAATAGTAGTTAAAGTTGTGTTTTAATTAGAAACTATATCAATGTCAAAAACGTCAATCTTTTGTGGCATCCTGGATGGAGTACATATATATTTGGTATATTAAATTAACATAAAATAATTAGATAATATACTTTTTCTAATTCCCTCACAAAAAAAAATTATTCTTAATTAATGTTGGTGTAATAAGGCTATCGTGGCCTCGTGGGCATTGTGTCACAACATGCCATAATGGGCTGCCATAAAACAAGCAACATAGTGGCGCTTTCCTTCAAGTCATGTGCACTAGCCAGCGACTCCATGAGAATTCACATCTGCAAGCTGTTGAAAGTCCACTCAAGGTAGAATATTTAAGGTCGCACGCATTAAGAGAAAAATTGGTTATGCGTAAAATGCCTACAGTAGGAGCATCTTCAAGAGATACTCTATATGACTCTTAATATTTAAATTTTAGAGTTGAAGGGTAAGAAGTAGCTCCAACAAATTTCCAAATAGACTCCCAAAAATAAAACACACCCAAAAAATGGGCTCTCGCTCTCTACTTATAGAGGATGATCTAGACTCCCAATACTGTTTTTCTGGTTTAGGGTATCTGTTGGAGGGAATGATTATTTTGGGACCTTATATCGTGGTTAGGATCTGTAAAAAGAGATTTAGGGTGTGAATTTATTGGGCATCTCTTGGAGATGCTCTAACTAGCCTTTAAACCGAAAAAAATTATATGCGGCGGTGCCGCTCGTGCGACACCGCCTGCGAAGGCGTGCTGCGGCTGCTCCCGCGGGACACGCGGCGGCAGCGCAGGCGGTGTCGCACGAGCGGCACGGCCGCATAGAATTTGCTTCCCCTTTAAACGGTACGTTTTTTAAGACAGGATTAATAGAAATATTGTAGTAAAAAGTATACTGAGTTCAGTTGTACCAGCTAAAATCACATACGACTATTTTCCTATGCATACTACCTCTTGTGAACAACCAAAATTTAAATATTTAAGCCATAAACTATAAACCATCAGCCAAAAAAACACTCATCCATTTAAGCCGTGTTAAGCTAGCAGCATGTGGGTAAATCATCCTATATTAAAGCCCGGGGGAAGCGCCCCGCCAGCCCCTCCACATCATTGATTTTATGAAAAAGTCCTTTGAATTTTACGAAATCATGTTTTGGTCCTTTGTTCTTTGCAGAGAGACCCCTGCCACGTTTTTTTCCCGAAAACCCCCTCCACTTCACCGAAATTGCTTATCATTTTATAGGATAGCACACCACAGTTTTTCAAAATTACATATGGGTCCTCGTTTAATTACATACAAGTCCTTACAGGTCCTCAGTTTTTTTGCAGAAAAGGCCTTCGGTTTTTCCGAAATTACGCATGTGTCTTCAATTATTTTAGAAAAACTTCCACGTGAATTGTTGTCTCTTTTATTTCGATCCACATAGTAGCTAGCACGTCATGGCGGCACGCTTACGCTGCTAGTTGCACTGATTTGCCGCGGTTATCCTGGCTCACTCGCCGTGCCACGTGCTCTCCCTTCGTCGTTGCTTCCTCTGGCATGGCCTATATCCACAACCTTGCGAACAACCAGAATTTAAATATTTAAACCATAAACTATAAATCATTAGCCTAAAAGAACCCATCTATTTGAGCCACGTTAAGCTAGCAGCTTCCTCTGGCCTGGCGTCTATCCAACTAGCCTCGTAGGCGCGGCGCCACGCCGCGCCAGCCACTGTGTGTACCGAAGTAAAAGAGGCGATAATTCGTGAGGAGTTTTATAAAAAAATCGAGGGCACATGTGTATTTTCGAAAAAGTTAAAGGTTTTTTCCGTAAAAAATTGAGGGCCTGTACGTAAATAAACGATGACCCGTACGTAATTTAGGAAAATGCGGGGCGCTATCCTGCAAAGTGGAGGGGTAAAAAACTGGCAGTGACCTTTTCGCGAGGAAAAAGGACCTTTACGTAATTTTCGGAAAGTACAAGGAAATCACCTCCCCAGCCGTACGAAAATTCGGCGGCCACGCGCCGGCCGCACAGCGCGCGCGGACGACGTGGCCGCCCTCTCCTGCGCGGAAACCCCCCGCTCGTATACCTCTACGTAATTTTCAGAAAACACAAGGAAATCACCTCCCCCGGCCGTACGAGAATTCCCCGCCACGTGCCGGCCGGAGCGCGCGGGCGGGGTGACGTGGCCTTCCCTCCGCGCCGGAAACCCCCCGCTCGTATAGGCTGGGGATTCCACCCGTATAAATACACAACCTTTTGGGACCTCCTCGGCCAAGCTGCAGGGCGACGAGGCAGGTCCAGCAGTCGGAGGACGACCCCTCCCTCTACGTCAACACCTACTTCGGCGAGCACACCTGCTGCGGGGACGCCGTCGCCCTGGGCGACGACGGAAAGATGCAGCCGTTCGATCATCAACCTCGGGTCGGCCACCGCGAGCCGCGGCGGCTCGCCTTGGCTCTCCTCCTCCGACGATGATATCCGGAGCGAGACTGCGAGACCTCGGGCTCGTCGCAAGCCGTGTGCTTGCCGGCGGAGGCGGATAAGCCGCGAGCAAAGATGTGCAAAGTGGAGTCACTGCCGGCACTGGCGGAGCCGAGTTCGTCGGCCGACGTCTCTTGTGCCTCTCCGGTACTGGAGCCCTTGCCCGGTTGCTTGGACTGGGATTTCTTCGGCGAGAGCTCGTTCGATGACATTGTCGAATTCGTCAACTTCGACGACGAGATTGCTCTGTTCCAATAGCACGGTTCCTTTACAGGACACGATAGATCATTAGATGTGAGGGGTCAGTGTGTTCCTATATTGTTGCAACTGGTGATGTGATGAACATGGATAACTGAAGTGATTTCATTTGAGCAGAGTACTCTAAACCATCCACAAACTAAGCATCGCGTAACTCCATTCTATGTCGATGCGGATTCGTGAAGCAAGAGGACATAGTCATAACCTGCCAGGTTCAGATCGTCTGGATTCAACTCCCCTGCCCGGAGTTAACCTGGATCTGTGTTTGGATCATCCATATGCCAAGTGGCCACTAGTAAATACAATCAATACCATTGAGTTGGGAACTATTAAAGTGTGATCCGAATTTGTCATCGTGTCTGTACCAGATACTCGTCAAACGTGACGTCAAGCGGTGTATGTGCCGAGCCGTATCAGACATGGCAGCAGCTGCCACATCAGACTCTTATTATGTTTCCTTCTCCATTAAGGACTATTGTTTCATAACATATATACGTTAAGGACTATTGTTTCATAGCCTATATATGTATCCTTGTAATCGTACGGTTGACATACACCGAAATTTCCGTGCTTGGAATTTCTCCTCATATAGTGAATTCCGTCTTCGTGTGCCCGTAATTTTCCCGCAAGGTTTTTTCCACATAAATCCATATCTCCCATTCTTTTGATATTCTATTTTTCTGTCGTGTGTTTTGTAACAAATGGTATTAAAGTCTTAGATTCTAGATCAAAGCTGCCGTCCCAGAAGGAGGAGACTCTTGGGGAGACCATCACACGGATAAGGGTGGCCATGACGCAGCACTCAAGGCTCGGCGTTTGCACGGCATCATTCAGCATCCCGACGGCACCTAGGCTCTCTCATCAGGAGCAGCCACCGTCTACAGTTGAAACAAGTCATCTCTCACTTTGGGAAGCTATTACGGTGAGAAGTTGTTGTTGTCGCCTTGCAGTTGTTCTGCAATTGTTGCTACCTTGAACTTTGGAAGCAATTACGGTGAGAAGTTGTTACTACCTGGAAGTTGTTCTGTAATTGCTGCTACCTCAAAATTGGTTGTCACATTATTCCAGCGAGAGGAGCAACCGGCAACCATTCAAATCAAGAACCGATCAGACCGGCTCCTATCTTGGAATTATGTCCATGTATGAATTCTGTTCATGTGCAAATTGGCTAGAAAACCGACTACAACAACAAAATAAATCAGAGTAGACTAGAGGTTAGCGATAAGCAGTCCCTGTCCTGTCCATTTCAGAGAGAGTTCTCCTATTCACCCTTAGGGCATTCCTAATGGTTTTATGTAAGTAGTGTCTATAGCATTAATTAGTATGTCATGTAGAATTAATGCTGAGGTAGATGAAAGATTAATGAAGGGAGAGAGGAAAACAATGTCTCATGTAAGACATTGTTTAAGCACACATCCAATACGAATATATTAGGTAAGACATGCATTGTGGAGGAAAGTGATATCTAGGTGTGCCACTATATTAAACGGTGCATTGGAGAAAGAATTGAAAATAAATATTAAATTACAATATTGATTAATGATAGATATTGTGCATTGGAAGGATGATGGCTAGTCTGATGTCTATATAAGGTGGTAATATATAGACATTATTATGTAGTGTCAGCATTGGGAATGCCCTTAGGATATGTCGAATGGTTTGCGCGTTCATTATGGAGGCTTTGACAACATTCAGTTTCAGAAATTGATGACACTCTGATGGCAGTTAGCATGATACTCTCTGGAGTTTTACTATTTGAAAGTGAATGTTTTGCTCTAATTTTAATTTGTAATGAAGGATTTGAGTGCAAGAAATAATTATATTTTTGTGTGGATACTGTAACGTTTGTCCAATTGTCATAGCTTGATATGATGGATCTACTGTATTTTATACTCCATTAATGACACGAGAGTTTCTTTCATCCTAATAGTATTACAAGAGCAATTTTAACCATATCATGAATTTTAATTACCTTTGAAGTGGAGAGTTTGACGTACGTGATGGCCACACATGCAAGTTGCTCTTCAGTGAGCGTTTTTGCCGAGTTTTATGTTCTAGGTGGAACATGTCAGATTCTATAATATGAGTTCTTCGTTATCTATTCAGTGCCACAGGTAATGTTTTGGCTTATGGTATTCAATGATTGAGCATTTGTTTCAGGGAGTCAGTTGCAGACTCAGACTTTGTTGGGGTTATGAATTATTGAAGACCCAGATTTGCTCGTCTGCTTTGTTGATAGCTGTGTATTTGGACCTGCTCGTGGTTTACTTAATTTTGTTTCGCAAGAAAGGTTTAAATAAGACTGTTCCAATCTTTCTTGTTGAAGATTAGTTCGATGGACTTTCGATGTATAAGGTCTGGTAGTGAAGACTTACTTCAAGAGATTTGATATTCGGCTACATAAGTGAATTTGTCTCAAGGTGGAGATCGATAAAGTGTGATATGAATTTGTCATCGTGTTCATGTTAGACAATGCGTTAGGCGTGGCTCCGAGCAGCGCATGCGCCAAGCTGTGTCAGCCGTGGCAACGACTGGCGTATCATACTTTGATTCAATTTCTTCTCTGTTTAGAACTCTTGTGATATATATATATATATATATATACATATATATATATAATATATATATATATATATATATATATATATATATATATATATATATATCCTATAGTTGCACGGTTAAGATACAGTGAGGTTCTGTGTAGTTGTAATCTCTTCTTATATAGTGAATTTTGTCTTCGTGTGTCTGTGATTTTTTCATAATAATTTTTCACGCTAAATCTATGTTACTTTCTTTTAATTTTCTTTGAACCAATCAAGCAACTACGTCAGGTGAAGCTTGGATAGATCCTTTTACAGGATGCAGAGTGCTTACCTCATGAACGTGGAGTATATAGTATGCATTCATAAATTCAAGATCATTATGTTATTGTGATGAACAAAGTATGATATAATAATATACAAAGTGGTCACATCAACTCCCTCCGCGTAACTCATAAGGTAATAGTAGGGCCTATCACAAACATTGAACCGTGTTCAATTATGAATGCTTACATGACGCGTGCATCTGTGTGTAAATAAAGCAGCATTAGGTGGGAAGAGGGCTCAACTCAAACTCCAGCCTATGCGATTAGTCAAATGTGTTTTGAACATCATTGTGTTAATTACTAGATCTCTGCTTGCGTTTACAGCCAAGCAGAGACATGTTTACTGTTGGTTGCTCCAATCGCTGCATGAGTTACTAATACTCCACGTTGAACACATCGGGAACAGAGAACAGCTAAACAAGCACATGTAAGTATAGTCGCATGCAAAGCTTTTACGTGTTCAAAAAAAGATCAATTGCCATTTTCTGCGTGGACTCACAAGGATATATCCATGTTGTCATGGTGTAGGGAACTTGGAAACTGGCAGATGGGGACGGAATATATCCACTGCCATGTGGTAGTACTACATGCCAACCACAAACAGCAAGAACACCTAGCTAGCTCGCGGTTAAGTTCAGAGCGCTGCTAGTGGCCAACCGCCATAGTCGGATTGAAGTCCTAACAATTCACATGTCATTCTGTTAGCTAGACCATGTGGCTTGATCTAAGATATTTTGATGATACATTAGGAGGGAGAGGATGGATACCCGGATACAAGAGATGGTGTGGATGCACTCCGAGGGCAGAGAAGCTCACCATCTGCGTTTCCCTCTGGCCAGGCTAAGGAGGGAATCTTGCTCGAGCTCAACCTGGATCGATACTTGGTACAGGCAACCAAACGGATGGAAAATTGCATACGCTGATGCGAGCCACCCTTGATAAACAAATACACACCCTAAACATATCAGGCCTGTGGGAGCGGCTCACGCATCCGGTTGACATGCATGGTATGGTACTAGAGGTATGGATGGATTGGAGGAGCAGAAAGTTGTATAAGACAACCCCAGGATTAGCCAAACTTATCAGATAACATGAACCGAGCTTATGTACCACGAACAACTTTTTTCCGCATTGCAACAACACACACATGAGATACAAATTCTTGAGGAAAAAGAGACCAAGACTAGCTTTACTTCCCTGAAAATTGCAAACAAGCTAAAATACACTAGCCGGTTCCTAACATTCTTCTTTGCGACCTCTCTTTCCCCCAATTCTAGGAAAGCGTTGTTTGGATGATCTAAAAATCCTGCGGAAAAGGAGAGCTTGTTTTTTTTCGTAAACCCAGAATTTCGTGTTTTAGCAAAATCGAGTATACGTGGTTTCTAATAAAACTTATGGCTATTTCTCCGCTCCACCCTCGTACCACTGTCACTACTTCAGAAGTTCAGTATAGTGCACACTCGTATCCTTCATTCGATGTATTCAAAATATTCTGGAGCATGCTGAAATAGGAACCCTGTGACGACCCGCATTATTACCGTGGGGTAATAACGCCAGTCAACGGATTATTATTCGTTTTAGCCGATAAAACATCGCTCTAACGAATAATAACCTATCAGAGTATTACAGCAGAACAATAATTAGAGACAAAACACGATATTACAAGATATCGCCACGCAGGGCAAAATTGATTACAAAGCCTCAAGGGCTTAAATATTACAATTTTAGAAAATATTCTAACTACTTCCTAAAAAGACTACACGGAGTGTCCACCTTTCCTGTAATTGAGTCCATGGTATTCCATCCAGGTAGTTTCTTCTGATCTAGCCTCTCTGAATTGACATGCTCCTAAGCAAAGGGGGAGATAATAGCAAGGGTGAGTACAAGTACTCAGCAAGCTATAACAAAATGCAAAATGCCATATTCCACTGTAGGAACATCAATTCCTCTTTCAATCTCATTATTTAATACTTTTTTCATCGTCATTTCCATGACTTATAGAAAATAAGGTTTGTTGGTTTTGGAAAGATCATTTATTAATTTAGAAAACTACTGAACATACGCATGAACAGCAAAAACCCCCATAAGTTTCCGTAATTCTCCTTTCCCGGAGACAGGCATGAATTCATGATTTGGATAGCATTGCGCAAGCTTGTATCACTTTACCCTCACCACTCTTGATCCTGGTGGCTCATGGTTCTCCGCAATTCCTTAGATGCGGCGCCCAGATCAGAGTACAGTACGTTTGCATCTATCTCAGTAATTATATCTCCACCCAGTTACTCACAATCGGTAGCCTGGAGCGGTGTACCACCCTCACGCAGACCCACCGAAAGCGACATTAACTGTTGGCTGGGGCGGTTCCTGACCATCTCCCAACACTCCACGGCGTAATATATCGCCCATCGCTCACCCGTTGCTGATAACGAACCAGTCTTGGGTTCTTGCGATCCGCCGCACCCGTTGCTGATAACGAACCAGTCTTGGGTTACGCGCGGCTGTGGATAGCCCACCTTGCTGATAACGAACCAGTCTTGTGGGTTCCACTCCCTAACTAATACTTACCCATGTGGAGAATATAATACTTTGATAGAGCTACTAGTCTGTCCGTCCTCAAACGGAATGTTGGTTGATACGGTTTGGTACGGTCTGTTCACACGGATGAAGTTGGTAATCCCTTATATTCTATTCCTATGCAGAGGTTCCACTCCTGCCCCTTTATCCCTTGCCCTGGCAACCTCTGCCCACCCTTTATTAACTAGATGGCCAACTGCTCCATCAGTTGCCATCTAACCCTTTTCATTCACATATAGCCATTGCTTGATTTAAAACCTTTTTATTCTTTCATGCAAGTGATACTAGAGTAATACAAAATATTTGTTTTACGAATATACTCTGTAGATATGTTCAAAGGAATGCTTGCCTGAGTTTATATTAAACTGCCGAGTCTCCTCGTTACCCTGATATGGTTCCCTTTGAAGATTCAGCCTTTTTCCTGCTATTTAGACTTAAATTAATCTACGGTTCAATTATTTATAAGATTCTGGTCCTCATAAGATTTCTATTAATTATAATCAGGATTCACAAATTGTTCCTTTCGTCCTTTTAAACAGAGTGCAATAGTTTCCAATTCAATTTAATAGTGTCCACAAATTAAATGCAAGACTAAGCAATTACCAATTATTGCATTCTAACTAATCATTTTGATTAATGGCGAAATTGGCAATATTAGCTTAATAATATGCATGAGCATGCTTATAGTTCTATCTCATGGTAATTGATCAGGAAATTATAGTCTATATAATTTCATGCTAAGATTCCCATTAGTATCTTCTTATTTTTCTGCCTTATTTGGCTCTAGGGTTAACTGCCTCCTCATCTTTGGTTTTTCACTGAGTTTTCGGCCTCCTTTCTACTGCCGACGCCTCCTCTCTTTTCCTTTTTCCCCCACCGACGCCTCCTCATCTCCCCTCTCTTCTCCTCCTTTCTCACCCACTCCGCCGGCTCCCTCTCTCTATTCCCCTCCCTCTCACTCTCTCGGCCTCTCTGCTCTCTCCTCACGCCGCCTCTCCCCCGCCTTCGAGTCCCAGCGTCGCCGCCCGGTTTGGCTCCCCTCACACGCCGCCTCTTTCTCGCGCCCGCCTCGGCGCCTCTCCTCGGTGCCGCTCCCCCTCACGCCGGCTCCCCGCCGACGCCTCCTCTGGCCGGCCGTTCCCGCCGGGCTGACCGGTGCCGCTTGGGGATCTCCGGCCAGATCTGGCCAAATCGGATGCTCCTTCTCTTTTTCCCCATTTCTTTGCGTGATTTACTTTTGTGATTTGCTAACGTGTGGGGTTTTTGCCTAGGGTGTGGTATTGGGAGGCGGGTGACCGTGGCCGTCCTCGCCGGTGAGCCGTCGCCATGCGCCGGGGGAGTACTGGCGGCGGTGAACCGGTGGCTCGGCCGTGACTCCCGCAGCCGCCGCCCTCACGGTAACCCTCTTCTCTCCTCTGCTACTTCCGGTGATATGCTTATGGTTCATGTGTTCTATTGTGGATGAATGCTTATGGTTGCTACTTGCTAGCCTATGTTGGATGGAATGGAATAATGGCATTGCATAGATGTTGGGCTTTTGGGGTTTACCTGCACTGGTGCCTGTGCGGGATGCTAGGGTTTGGGGTTGGGGTGGTGGTCGATTGACGGTGGCTGAGGCTTGCTGCTGGCTTGCGGTTCTCCTGTGGCCGTCACGTCCCCATCTTCCTTCGGCTTGTCGGTTCTTCACTCCCTGGCCTTC
The DNA here is from genome assembly GCA_017311315.1 of Dendrocalamus latiflorus. Taxonomy (NCBI): domain Eukaryota; kingdom Viridiplantae; phylum Streptophyta; class Magnoliopsida; order Poales; family Poaceae; genus Dendrocalamus; species Dendrocalamus latiflorus. The sequence continues at coordinate 24,962,243 of CM029647.1, read as the reverse complement.
GGCTCCACTTGGTGACGATGCCTCTGGGGTCTGGGGATTGGCTGGAAGAATTTGGGGAATGTTACCTTACCTTGCTTTGTCCCTCTGTGCTCTTTCCTCTCGGGTTGGCTACTGGTATGCAGTGTGGGATATTGTGGTGGATGGCTTGCCCGTGAGGCTTTGTTGGCTGCTGATACTCCCTGGGCGTGGTTGCTCTGGCCCGGTGCTATCTGATTCACTGTGATGGATATTTGCATGGTGAGGGCTTTGACAGGTGTTTTCTCTGTTGTGGGTTTGGCTGGGATGATTTGTGCTCACCTAGTCTTTGCCTTGGTTGGATTCCTATATTCAAAACAGGTTTGTATATATATATATACCGTGTGATGAGCCTATGGTTGTGAGAGGTGCCGACTGGCCCCCGGACGGTCAGGTATCTCTGTGAACGGATTACCCCGCCCGAAGTTAATCCTTAGGGCTCTGACGGCAACACTTCTTTTATATTTTCCTTATTTTCAATTACTCTTTTGTTTGGTCTTTTTCGGCATTATAACTACTGGTTTGTTCACAATTAGAATAGTGGTGTGGTGGCAACTCGACGACATCTTCTAATGTATGAAATGATCTAAATTGTAATAGGGCTTTCTCTTAATATTGAGGTATATAATTTAATGTAATTTCTATTCTTCATTTCCCTATTGTAATAATTATGTAAGAGATGGACTTGATGTAAATTGAATCATATACTTTCTGACGGAATACTATTGTATTGCAAACTCTTAATTGTTGAGATGGTTATTTGGTTGAGATATGGAATTGTATATTTGTTGTAATTCAGATTGTCGCTATCATGTAATGCAATTTGTAATACTTTTATTTGACTTGATATAAGTCCTAATTGTGGTTCAATGGATGTTATTGATTTTACCAACTACGGATTGTAATAAATTACTGTTATACTATGGACTGTTATATATATAATTTAATTGAGTTGAATACTATACTAGCTGCGCAACTAAATTTTCTTTCTCACTTGAGTCTATATAGTTGAATATTCGCCCTTGTCGATAAAATTACGGTAATAGCGTATTCGTTTACCGTTCGTTGATTTCAATTTATACGACTATGTAGAAAATTTTAAATTCCCCCGTATTTTTAGATTATCATTTATGTAATTAATCCTACTTAACGTCCTAATTCGCTGGTTAAGGTTAATTAACGATGTGGGTCGTTACACACTTCCCTCCTTAAAAATGATTTCGTCCTCGAAATCGGAAATGGCTTAAGAAGGTTGTGGTAGGTCTCTTATTGATCCTTTACGAAGCGTGCTTTTAGATATTCTATTTATTCCGCCTTTTTGGTAGATACACCTCTTATGCTTGCATCGCTCGCTGTCCCTCACACGCCAACGTTATAATTTCATTCAAGCTTAAGATTGTCGATTATCGTCACTAGGGATTTGGTAGCATTAGAATTGGGATTATAATTCATGTTAAGGTAGGAAAACCGTTCCATTTATTCTATGTTGCACCAGTTAGTATTTTCCTTTTTCTAATCATTGCCCCTTCCCTCCTTAATTCTTTAGCTACCCCTCGATTCCTTTAGCTGGTCTACTGAAGGGTTAGGGTTGATGATTTTGCAGGGTGGTTCAAAGAAATCGGTGTTGCATAAAGCAACTGGGTTGAAATATCATCTTGTGGCAGAAAGAATTGAAATTAATTAGAATTATCCTAGTTTTATAACATTGTACTTGGGCTATTTAAGGGTTGGGTATTTCTGGTGTGGATATTATTGTTACTTTCTATTCGGAGGGTATGATTGAGCTTGTTTAGATTGTTGCAACTTCTTTAGGTAGTGGGTCACGCGGCTCTATTGGTTTGTATTGATATTTATAAGGTTTTAAAAGTTGATTTGGCGTAGATCTAGTGGGTAGGTGATCGAGGGATGTCATTATGTTGTTTAGGAATTTGGACTGGAACGTCTACGTGTGCGATACTAACCTTTTTAACCATGGTTTCAACCTTCGGAATGAAACTAATCTCTCTAGGTTAATAGATAAACCTGGGATTTATTGGTTACTCAAGGATACGGTATTGCCATAGAGTTCTAAGCTGATAGATCAATGATATTGAGAGATGGGACACTTCCCCCTATTCATAATATATGTCATCATGAAATGCATGAAATAGAGTTTTCCGAAAACTTTAAACACTATGGTGCAAGAAATAGTTATATAGAATGATGCAAGGGGTTTTGTGAAAATACTTATTTCCTAATGTCATGTTGAAACAGTTTTCGTTTGTATTTTTTTTTTGTAAGTTCATGGTCAATGTGATGCTCCGGAGACTATGACAAAAGTTCCTGAAATCATATATTCATGAACATGGGGAAATGCACCAGACATGGATAATAATCGTTCGGTGACTGTTTTAAAATGATTCACGGATAATGGGGTGATTAATCTCGTAGCAGCTGTAGGCTTAGAACTTCGGAATGCTTCCAATCCGAATTACAAAGGAAAACGTAGGTAGGTATAGATATCCGCTGTAGGTCTGACCATACGCTCCAAGAGGGATAGAATTAAGCAAGTAACAAGTTTCTCGGAGTATCTAGGGATAGATTATTAGGAACAGATTTATTGGGTGAAATAAAGGCTTTACAACTAAACAGTCTACCCGCCTGGAGTTGCAAAATAGTTAGCATCATTTTTTTTTCAATAACGTTTTGAGGACGTCTCACTCTAAGTTACGTGCTCTATAAAAGGAAATGGATGATGGTGGATATATTACCTACAGTCGGTCTCGTAACAACTCGTCCAAATCTAGTGGTCCTGGTAATTCTATATAACCGGGTTTTTTTTTTAGAAATAATAAGGAATTTGAACAAAAAATTTTTTTTTTTACGGACTAGGCTCTAGATTTTTTTTCACTGGTTTTAATTTGATGGTTCAGTATACACTTAGTCACCTCACCTTAAGTTGTAGTTAAATTTAGGGAATTATATTTTTGAAAATACCTGCATATCATGACGTTATTAAATTTCCTGCAGCAAGTTGTTACAAGAGGTACGAACAAAATTTTATTTATGTTGTAGACCTAGGTTTTCCTTATTAGTATTCAGCATGCACATAGATGAGAATTTATTTATGTTCAAGTAGTAGAAAGCCGCATTACTCCCTCTCTGTTATTGGTCTTCACATCACAGCATACACATTAGGCAAATAAAACCCAAGAAACATAGAGATGCAAAAAGAATCAACTCCTACACTACTCTGGGACTACGTGCCCAGCTACGCCCGAGAACTCGCTCTCGAGACCGCCCAAATCTTTCGCGTTTGGGACCACGCTCAGAGCTTGCCTCTGAGTGCAAACCTACACTACCCTGGATCTCCGCGCCCAGGCACGCCTGAGAACTCGCTCTCAGGATCGCCCAAAACTTTCGCGTTTGGAACCACGCTCAGGGCTCATCCCTGAGTACGCCCAGGACTTCGTTCCTGAGTACGCCCGAAACTTACGCGTTCGGGAGCGCCACGGACCACTCGTCCGGGAAATCTCATATGCAGAAGTGAGAAAAGTAAATTTTATCTTGGTTCATCTGCCATCATGAATAGTTATAATATTTCTTTTCTTTAATTGCCTCTACTAAATTTTGTGATGGCGGATGCGTTCATTTAGTTGCAAGAGTGAAAAGATAAGGGTCTCGGAGTTTTGGTTCACTTCTAAACCATTATAACTACTAATATTTACCTTAGGTTGCCCTATGTTGCCACAGTTGAGTCTATGTCGCTGCGGTTGCGAAAAGTAAAACAATCATACATTAACTGAATGCAATAATTTAAATACAGACTCTATAATTACAGCAAAATTTAATGTTAAGTTCATAATTAAAATTATATGGTTCACTAACTATTACTAGAATTTTTTTTTGACTAACACTGTTACCGATAAAAAGAACTAGTACCCTAATTCAGATCTTCACAACTATAATTGTCATCATTCCCCATTTCGCTACCCACTCCCATTTTTGATATATTGGGTGGTCTAAAAGTAACAATTCCGAAGCCTAGAGCTGACCAAATAATAAATGACGTACAGACGAGAAGTAGTAAAGAATACATATTGCCATATAGCAAGAACAACATCCTTAAGTCCAGAACTGTCTCTAATTATTTGCGTGGCCCTCAAACCATTGCTCTGATACCACCTGTGACGACCCGCATTATTACCATGGGGTAATAACGCCAGTCAACGGATTATTATTCGTTTTAGCCGATAAAACATCGCTCTAACGAATAATAAACCTATCAGAGTATTGCAGCAGAACAATAATTAGAGACAAAACACGATATTACAAGAATATCGCCACGCAGGGCTAAAATTGATTACAAAGCCTCAAGGGCTTAAATATTACAATCTTTAGACAAAATATTCTAACTACTTCCAAAAAAATGTTTCCATACGGAGTATCCACCTTTTCCTAATTGTAATCCGAGTTCACGGTATTCCATCCAGGTAGCTTTCTTCTGATCTTAGCCATTCTCTGAATTGACATGCTCCTAAGCAAAGGGGGAGATAATAGCAAGGGTGAGTACAAGTACTCAGCAAGCGTTATTAACAAAATGCAAAATGCTCATCAATTACACTGGTAGGAACATCAATTCCTCTTGCAATCTCATGCTATTTAATACTCTTTTTCATCATCCTTTCCATGACTTATAGAAAATAAGGTTTGTTGGTTTTGGAAAGATCACATTTATTAATTTAGAAAACTACTGAACATACGCATGAACAGCAAAAACCCCCATAAGTTTCCGTAATTCTCCTTTCCCGGAGACAGGCATGAATTCATGATTTGGATAGCATTGCGCAAGCTTGTATCACTTTACCCCTCACCACTCTTGATCCTGGTGGCTCATGGTTCTCCGCAATTCCTTAGATGCGGCGCCCAGATCAGAGTACAGTACGTTTGCATCTATCTCAGTAATTATATCTCCACCCAGTTACTCACAATCGGTAGCCTGGAGCGGTGTACCACCCTCACGCAGACCCACCGAAAGCGACATTAACTGTTGGCTGGGGCGGTTCCTGACCATCTCCCAACACTCCACGGCGTAATATATCGCCCATCGCTCACCCGTTGCTGATAACGAACCAGTCTTGGGTTCTTGCGATCCGCCGCACCCGTTGCTGATAACGAACCAGTCTTGGGTTACGCGCGGCTGTGGATAGCCCACCTTGCTGATAACGAACCAGTCTTGTGGGTTCCACTCCCTAACTAATACTTACCCATGTGGAGAATATAATACTTTGATAGAGCTACTAGTCTGTCCGTCCTCAAACGGAATGTTGGTTGATACGGTTTGGTACGGTCTGTTCACACGGATGAAGTTGGTAATCCCTTATATTCTATTCCTATGCAGAGGTTCCACTCCTGCCCCTTTATCCCTTGCCCTGGCAACCTCTGCCCACCCTCTTAATTAACCTAGATGGCCAACTGCTCCATCAGTTGCCATCTAACCCTTTCATTCACATATAGCCATTCTGATTTAAAACCTTTTTATTCTTTCATGCAAGTGATACTAGAGTAATACAAAATATTTGTTTTACGAATATACTCTGTAGATATGTTCAAAGGAATGCTTGCCTGAGTTTATATTAAACTGCCGAGTCTCCTCGTTACCCTGATATGGTTCCCTTTGAAGATTCAGCCTTTTTCCTGCTATTTAGACTTAAATTAATCTACGGTTCAATTATTTATAAGATTCTGGTCCTCATAAGATTTCTATTAATTATAATCAGGATTCACAAATTGTTCCTTTCGTCCTTTTAAACAGAGTGCAATAGTTTCCAATTCAATTTAATAGTGTCCACAAATTAAATGCAAGACTAAGCAATTACCAATTATTGCATTCTAACTAATCATTTTGATTAATGGCGAAATTGGCAATATTAGCTTAATAATATGCATGAGCATGCTTATAGTTATTCTATCTCATGGTAATTGATCAGGAAATTATAGTCTATATAATTTCATGCTAAGATTCCCATTAGTATCTTCTTATTTTTCTGCCTTATTTGGCTCTAGGGTTAACTGCCTCCTCATCTTTGGTTTTTCACTGAGTTTTCGGCCTCCTTTCTACTGCCGACGCCTCCTCTCTTTTCCTTTTTCCCCCACCGACGCCTCCTCATCTCCCCTCTCTTCTCCTCCTTTCTCACCCACTCCGCCGGCTCCCTCTCTCTATTCCCCTCCCTCTCACTCTCTCGGCCTCTCTGCTCTCTCCTCACGCCGCCTCTCCCCCGCCTTCGAGTCCCAGCGTCGCCGCCCGGTTTGGCTCCCCTCACACGCCGCCTCTTTCTCGCGCCCGCCTCGGCGCCTCTCCTCGGTGCCGCTCCCCCTCACGCCGGCTCCCCGCCGACGCCTCCTCTGGCCGGCCGTTCCCGCCGGGCTGACCGGTGCCGCTTGGGGATCTCCGGCCAGATCTGGCCAAATCGGATGCTCCTTCTCTTTTTCCCCATTTCTTTGCGTGATTTACTTTTGTGATTTGCTAACGTGTGGGGTTTTTGCCTAGGGTGTGGTATTGGGAGGCGGGTGACCGTGGCCGTCCTCGCCGGTGAGCCGTCGCCATGCGCCGGGGGAGTACTGGCGGCGGTGAACCGGTGGCTCGGCCGTGACTCCCGCAGCCGCCGCCCTCACGGTAACCCTCTTCTCTCCTCTGCTACTTCCGGTGATATGCTTATGGTTCATGTGTTCTATTGTGGATGAATGCTTATGGTTGCTACTTGCTAGCCTATGTTGGATGGAATGGAATAATGGCATTGCATAGATGTTGGGCTTTTGGGGTTTACCTGCACTGGTGCCTGTGCGGGATGCTAGGGTTTGGGGTTGGGGTGGTGGTCGATTGACGGTGGCTGAGGCTTGCTGCTGGCTTGCGGTTCTCCTGTGGCCGTCACGTCCCCATCTTCCTTCGGCTTGTCGGTTCTTCACTCCCTGGCCTTCGGCTCCACTTGGTGACGATGCCTCTGGGGTCTGGGGATTGGCTGGAAGAATTTGGGGAATGTTACCTTACCTTGCTTTGTCCCTCTGTGCTCTTTCCTCTCGGGTTGGCTACTGGTATGCAGTGTGGGATATTGTGGTGGATGGCTTGCCCGTGAGGCTTTGTTGGCTGCTGATACTCCCTGGGCGTGGTTGCTCTGGCCCGGTGCTATCTGATTCACTGTGATGGATATTTGCATGGTGAGGGCTTTGACAGGTGTTTTCTCTGTTGTGGGTTTGGCTGGGATGATTTGTGCTCACCTAGTCTTTGCCTTGGTTGGATTCCTATATTCAAAACAGGTTTGTATATATATATACCGTGTGATGAGCCTATGGTTGTGAGAGGTGCCGACTGGCCCCCGGACGGTCAGGTATCTCTGTGAACGGATTACCCCGCCCGAAGTTAATCCTTAGGGCTCTGACGGCAACACTTCTTTTATATTTTCCTTATTTTCAATTACTCTTTTGTTTGGTCTTTTTCGGCATTATAACTACTGGTTTGTTCACAATTAGAATAGTGGTGTGGTGGCAACTCGACGACATCTTCTAATGTATGAAATGATCTAAATTGTAATAGGGCTTTCTCTTAATATTGAGGTATATAATTTAATGTAATTTCTATTCTTCATTTCCCTATTGTAATAATTATGTAAGAGATGGACTTGATGTAAATTGAATCATATACTTTCTGACGGAATACTATTGTATTGCAAACTCTTAATTGTTGAGATGGTTATTTGGTTGAGATATGGAATTGTATATTTGTTGTAATTCAGATTGTCGCTATCATGTAATGCAATTTGTAATACTTTTATTTGACTTGATATAAGTCCTAATTGTGGTTCAATGGATGTTATTGATTTTACCAACTACGGATTGTAATAAATTACTGTTATACTATGGACTGTTATATATATAATTTAATTGAGTTGAATACTATACTAGCTGCGCAACTAAATTTTCTTTCTCACTTGAGTCTATATAGTTGAATATTCGCCCTTGTCGATAAAATTACGGTAATAGCGTATTCGTTTACCGTTCGTTGATTTCAATTTATACGACTATGTAGAAAATTTTAAATTCCCCCGTATTTTTAGATTATCATTTATGTAATTAATCCTACTTAACGTCCTAATTCGCTGGTTAAGGTTAATTAACGATGTGGGTCGTTACAACCCCGTTGAGATAATCACATGATCGCAATTGTAAACGTAGCTTTTATTTAGCGAGGAACGAATGGCTCTCCCGCATCAAACAGTGCCAACTACATAGTACAACAATTGAAGCACACATTTGATTATTCAGTCTCTTCTCACCGCAACGTACAGTACACACCTGCAGGGCCCGCCCAAAATACAATCGTAGTGTACGTACAGTATCAGCTTCACGTTTATGTTCGAACAAGTAGTAGAAACAACATCCCACGGGCTCCCTTCTACTCGTCACGAATTCACACGCGTGAGAGCTGAGAGTGCTCCTCAATTTATCCTGCGCAAATTCGTCGCGTCTATGTTGTAAATAATCTTGTTTTAGAGTCATGTGCAAAATTTAGGTGTAATCAAAGTCGAATTGCAGCCGCAATTCAAAGTCGTAGGTGGAAACCAAGTCGAAGTCGTATAAGACTCGGAGTCGGAGTAGGTTTGAGAACCCGTATTGAAGTAGGACAGCCGGGTAAAAAAGAGGCTTAGAGCCATGTATTCGATGTACCAAGCAATTGAGAAAATACAAAAAGAGGGAAAGACACAAAGTTTTGTGTTGTCGTGTGTTTGTGCAATACGTGGTCGGAAGGACTCACGATCACCGCAAGCGTGATCGGGAGGAGTCACGACCACGGAAAAGTTTCCAGCAAGCGTGATCGACGGGTGCTACGATCACGGCAAGGAACAGTGTTGTTCCGACTACGTTGAGAAGGCTACGACCACGGTGAAGGTGGTCGTAAGGAGCAGCGACTACGCCGAGAAGGTTTGTATGTGATCGGAAGCAACTCCGATCACGTTCGAAGGAAGTGAACGTAGTCGAAAGGGTGTTTCGACTACGGTGAACGGTGATCGCCAGCATCACTGCGTGATCGTAAAGAATTACGATCACGGTATTCTTCGAGAGCGGTTGGAGGAAGACAACGCACGATAAGGAGGAGCGGTCGTAATTGCTACAGTATTTTTACGACTACGGAGGAAATCAATCGATAGAGTTTGAAGCGATCGGAACTGGTCGTAAGCATCCAGGACTGGTCGTATTCAATTTCTATCCGGTCGTAAACGACTCTAACCGGTCGTAAAAGGTCCTGGGAGGTCGTAAGACCCTACAACAGTTGGTATCAGAGCCTGGTGAACCATGGCGGAGGTTTCAAAGGTGAAGGAAAGCGTGTCGCTGCAGTACCCGATCCTCAGTTCGGACAATTACCCGATCTGGGCGATGAAGATGAAGGTCAACATGATCGCACAGGGAGTCTGGGGTCCAGTTGAACCAAAGGAGAAAGACAAAGTCGTTGATGAACGACTCGACAAGATGGCGATGGCGGCGATCTATCAGGCCGTGCCCGACTCGATGATGCGGCAGCTGATCGGTAAGGAGACGGCGAGAGACGTCTGGACTACTCTGCAGATAATGCACCAAGGAGTAGATCGAGTGAAGGAAGTTCGACTTCAAACTTTACGCAGTGAGTTTGAATCTTTGAAGATGGGAAGAGACCAGACTGTGGAAGAATTCTCTGGGAAGTTTAATGAAGTCGTAAACGAGATCAAATCTCTCGGCGACGACTTGAAAGATGAGGTGGCGGTAAAGAAGTATCTACGAGTACTGCCGGAGAAGTTTCTCCCGGTCGTAACTACGATCACGTACTCACAAGACCTCTCGAAGATGAAGGTCGAGGAGGTAACTGGGGCGCTCAGAGCACACGAGCAGCTTCTGAAAGTTACCAACCGACAATGAAGGAAAAGGGCCTTACAACCAACAAGTTGTTTGTAAAGGATGACACGAGGAACCGAGGAGAATCGTCATCAAGGGGCGGTCGTGGACGTGGTCGTGGCCGCGGCGCGTCTCATGGGCGAGGACAAGGACGAGGCTATGGCCAGAGTGGCCGTGGAAGAGGTGTCGAGGAGGTCGTGGTGGTCGTGGAGATGGCAATCACCAGACGGACAATCTGATGTCCAGTGCTACACATGCGAGAAATTCGGACATTACGCTGCCGAATGTCGGAGCCACATCCAGTGCCATAACTGCAAGAAGTATGGTCACTATGCTGCGAATTGCCGGAGTAAGAAGAAAGTAGAGGAAGCAAACCTGGCTCAAACGGATGAGCACAAAGAGCCGACATTGCTGTTGTCGCTCTGCACTGCAGACGAACCGACAATGGTTCTATTAAACGAGGAGAAAGTGTTTCCGAGTCTGTTGGAGAAAGGAGAGCAGACTCAAGAGCGGACGGCAGACTGGTATCTCGACAACGGAGCCAGCAACCACATGACGGGTACGTACTCGATGTTTTACGAATTAAATAAGAATGTGCTTGGAAGAGTACAGTTCGGAGACGGCTCGACCATTCAGATAAAAGGGAGAGGCACGATCCTGATGCAGTGCAAGGATGGAAGCCAGAGGAGATTGTCGAATGTATACTACATTCCAAGTCTACGAAGCAACATTATAAGCCTTGGACAATTGACTGAAGAAGGTTGTCGGATTGAACTCAAAGACACCTATCTGAAGATGTACGACCACACTGAGAGACTGATGAAAGTACAGAGAACGGTAAACCGTCTGTACAAAATTCAAATTGAAGCATGCAAGCCAAAGTGTATGAAGACTACAACCGATGATGCGGCCTGGCTATGGCACGCAAGATTCGGACATCTGAATTTCCAGAGTCTCAACACGATGGCGAAAAGAGATGGTGGTCGGATTACCGACAATCGACCACCCGGAGCAAGTCTGCGAAGGCTGTCTGGTGGCGAAACAAACTCGTAGCGGTTTTCCACAGCAGACGAGTTTCAGAGCTTCGCAACCACTCGAATTGGTTCACGTAGATCTGTGCGGACCAATCACACCTCGTACAGATGCCGGGAATCAATACTTCATGTTGATCGTGGATGACTATTCAGAGCCATGTGGGTGTACATGCAGAAGAGCAAGATGAGGCAAAGTCGAACTTTCAGAAGTTCATAACTCTTGTCGAAAACGAAGTCGACAAAAGGTGAAGTCGGTCAGGTCAGATCGAGGAGGAGAATTCCTCGCGAAAGAGTTCGACTCGATTTGTGAAGAGAAGGGTATTGCAAGATTCTTCACGGCTCCGTATTCACCTCAACAAAACGGAGTCGTAGAAAGAAGAAACCGGACCGTGGTCGAAACGGCAGAAGTCTGTTGAAGAGCCGATTCTGCCCGGGAGGTTTTGGGCAGAAGCAGTAGACATGCCGTCTATCTGCTAAATCGTGCGACCACGCGATCACTGGATGGAGTCACTCCATATGAACAGTGGTCGGGAAGAAAACCCAATGTCGAGCATCTAAGGGTCTTCGGATGCTTAGCCCATGTGAAGCCATCCACTTATCTCAAGAAGCTAGACGACCGGAGCCGACGGATGATTTATCTTGGCTCGGAACCAGGCACCAAGGCGTACAGGTGCTATGATCCGGTCGAAAAGAAGATTCATGTGAGCAGAGACGTGGTCTTCGAAGAGAACAAACATTGGGAGTGGGAAGAACACGAGGACATTGAGAAAGACATGTCGAAGTGGGTAACCTTCGAAGTCGAAACAGTCGATGCTGACAATACGGAAGAAGCTACGACCACATCTCAAAGCCAAAATTCGACCGGTGCTGATGATCAGGAAGTCTCACCAAATGAAGAAGAGTCTGATGAAGAAGATTCGAGCGATAGAATACCGAAGATGAGAAGCATAAGTGAGATTTATGCACAAACTGAACCAGTGCAGTCTGAAGAGCTACTGCTTTACACGACTGCAGAAGAACCTGGAAGCTATGAAGAAGCAAAGGGAGATGCATACTGGAGAGCAGCTATGCAGGAAGAGCTGAAGTCGATTGAAGAGAATGACACATGGGAACTCACCGATTTGCCAAAGGGTCATCGAGCAATCGGTTTAAAGTGGATCTTCAAGGTAAAGAAGGATTCCAAGGGAGAAGTCGTAAAACACAAAGCACGACTTGTGGCGAAAGGGTATGTTCAAAAACAAGGCATCGACTACGAAGAAGTCTTTGCCCCAGTAGCTCGTATGGAGACTATACGACTACTTCTTGCATTGGCAGCAAACGGTGGATGGGAGATTCACCACATGGATGTGAAAACGGCGTTCTTGAACGGAGACATTAAGGAGGAAGTTTATGTCTCTCAACGCCGGGTTTTCAATCCAAGGAGCAAGCCGAGAAAGTCTTGAAGCTGAACAAAGCTCTCTACGGACTTAAGCAAGCACCACGAGCATGGAATTTGAAGCTTGACAAAAGTCTAACGGCACTCGGGTTCAGAAGAAGCAACTCTGAACATGCTGTGTACACGAGGGGAGATGCGAAGAACAGACTGATCGTGGGCGTTTACGTGGACGACTTGATCATTACTGGATCGAGTTCGAAGGAGATTATGAGGTTTAAAGAAGAGATGAAGAGGCTGTTCAAAATGACCGATTTGGGACTTCTGTGCTACTACCTCGGCATTGAAGTAAATCAAACCGACAACGGCATAACACTTTGTCAGTCGGGATATGCTCGAAAGATTCTGGAGAAGTCGGGTATGGAAGAGTGCAATCCATGTCAAACCCCAATGGAGAATCATCTGAAGTTGAGCAAGACAGGCCCAGGATCACCAGTTGATGCCACGACTTATAGGAGCATTGTCGGAAGTCTACGGTATCTGGTGCACACCCGACCAGACATCTCGTTTGCGGTCGGATACGTAAGTCGTTTCATGGAGAAACCGACTCAGGAGCATATGAATGCCGTGAAGCACATCCTGAGATACATCAAAGGTACTTTGAATCTCGGGATTCAGTACAAGAGAGGAGGTGGAAAGTCGTTGCAGCTGACGGGCTACAGTGATAGCGACATGGCGGGAGATGTCGACGATCGAAAGAGCACGACAGGCATAATGTTTGTGCTTGGGGAGAGTCCGATCAGCTGGCAATCTCAGAAGCAAAAGGTGGTTGCATTATCTTCATGTGAAGCCGAGTACATCGCAGCGAGCGCAGCATCTTGCCAGGGAGTCTGGCTCGCTCGACTGTTGAGTGAATTGTCAGATGAAGAAATTCAGAAGGTAACGCTCAGGGTTGATAACAAATCGGCTATCACTGAGCAAGAATCCGGTTCTACATGATAGAAGCAAACACATAGACACAAGATATCATTATATCAGAGATTGTGTCGAAGAGGGGAAGATCGATATCAACTATATCAGAACCGAAGAACAGAAAGCAGACATATTGACAAAGTCGCTGGGGCGGATAAAGTTTTCAGAGATGAAGAAGAAGATTGGCATGATCGAAGTCGAAAAACAAGATTAGGGAGAGAATGTTGTAAATAATCTTGTTTTAGAGTCATGTGCAAAATTTGGGTGTAATCGAAGTCGAATTGCAGCCGCAATTCAAAGTCGTAGGTGGAAACCAAGTCGAAGTCGTATAAGACTCGGAGTCGGAGTAGGTTTGAGAACCCGTGTTGAAGTAGGACAGCCGGGTATAAAAAGAGGCTAGAGCCATGTATTCGATGTACCAAGCAATTGAGAAAATACAAAAAGAGGGAAAGACACAAAGTTTGTGTTGTCGTGTGTTTGTGCAAGACGTGGTCGGAAGGACTCACGATCACCGCAAGCGTGATCGGGAGGAGTCACGACCACGGAAAAGTTCCAGCAGGCGTGATCGACGGGTGCTACGATCACGGCAAGGAACAGTGTTGTTCGACTACGTTGAGAAGGTACGACCACGGTGAAGGTGGTCGTAAGGAGCAGCGACTACGCCGAGAAGGTTTGTATGTGATCGGAAGCAACTCCGATCACGTTCGAAGGAAGTGAACGTAGTCGAAAGGGTGTTTCGACTACGGTGAACGGTGATCGCCAGCATCACTGCGTGATCGTAAAGAATTACGATCACGGTATTCTTCGAGAGCGGTTGGAGGAAGACAACGCACGATAAGGATGAGTGGTCGTAATTGCTACAGTATTTTTACGACTACGGAGGAAAATCAATCGATAGAGTTTGAAGCGATCGGAACTGGTCGTAAGCATCCAGGACTGGTCGTATTCAATTTCTATCCGGTCGTAAACGACTCTAACCGGTCGAAAAGGTCCTGGGAGGTCGTAAGACCCCTACAACAGTCTAAAGGTCTCGAAACCTTGCTAAATTTCACGCAAATTAATTATAGCTCGAAAAACACGGAGAAGCTAGTCTGGATTTTGTTTCACGTACGAGTTGCAGTTGTGACGTTGGGGCTGATCTTGAAGGGCAGGGGACGCCGCACCTGCCGGCAGCCCCGCGGCGCGGCTGATGTACGGCCCGCTCGCGGCGCCGGCGGCCACGTTCTTGAGGCAGGTGCAGACGGCGCGGCGATCGGGCGTGGTGTGCGCGACCGACACGAGCCTCTGGATCCCCGTGCAGCACGCCGCGGCACCAACCAGCACGACTGCACGTACCCGAGGCACAGCATCAGCGTGTTGTACACAGTCGAGCAAGACAGCGCGGCGGCGGCGCGCCGGCGGCGCGAGCACCAGCAGGAGCGCGCCGACGGCGAGCGTGCGGCTCATCCCGGCTCTCGCAGTGATCTCATGCAAAGCGTGGCCAGATAGATTAACGAGCACGTGTGGAGCCAAGTGAGAAGGCAGAGTATATGGGCCTGTTTGGTTGCCTGCATGCGGGGGTTCGCACCAGCGCATGCAGGATGATGGTGTTTGGTTGGCTGTGGAGAGGAGAGAGCCTGCACGAGCGGATGCAAAAAAAAACAACTGGAGCCAGGCTGAGGAGGAACGCGGCTGAGGAGCTTCCCTCCTCAGCCTGGCACGCTCATGCAGCTGCATCAGCTCATGCAGGCAAACCAAACAGGCCCTATATGCAGGAGGTGATCACTGATCAGGCCAGGGATGCAACGGGGTCGGTCCGGTCTGGCCCGGACCTAAACCTCATGGCCCCTCATAAAGAAAATGGGTAAAGAGCCGGCCCAACTAACTCATGTGCGACGGCTGCTACATCTTGTTGCAGTTGTGGTCGTGGAGCACTTCTCTGTTGGTCGGCCAATTTTCAAGTGGCACATGCACCCATATCAGTTGGAGGCATGGTTATATGATCATGGCTATGGTGAGGACTCGGTGGACAAACTAATAGGGGTGGAAAAAAAGCTCGTTAGTGAGGCTCATTGGCTCGGTTCAAAATTGCTTCAATTATACTTGTTAATTGGTTAAACATTAAAATGAGTTGATTTCAAATGAATTTGAATTTTGCTCAAGCTCGGCTCGGCTCGGCTCGGCTCGTTAGCTCGTTTCTAAATACTTTAAATTATACGTAAAATGATATTAAATCAAACTATGTCAATTTTAGGAAAAGCTCGATAAGACGAGGAGTTGGCTCAATATCCACCCCTACAGACTAACCATGGGTACTCATTGGATTGCTAGCGAGTTAGGATGGTCCAAGGAGGGACCACGACGAGTGTGCCCAGAGTTCCACAACAACCTTTGAGGCCTTGTACGAGGACAGCATCGTATAGACAGTGTTGACCACACAGTACATTTCTAAGACTGCGCCTTTTGGCTTGTCAAAGCAATGCTAGTAGGACATGGACTACTGGCTTACGACTTGCCACCTCGTCTTCTCTCATATGTAGAGCCCTACGCCTCCGAACAAGTCATGTGATAATTTAGATTTCACCAGCAGGTGCCACCAGCACTGTGTCGACCACTACCCAGACCCATTCATCTATAAGTAAAATTATTTGTTTTCTCTTTTTGTATAGTCCGTTGCTTTAACTCCTGTGTCGCGTACAATTTGTTTCATCTTTATTTTCGTACTCAAACATGATTTGAGTACAATGCTCTTTTCCTTTGGCAAATGAAGAAAGGACAAAAGAGCAATGGCTGGAGGGTGACACAGTTGCCATGGACCACGGCCTAGGAGCAGCTGGCAAGGACCTAGGTTTGAGCAGGAGTAACGGCTGTACGACCTAGACACATACCCCACGTACTTGTGGTGGTACGTGCCGCGCACCTGTTGTAGATTAACAGGACCCCCTCTGTAGAACCAATCGGAGGCCATGCACGCCGATAGGTTTGGCACTATTTTCGGACCGACACCGTACGGCATGACATGACGTGATGGTAAAAGATTTATAGTTCGTATTTGTACTATACCGATCATGCATACATGACTAATCTATTTCATCATTCGTTGCAGTATGAACGGCTTCATCGTACACTACTACAGAGAAATCCACATTACAGACGGTTCAGAAACGTCATCACAGACGGTTTCTGAACCGTCTGAAATTATGGGTCAGTGATAATCCAAGTTATCACAGACGGTTTTCGAACGTCTGTGATTATGCGATATCACAGACGGTTTTTATTTAAAAACCGTCTGTGATTATCCAATATCACAGACGGTTTTTTTAATAAAAAACCGTCTGTGATATCGGATAATCACAGACGGTTTTTTAATAAAAAACCGTCTGTGATATCGCATAATCACAGACGGTTTTTTTATTAAAAAAACCGTCTGTGATACCGCATAATCACAGACGGTTTTTAATAAAAAATCGTCTGTGATACTCCTCCACCCCAGTAGAATCTATTTCTGTTTATAGCTAGCCTCAGGAAATGCTAGCCATGCCCTCTGAAACAAGCAGATAATCACAGACAAAAAACATACAATTCAACATCTCATTTCCTTTCAGATACATTTCACAGACATAAAACATCACATTGACATCGCCTTCATTTCACAAACATAAAGCAAGCATCCATTTCGCAAATCGATTAATTGAATTGAAATGAAATGTCCATTAACACATCTCATTTACAAAAGATGTGCACTGCATTTGCACTTAGTGATAAGATCAATAAGAAATCATGGTGCGCAGTAGAACCGTCCTCCTGGCGTTATGACTTGAGTCAGCAAAAAGTACGCCAACTCTCCTCGAATCCCTCCAAGAACAGGCTGTTTCAATGCAGTTGACGGGATGGACGCAACCTGTCGATAGGAATATCAATGTGCGTATATATGTAACGGTTAAGTATGAAGTAATTATGAGAAGAGTGACAAACCTTGCGATTGGTGAGCCTCGAGGAATCGAGGAGTAGTTCCATATGTTGGCAAACGTAGTATCCAATGTGTTGCCCGGCTCCTGCTGGGTGACACTGCAAAAAATGGAATGTGTTAGTTCAAGAGGCATTAGTACCAACTATTGCATAGGATTAATTATGTGAAATAGCGAATACCTTAAAATCTCGAACATGTGTCAGCAAGCCTTTGGGCCCCGCGCTTCGAGTCACTCCCTTTTCAATGTAGGTGGCAAACGCCCTACGTAATTCGAAAAAGTTAACCTTAATCATTCGGAAGGAAAGAAAGTACAATGTAGATATGTATGGGGAATATGTCTTACCTATCGATTACTTGGCTGAGAACTGTGAAGTCCATTTATTCTTACTTAGGGAATCAAGGTAAAATATCTTGTTCCATTTTGGTACAATTACTACTAAAATCCAATGAAAGTTTTGAAGGAAGGGCATAAGTACATAATCCTTCTTGACGCAACCCAGCAGTCCTGCTGCAATGTACCTCTCGACGAGGGGTGTATCCTGGTCAATGGTTTGCTTGGCGACCAATTGGTGGGTCGAAGAAACCAACTATAAGTTGGATGATCTAGCTTTAATCAGCATGTGTCTATATATATACACACGAAAGCAAAAAAATTAGATATGGCATTTATCGGTATGACATTAACGGAGACTGTGATTGTACACACTTACAGCGTCCAGCATCGAAGGATTGAGACGTCAAGAGCGTTGAACGTGAACAGATCGAATAAATCCTCAAAGGCGACCACGAACATACACTCTTGAAGATTGTGGTGTAAATCATCCGAGTGAATTTGACAGTGATACTTGAGGTCCGTTCTCCCTCTAGCTTATTGGACTGCTGCATATACCACATGTGCAATTGCGTGCAACTATATGGTAGCTTTTCGAGGTATTTTTCCTCGAGCAACGGCTGACCAAGCACGAATTTGGGCCAAAGGTAGGTA
>CM029647.1:24924588-24936022 GCA_017311315.1 Dendrocalamus latiflorus | reverse complement strand
TAAGTTGTAGGAATTTTTAATTATTGTACTTTCAAAATATTGCCTTTAGGAAATAAAAGAACCCAAACTTGTCTTTGTTGAATCTTGCATGTATAAATATTGTATTCCGTGTGTTGGCTCATGGAGCACTGTTATTTGTGCTCACCCTCGCTTACAAAATCCCTCAAAGCCCATGGACCAAGGACACCACACATATTACAACGTCCCAAAAGTTGATGGTGATGAAGATGGAGGATATTAAATTAGTCTCTAGTAGTCTAGGTCTCACCCCAGTCCAGTCGACTAAGTTTGTGTTTACGTGCACCAATATTATCCAAGTTCTTGGTTAATATTGTTCGCATACAGGTTACCTCAGTCGCTTGCTTGTGCGTGATATATGCCTCCCCTTTTGCTTCCACAATTCATGTGATGTATTCATTTTGCTTGATCGGCCCTATTGTAAACTTGTCCTGATATGGTCTATTTGAACTCTAATGTTTTATAATATTGATATAAGGTACGGTTTGCATCCTGTATGAAATGATTCAGTGATGTATATGTGAGCACTATCTATTGATCTAGAGAATAGTGCTGTGGTTTCACAAAAGATTCTAGATTAGTTAAATCCAGATCCAACAACCAGGCCAAAACCAGAATAAAAATGGCTAGAGTTCACTATTTCACTATATATATAGGGCATATTCTTTTTAGCCTTTTGGCTTCTCTGAAAGTCAAAAAAATAATCGTTGAAATGTAGGGCCTTTTGAATTGGATTCTCTAAACAGCTTCCCGAGTAAAAAACTATGTGCACCATCGTCAGTGTCTCCATCGTTTGCTGCTGTGTCGAAAAGCGCAGATAAAAGCCATCAGCTGTAGTCGAAAAGAACATCCCCATAATTGAAACCCTAATTCTGAATCCCACAATTTGATAAAAAAAATAACCAATAACCATAACATTCAAACCATAACTCGTAAATTCAGTCCATTTGCCTAAAGCAGTCGAATGGATCGAAAGAAATTTAGCAATACTTATGTCGATTCACGACTTAATCCATGTGCCAAGTGCTCGGCCAGACAATCGATGAGTGATGACTACCAGGAGACACGGTGGCTGGCAAGCTACAGCCTAGGCCTCTAGGCTCCGGCAATTGGCAGTTGTGAGCCTACGACCAAGTAAGAGGGTGGATTTTGTTTTCTCATGAGGTGGGACAGAGAGACAAATGGAATGAGATGCAAGTAACTGGTGCAAAGCGATGTGCGTGTGGTGCGGACTTTGCGTGCTATTTTCCCTTCTAGAATGGCTTGGCCAGCCGAACGCCTTGGGTCCTGCTTGTGTCAGCTGAACTATACTTACATATGATAGGCTATATGTCCTGAGCTTTGATTGGTGTCTTCTTGAGCCGAGCTATAGAGCGTCGAGTGGAGCAGTGGGAGCTGGGAGCTTCAGTTTTTGGATTAGTCAGATGTCCTTCGATTTATGCTAAAATTCACATATGATCAGATGTCCTTAAATTTGTGTTGAGGTTCACATATAAATTTATACAAGCTATATAATAGAAAAACAAAAATCACTAATAGGCCTGAATGAATCCGCCAACCCCGTCGGAAATATCCCCAACAAATGCTGCAGGGGGCAAACTCGATGTCCTTCTCTTCAATATAGCATTCCCGCCTGTTACAAATCCCTCGGAGGCAAAATGTTAACACAGGCGCTCGAGCTTTTAATTGTTCCTTGATGGTGGATGTACACTCGTACAGCAGCCACATGCACGCATAACAGCACAAGTTGACTTTCTCAAAAAAAAACAGCACAAGTTGACAATTTCTTCAGCCCGACCATAATTTTACCAACCCCACTATCTCCGTCTTCTCCAATCAATTACGGTTTTGTTCTTTATGGTTTTTAAAAATAAATTTTTATTTTTATTATAGTATCTAACTTTTAAATAGAATATTTTTCTTAAGATGAGCTCTACAAGTTAATTATAATACACATTAAAAATCACCTATCAAAATCGCAAATATGCATCTCTTCGTAATCTCTATCATGAATAGTCTAAAATTTAAAATTCCAACCAAAACTTATAAGTCACGGTCATAAAAAGACAACCGGCCTTAAAGGCCGGATTTCTATCCATTATCTAAAAAAACAACCGGCCTACGCACGGCGCGCGGTTGGCTGCGCCGGGTTCTCGCCGCCGCTCGGTCACGCATCGGCATCACATCAACCGCACACAATTTGCAGTGCCCCACGCCACACCGGCCACCGCGGATCATTAATCGTCGCCACTGAACAGTACAACTCTAGGATCATATCC
This sequence comes from Dendrocalamus latiflorus, assembly GCA_017311315.1. Lineage (NCBI taxonomy): Eukaryota > Viridiplantae > Streptophyta > Magnoliopsida > Poales > Poaceae > Dendrocalamus > Dendrocalamus latiflorus. Next base: position 24,933,725 of record CM029647.1, on the reverse strand, counting down.
ATTCCTTTCCCCCACTGCTCTGCACGGCTGCGCCTCTCTCGTAATCTCATCGCATTTGCACATCGCATCGCATGCATGTTCCCTTATTCCACGCGCCGATCATAACCTCCCGGCAACCACCGCTCGGTACGCCCCACCACACCAGCTCACCTCCAGCCGTGACCCCCTACCCCACCTCCACCTCCACCTCCCTATATCAACTAACCCACGGACGCTTGCTACTTTGCTAGCTAGCTAACAACAATGGCAGCCAGGAGCAGCATTGCCGTCGCGGCGGCGTTCTTGGCGATAATGGCGGCGGTGGTGCCGGCGGCACTGGCGCAGGCGCCAGGCCCCGCGGCCACGCCAAGCGGGCCGCCGAACATCACGGCGATCCTGGAGAAGGGCGGGCAGTACACGACGTTCATCAGGCTGATGAAGGAGACGCAGCAGGACACGCAGCTCAACAGCCAGCTCAACAACTCCTTCAACGGCAACGGCTACACCGTGTTCGCGCCCACCGACAACGCCTTCAACAACCTCAAGCCCGGCACGCTCAACGGCCTCACGCAGCAGCAGCAGGTCGCGCTCGTCCAGGGCCACGTCCTCCCGCAGTTCTACTCCATGGAGTCCTTCCAGACGGCCAGCAACCCCGTCCGCACCCAGGCCTCCGGCACCGACGGGCCCTACACGCTCAACATCACCGCCACCGCCAACAACCAGGTCAACGTCTCCACCGGCGTCGTCGAAGTCACCGTCAACAACGCTCTCAGTGCCATCAAGCCGCTCGCCGTCTACTCCGTCGACAAGGTGCTCCAGCCCTTGGAGCTGTTCGGGGCCAAGGCGCCGGCCGCCGCCCCCACTGCGTCGGTGGGGGGGAAGCCCAAGAAGGGTGCCACCGATGCCGCCTCCGGGCCGGCCGGGTCGGACGACTCTGCTCCCACCGGCGCCGCGAGCACGAGTGCCATCAGATGGGGCGTGGCTGGCCTGGCCGCCGTTCTTGGCTACCTGTTGTGAGATGGGTAGCTAGGGATAACTACTCGACGACGATGAGCCCATGTGCATGGATTTGATGGGTCGCTTCTTTGTCTTTAGTTTTTCTTGATTCTCTTTCATCATAATTTGTTCTTTTGTATTCTTGTTCCTGGTGGTTTGTAAGACTGGGTTATGTGATTGGATTTCTGTGTTTTGAGGCCGGCATGTTAATAATGCATTACTTTTGAGTCATTTTATGTGTTTTCTTCTACCTGTTCTTGGTAGTACGATTTAAAGGCATGGTCCATTGGTCATTGGATGCGCTTTGTCTTCGCAGAGAAATGTGGTGTCCGGCAAGACACACACACTCGGTGCATTACTCATGTTACGTGAACTAATGATGAGAGCTACCAAATCAGTTTGGTCCATTGATTTCTGTTTTCTGCTTAAAATGGGATAATGGTACATGTCTAGTTTTTGTTCTTGGATTTATCAAGCGATGGGGCCTGACTAGCCGACTGCTCATCATGGAGGTTGGTGGAACAGAGTGGAAAAGCAGGACCCATTCTTGCGACGAGCACTTGGTCCCAAGTTCGTTTGGTAACGAGTCGATTCGTTCGCACAGTTGAAGTGTGTACTCTCTGCACGGGGCAGCAGCAATGCAACGCATTCGAATTTGATTGAGGTGACAATGCTTAGTTGGCTTAGTCTAATGTTGGCTTATTCTTAGTCTTATGATCAGGACAGGCGATTGTTTTAGCGCCGTCTCGATCTCCTGTGCATATGGCAGTTTTTAGCTAGGAACTATGGCTAATTAAGATTTGCTCGATACATATAACGTAAGTTTGAACTTCACTTCACATCCAAATTCCAAATAGATTCCGATGAACATCAGAGATCTGATCGGATCGCCGTCTCGGACCATGTCTCATCGCTTAAATAGGTCACATTGCCATCGGAAAGCACTCTCAAGAACCCTCAGTTTGTTGCTCTGTTAGTTAGGAGAATGGCATTGCTGGTGTCGATCAGCTCGTAATTGTCTATCATACCGGCATATCATACACGGAACTAATCCTGCACCTAAGTTCTGCGTTGTCATCCGGATATATACAAAGTGGCGACACATCACTTTCAATCATCAACGGCCAGCTAGCACTGTCGGTATGCAATCCGTTTTTATACACAGATGATTATTCGGCACGCTTAGTTGGTACGAGCTACTTTAGCAGTTATGCTTTAATTCTTTAGTGGCAGTAGCTTTTGGTCGATGGCAAGCAAATGTGACAGACTAGCTATAGCAGCATTTCAAAAGGAAATGCTCAGCTTTTTAGGCCTCGCTCGGTTGAGCTGAAAAATAGTGGTTTATAGCTGAAATTATACTGTAGCTAACTAAAATTATACTACAGTTGAAGGGAACACTCAGCATTCGGTAAACCATCGGGGCTTATTTAAGCCTCTTGGTGCATACGGTGACATGCTACCAACAATGTCACCAGCGCGTAAGTAAAATAGATCGAAACATTTGTTGGGCCTAGTCAAACACGCTAATTAAACTAGAAAAAGCACACCTGATCGATGCAGTATGCCAAAATTTCTCACGGCAGATTGTTTGTTGGCAAGGCCGTGCATGCTTTCCAGGGTCAGTCAAATTTAGCATACTCCATCAATCGACAGCTACTTCAACGAGAACCACGCCTGATGTCGACCATTTCACGCGAGCTAAGATGGTGCTCATTTGGGTTTTTTTGAGTGGCTTATGGCTGAAAAGTACTGTAGCTGGCTGAAAAAACACTGTAACTGACAGATACTTATTTAGCATAATTAAATTTAAAAAAATTAAAAAATATAAAAAATATGTTAGTCCATTACGTATAATACAAACAAATACGAAAAAAAAGAGCCGACAAAAAAGCTCAACCAAAAGCCAAAAGTTTAGAAAGAGACAAAATTTATGAATAGTGAAAAATAAACTGAAAGCCAGAAGCTGAAGTCCAAATGAGCACAGCCTAAATCCAATGTATACTTTTACACCACAGCATATAGCTTGCAGCCCGGATAAATCCATGTCGAGAATTCGTTCGGCTAATTGGTTTGCCCATCTCGATTCTTCTTCTGAACGAACCTGGTGTAAACACTACCTGGAAGTAGGGGTGGAAAAAAAGCTCGTTAGTGGGGCTCGTTGGCTCGGTTCAAAATTGCTTCAATTATACTTGTTAATTGGTTAAACATTAAAATGAGTTGATTTCAAATGAATTTGAATCTTGTTCAAGCTCGGCTCGTTAGCTCGTTTCTAAAAATACTTTTAAATTATATGTAAAATGATATTAAATCAAATTATGTCATTTTTAGAAAAAGCTCGATAAGACGAGCAGTTGGCTCGATATCCACCCCTACCTGGAAGCATATGCACAGCGGTGCCACTCCGCCTGATGCCATCTCCAACTGTCCAAAGTCCAGCAAGGCAGCCCCTGCCCAGCTCTTTTCAGGCCTTGAGAATCAAAGATTTTTTAGGAATAATCTATTTTTATTTGAAATTACATAAATATATCCGTGACAATATTTTTTATATAAATAGTTTTCAGTCGCCCAACGGGGAGAGCGACTAGAGCCAATCACCCAACGATCAGGCGACAACAATTATTCGCCCAACGGCCAGTGGATTGCCCACGTGTTGCCTGGCCGTTGGGCAATTGGCTCTAATCACCCAACGGAGGGTGATTGGAGCCTATTTATGTAAAAAAAATGTTACCACGGATATATTTCTATAATTTTGAATAAAAAATAAATTATTTCTAAAAAAATCCAATATCAAACCTGAGTCAAGCCCCTCAACGGCTCAACCACTCCGCCCGATGCATTCTCACGGACATCCCTCGCGCCGTCCGACAAACGTCTCAGGTGGGAGCGCTGTATTCCGCGGCGGACGGCGGCAAGGTGGGGGGGGGGGGGGGGCTAGCTCCCTCCCGAATGAAAGTACGTGCCACCCCGTGCCGGGAACCCGAAGCCAGCTTCCAAATTGGCAAAACCGCAAGATCGTCGCACGCGGAGGGCCGTACGTACGTGGAGGCTTTCAGCCTTTCCAGGAGCGGGCCACGGCCGTTGCGTCCGCGCGACTGACCGGCGCTTGCGCTGGGACACTGGCGCGCGCGCGGGGCCCTGGCCCGTGTTCCCCATCGGGCTCGGCTGGATTCTTTCGGGGACGACGCGTCGGGGAACAAGGCCCATGGATGCCGCCGAGGGAAGATTCTATCCTCCAAGCGGCCAACATGCTATACTGGGCTAACGCTAACAGGTAACGCCAACGCCAACTTGATTAGAAACATAAGATGTGCAGAAGGCTGAATTTTTTCAATGTAGACGCATGCTGCACTTCTACTTGCTAGGCCTATTTGAGCTCCTCTAAAAAAAGGCCTGTTTATGGTTTTTATGCACTTCTACTGTCTACAGGCCCATAACAGTGTACGCCCTGGACTAATAATGGCTCTTTTTTTATAGTTTTTATCTGCATTTTTCGATACGACGGTAGATAATAGACACGTCGACGTAGACGACGCAAGCAGTTTTGGACTAAAAAACCATTTAGAAAAACTGTCCTATTTATTTCGTCTTTCAAGAAGTTCAAATTAAAAGATGCCAAAAAAACAGGGTAAATAGTAAAATTTTTCTGCGAAGCTGGCCGCGTTACCGGAGAGTATTAATTGGTTTCCAGTAGATAAGGAGAAGGTTAACAACAGAAGAATTAGTGGGGAGGGTTAGCCGAACAAGGATAATATTGCATCTGTTGTTCTAGCGTTATGATATAACCATGTGTTCAGTAACATGCATGACATGGGGTGAGAATATATTACACTTTGCAGCAGATTAATAGACCTGTCACTTTGCAAGGTAAGCCATGAAGGCAACGTATATAGTAGTATATGCTTTGCGTTGGATACGAAACACACCAAAAGAGGTGGCTTGACTGGCGACCAAAGGCTGAGGGAGGGGAATTGGTAGGGCAGCGCTCTCTCCATGATTTAAGTTTTGTCACTATATTTTTTTAATGGTGTATAAAATTTTATCTATATTTCTACCATTTGATCCCCTTATAGAATACGTTTTCATTATATAACTTGTTCGACTCCTAGCTTCGCCTCTGCTGGCGACCTGTATGTAGGTGCGACGCTTGCCACCTTCACATACAAAGCGTCTGTGTGGAGCCAATGTTCAGGAATCGATTTCGTAGGGCAACCGAAAGAGCGGATTCGTTTATCTCCAAATCACAAAATCGCGACAGTTGGCTGCTCTCCCTGGGAAGGATTAACGCCACTACCTAACTCCAAAAATAGCAACATCTGACCCTAGTTTCAAATCATACGACTTGCCGACATGCCATATTGCTATCTCTGCCAAAAGCCGGAAAATGCTCCTCCTGATCAAGATGCTGGGCTTCGTTGTTATTGTTGTTTTGGTGGTTGTATATTTGCATGTTGCTCGAGTATCTGTCTCCAGGAACTAGGGGTGCTAATGGGTTAGATTTAATCGGGCTAAATAGGGTGAGTTTTTAATTGGGTTAGCGTTGAATTGGTGGAAACACGTTGAAAGAGTGGGTGGGTTGGGTTAGACTAGGGATGAAAACGGTCGGAAAACTCCTCAACCGTTTTCTACTTCTACATTTGAATACGACAACGAGAGCGAAAGCGGTAAAGCCGGACACGAAAACGAACGTGAACTTACGGAATATCGAGAATTTCGAAAACGAACCAATTCGAGCGGAATTATGTCGAACACGGTCGGTATACGAAAATTCAATACGAAATACCGACCTGTAGGACCAAGTGCATAACAATTAACAAGTGACCAAGTACATAACAATTACCAAGTGCATGATCAAGTTCAAGTGCATATAATAATTACCTGGAGGTCAGCCTTTTGATCAATAAGTTTTTTGTATTCTTCAAGACGGGCCTCCTGCATACAGCCAAAATTTAGGTATCAATTCTCAAGTCCTCATTGCTCAGTTGGACATCAACCTGCACTTGCAGAAGCGATTTTTAAACTACTAGTCATGCCATAAATTGCACAGATGAAAAAAAAACTTATGGAAAAAAAGGCCAATTGAAATGCTAAAACAGTATTTATGCTACAATCTTTTGGAAGCAACGATCTGAGCAGCGCATGATGCAGTCGTTTCTCCTCCTCCACAGCCTCAAGGAGCTCCTCAGCTGCCATCTCACGCATGTCTTTCTCTTCAAGGGAGTTTGTCACCAAAGATTTCAAACCCTCAATTTCCTACGAACAATAGGCATCCTCCTCACAATCTTTCATACCATAGGTTGAATATTATACAACACAATGTGATTATCACCTCCTGTTTTGACCGCAGCTCCTTGATCAATTCCATGGTGCTCTCCAGCTTGCGGAACTCCTTGTTAGCCCTCGAGTATTCCTCGGGCGAGGCGGCCGGCTGACTTCATTAATACCACACTCAAATCAAGATGATTGCAGTAAGGCTACCTTAATTCTCACGGGAGGCTTAAGAATTATGCAATTCTTGCTTATACACCATAACGATGAACACAAGTGTTCAAGAAGCATCAAGAGGACGTTGCCCATCCGAAATTACCTGGTTGATTTGCCGCGCTGCCGCTAGGGTGGTGCCGGGCCGCGCCGCCGGATCTCCGCACGCGCCCCTCCGCCCCGCCACCGGATCCGCCGCGCTGCCGCTAGGGTGGTGCCGGACCGCGCCGCCGACGGGAGGCCGCCTGCCCCGCCGCTGCTCGGCCCCGCCATCCGCGCTGCCGCCTGGAGAAGTCCGCCCGGGTCCGCCGCTCGCCTGGGAGCCCGCCTCCTCGACCGCCTCTATTGCTCGTGGCGGCGACGGTGGGGCGAGGAGGGGGACGGGGAGGCGGTGGCGGGGGAGAGGAAGGGGACGGGGAGGCGGGAGAGGGGGTCAGCGGCGGGGGGGCCGGGGGGCGAGGAGGGGCGACGGCAGGGGAGAGGAGGGAGACGACGAGGGGGACGGGGGTGGGGGAGGGGGTCGGCGGCGGGGGGGCGGGGGGGGGGGGCGAGGAGGGGCGACGGCAGGGGAGAGGAGGGAGACGACGAGGGGGACGGGGGTGGGGGGGCGGGCACGCGGGCGGCCGGCGGGGCGGCGGAGCTGCTGGTGCGGGAGACTGCGGGCGCGGGGAAGGGAAGGGGGTTAGGTTAGGGGAGGAGACGCCGAGAGCCGAGACGGCCAGTCCGCCCGTCGGCGCGGCCATAGTGAGGATCCGGCTGAGCCGTTGGGACAAGTGGGCCAAATTCGGTTTAAACCGTATTTCCAATACGGTATATTCCGAATAAAATGTAGAAAAGTAGAAAACGGTCGGAAAACATCTAAACCGTTTCCGCTCCGTTTTCGAATTTGGTATTCCGTATTTCGAACCGAATTCGAATTTGTCCGAAAATACGAATTCGATCGGGCCAAATGTAGAAAACGATGCGGTTCGGTACGGGATATTTCCGTTCCGTTTTCATCCCTAGGTTAGACAGGGTTACCTCATAAAAAAAGGTTGAGTTGGGACGGAGTGGGTTTAGAAATATCGAATTGAGATCGGGTTGTGATCGTGAAGTTGAAATTTTAAATACTGAAGTTTTACGAAAACTTCCTATAAAAGTATATGGGCCCATGTATACGTCTAACCCTATCAATTTGCATAGAGTAGTTCTCTTACACACGAAATCATCTCTAATAAATTTTAATTGATTTCGAGAAACTTTTATGGCGTGAACGCGAAGTTGAAATTCTAAATACCAAAGTCTTACGAAAACTTTCTATAAAAAGCATGTAGAAACCACGTGTGCATCTAACCCTCCAATTTGCATAGCGTAGCTTCCCTTCACGTAGAATCATTTACAACAAAATTCAATTGATTTCGTAAAACTTTTGTAGTGTAAACACGATGTTGAAATTTTAAATACCGATCTTTTACAAAAACTTCCTATAAAAGCATGTGGTTTGAGTTGGATTGGGTTTAAGTAGAAAGTGGTTTATGTTGGGTGGGATTGTAAAAAAAGTCTTTTAAGGGTTACTAGTAGTGTGCCCGTGCTAACGCTACGGTAAAATACAAAACAAGATAAAAATTCGGATAAAAATCAGCAAAGCAATCAAAACATTGGTTAGATTTTGATTTTAGAAAAATTTAGAAATTTGTTTCATTCAATTCGGAGTTAAAATGAATTAGTTATGGTCGGCTGAAATCCTCTGTTGGAATAAATTCGGAAAAAGATGAAAGTCTAACAGGCGGGACCCTCAGCCGAAGGCAAGACGACAGCGTGGTCGTGGAGATTACGTGGTCGAAAATCGACCGCATGGCTGTGAGTTCAACCGCTGGCCGTAAACGATTACGTGGTCGGAGGGACTTACGACCACGGCAAATATCGGCAGGCGTGGTCGAAAGGCGTTCGACCACGGCAAAATCCCAGCAGGCGGGATCGAGAGGCGCCTACGACCACGGCAGAGGAACAGTGATTTTACGACCACGTGGTAAAATCACTGACGCGGTCTAAAGGCGATCGATTGCGGCAAAATCGATTGATCGTGAGGTCAGGAAGCAATACGACCAGATTGGTGAGAAGTCGAAGGTGATCTGCAGGTGAACGTGGTCGGCGGTCGGAGAGTGCTTCGACCACGTTGTGCGGGGGTGAACGTGGTCATAAGGCGCTACGACCACGTTGGGAATGGTCGATGAGGCTTCAACCGCGAGGCGAGCGGTCGCAAAGGGTTACGACCACATGTAAACGATATGAGAGTGGTCGAAAAGTGCTTCGACAGTGGCATAAGTGGGCGGTGGGTGTTTCTGAGTGGTCGTAAGGGTTACGACCACGCTGTAAGAGTGTGAGTGTAGTCGATAGACTTTCTGTGTGGTCGTAGGGGAGCTTCGACCACAAGGAATGAACTCAGCCGTGCAACGGACCACATGGTCATAAATGACACAGAGCAGTCGTAAAGGGTTCTGAGCGGTCGTAAATGGCACAGAGTGGTCGTAGATGGTTCTAGGTGGTCGTAAATGCTTTTGAGCGGTCGTAAATGACTACGAGTACAGCCACGTACTCGCAGACATAGTCGTAAGGGGTTACGACCATGTTGTGAGTAACTGAATGTGGTCGAAAGATGCTACGACCACATGTGAGTGGTCGGTGGGGGCTTCGACCACGGTATA